>OX451386.1:22073118-22673118 GCA_949629135.1 Eremobia ochroleuca | reverse complement strand
ATCAAAATCCTTTGCGTGGTTTAGAAGAACAACACGAGCACACAGTCAAGCACGAAAAGCGACTTTTGTACGGTGTATAAATCCTAGTAGATCCTGCTCGCTGCACAAACACTGAGCATACGTGAAATAAAATATAGGACATTATAGTGGGTAAAAAGTTGGTATAGACAAAAGCAACAGTGGCCGGTCATGGCGGCATTCAAAGGCCATTACGGGGTGGAACACGACACCATCCCGCCATGCACCGTAGATGTAGGGTCACTGGATCTGCTATTGTTTTTAACTGGTCACATGCCTACAACTTTATTTGGGTGCTAACCTTTTTATGATTTCTTGCATCGAAAATATTTTGAGTTTCGTTCAAAATACCTTTTGTTACATTTTGTAACGCATTAAGATGGAAAGTTCTAGACCCAATCTAAGATTTTTATTAAGTAGATATGTATTTATATCTCTCTCTTTCTCGTTTTCATCTTCGTCTTCATTTATTCCGATGTCTTCACGAAGCGGTTCGTCCACTGTCACCACATCTAGAAAAACCGAGTCCTTGTTAAAAACTTTGTTCCCCATAAATCTGCATTAAGTTTTGCGTGGCGGTGTGCACGAGGAGTTATGGCGCGCCAGTATCGCCAACAGGTGTACATTGCCAGTTTTGTTATAATACGCACATTTTTTTGATGATGTTTGCTTTTGGGAGGAGTGTTTACTTTCCGGGTCCTGCATGGCCACAGCACACGATAGGAAATAAGCATGGTTTATCAAAATTCGAAGACATGTGACATCTACCAACCGGACTGGGCCCGCGTGGTGGATTACGGCCCACTCCCTCTTACTGAGAGAAGGCCTGTGTCCCAGCAGTGGGAATATTAAAAGCTGATTTGATTATACTACTCGTATTGTATGCATCAAGTTTTTAGAAAAACTCCGCTTTGCAGTGCGTTGTCGTCTCCGTCGCTCATTGTTGTTTCCAAAGCTTTTCGATTCTTTAACCCATTGAATGCCGACTAGAAGAGGCCAACTACGTGTTTATACGCAGATGTTCTCCGTTAATTATAGGGCGATCTATGATTTGGCCTCCTGGAACGGTAATTTTTATAGTTTTTGGCATCTTACGTAGTTGACCATATGTATGGTGGCCACCGATTAATTATGATTTGATAGTTCACCTCGGCATTCAATGGGTTAAAGAAAGAAAAAATAAAAACAAATACATAAACTCACGCTTTCTTCCCATGGAGGTATGGAAAAACTACAGAACCCCACCTGCTACGATCCTTACATTTTCCTTTTGCTTCGTTTACGTTCATACATAATATGCGGAGTAATTGCGTAACACACTAACACTAGGAATGGCTTTCATCTTGACAGTTCAACAACATTCATTGCATTATTTACTTTGTCGAGCAGAACATATTTCGAACATATAAAGCAATGGATTAGCAATATCTATAGCAATATATATAAAGTTATTTTTCACTTTTTAGTGTTTTTTTGGAAGTCTGTTGTTTTTTGTTTTATAAAAAGTTTTTATTTTTCACTTTTTAGCTATACCTACTCCAAACAAATTCATATAACACTATTTGCTATGTAAATATCAGTGACAGGAAGCTGCATCTGCGTTTATAGGGTACAGACGTGATGTTATGTTGTGCGATTGCGTAAACAATGCATACATATGCGATAGCAGCAATCGCGGTTGTTTTTTTTACTGGTATTTATTGAACAGTTCCGTTGTCTGTCAACAACAAACAATCTGTCTTTATTTAATAGATTTTCAACTTTATCACTAAAGCATAAGGTTCAAAATTGATTGGCAAATTTTGACAGTTTCGGGTAGCTTGATGTGCTGGCGTCTGTACCTCTATCGAACAAAAAAGAATTTTGCAAATCCGTCCATATATGACGGAGTTACGCCCGAAAATACATTAAAAAAAAAGAATTAAACATCCGAATTGATAACCTCCTCCTTTTTGAAGTCGATTAAAAAATAAGACTTGAATGAACCCCTCCCCCTTTGAATCTTACGTAAGATTAATATCTAGAATAATCTAGATCCCTCCCACCCCCTTGTAAGAAGAAATAAGACTTGTTCCCCCCCCCCCCCACAATCGTCTTACGTAATAAATGAACAGCCCTTAAACGTTAATTTTTATTAGATTCTGTATAACTTTGTCAGTCCGCCTGTGTACCTTTTATGTCGCATAAACCTTAATTACATATCATAAATATCTGAGACAAATATAATTATCAGAAATTATTTTCAACATAAGCTATCATTTATCTTCATTAAAAATTATAATATTGTAGTAATACCTTCCACCTCACTATGAAACCATTGCACAAAGTAATCTTATTAAGTGAATGCAATAATACACCCTCCCCCTACATTGAAATATCTATGTGTTAGGGAGCGTTTACGTTGGGTCACTCATTTGTTTAAAATAATGATATTCTTCCGATCTAGGCTATGTTCTTCTAAATAATGGGTTTTGGCCTAGTAGATGTAGAATTTTGGAGTAGCTCGTGGCTAAATGATAACACCCACACGGGTCGATATCGAGACCACTCCGTGTCTCGGAAAGCACGTTATGCCGTTGGATCTCTGATACCCGTTACAGGTAGTCAGAAGCCCAACATTCTGATTACCAGTCTTACCAAGAGGAGTCGTGTTACCCAGTAACTGGGTTGTGGAGGCCAGATAGGCACTCGCTCCATGTAAAATACTAGTATTCAGCTGCACCTGGTTAGACTAGAAGCCGACCCCAACAAAGTTTTGAAAAGGCTAGGCAGATTGGGATGTGGAATTATAAGTATGGATAAGTTGGAAGAATTAATTACTTATTGTGAAAATCCTAGGACTACTACCTATACCTATTTCCTAGGCACTTGGACCTATCGCCATATTTCCGTAGCTGGAACAAACATGCGATGCAACCGTAATATAGTATAATCGTTCCGGGTCTGGCTGTTTGTGCATGTGACTTTAAATGTTTGTAAATGCACCCACAATACAGGAGAAATTCCTAGTGTGGGGCAACGTTTTTATATCCAAAAAAATAAATAAAATATAGCTATTAACTATTGCGTTACTCTTTATTGGTTTTCGAACCTATGCATGTCCTACGATTTAGAATAGAATACTACACAATGAAAGGGTCCTCTATTTCTTTACGCGCGAGCAATACGATAATAACTCAAGCTACTTACTGGTGGAAAGATTAAGTGAGCCAGTTTAGCTCCCGTCGTGAGCAAGCGTGGTGAGCAATGCTCATGCCTTCTCTCTATGAGAAGAGGCATTTGCCCTGCAGTAGGACAATAATATTGAGATATCATTTACTCAATTGATTTACTGCATTCCACAACGTGAACTTAGGTGGTAGATTTTACAAAGACATGATCATTGTGGACCCTGTCGGACACAGCGAAGTGGAAGTAGATTTAGTTTGCCTACAGGGCAGTTTGCCATCATTACCGGGAAAACTTAGAATGTAGTCAAATATTAGACGAGCTACTCTACCAGTGTAAACGCGGCCTCACATGCGTTCGGGGCTCGCGGCTCACCGCGTACATTTTATAAACCCATGATTTGTGGCCACACCCTATTGGGGGAGTAACTTATAATGTTTTACGTTATTCGTAGCTGCTATTTTTGGTTACTGTATTATTTGCATGTGTATGTATTTTTTTAACCGTTTATGTCGCTGTTCAAAGGCCTCCCAACTCTCTTTCCATCTCTCTCTGTCCAGAGCTGCCAAGGACCAATCTTTGTCAAAATGATTTTATGCCTTTGCTCGTGAATAAAGTTTCAAAAGTGAGTTAAAATAATTGTGACAAATATTAAAAAAAAAGTAAGTAATAATAACAGACTGAAATATTTACAATAGGCTCGCCCCTCATTCGATGACGAAATATAGGTGTACAGTAAGTACACCTCTGCCCAACCATTTTGGGAATAGATATAGGCGTGATGTAATCTACGTATGCATGAAATATTAGAAAATTACTGAAAATTTCTTTACAGTAAAGATGAAAAAAAAAAGCGTTAAACATTTTACCATCTCTTCATTTGTAGATAAGACTCTCTTTTTCTTTTTCTATGTAAATAAACAAAACAATAACCACAATAAGCTATGTTTCTCCACTAATGCATTATTTTATATAAACATACACCTGTTAACGCACACACAAGAATTGCAAGCGAAAGTCTAATTGTAACCAATAAATAACACCCACAAAGTCCTTCTAATCAGCAAAGGCAATAAATACAGATCTTTTCTCCGCTGCTAAGTTAAAGTTTAAAACTAGGAAGCTGTAAAAATGTCTAAAGTTAAATGAGCCACGCTGCACACCTGTTGTCGTACAAACTTGGACGTAGAGCTCCCCATCCGTCCGTATCCGTACGGACATGTCCGGTATTGGGCTACCTACCGTCTGAACTTTTCGATTTAAAGGGCAATTTCAAGAAGATAGAAAATTGTTATGTCCGACTTTTTGTTAGGAATTTTCAAAATAAAATTGACAAGGTTATATGGAAACGAAATAGAATAGAATAAACGTTTATTGTGTCCAGTATTTGACATGGTAGTTGTAGGTACACACACAAAACTATACATAATATCTACAGGAAGCAAAAGGTTTAAGCGTCAGCATTAAGCTTAGGTTGCCTAGAGGGTTGTTAAGCGCTGGTTTTCAGCTTAAACCCTTGACTTCTGTTAACAAGAAATAAGATACATTTTAGCAATATAGGGCTATACCATAACGATACTGTAAATGATGAAATGTAGGTTCTTTCGAAATGGTAACCCTACTTGGGTGAAGCCAACTAAGAACAACTTCATGGTAAAGCCAGTCTTGAGAAGCTTTCGTTTAGATTTCTTTTGTTTTTCCTAGATTTGATTGCAGATAGACTTGTTGGCTTTACCTTTGTTGTTGAAAGTGCTTGGAAGGAAAATATCGATGAGTTTTCCTAAACAACATTCAGTAACCTACCCACAAAATTAGATATGTAAAGTTCATTCCATTCGACATAAGTAAATCATTGTATAAGACTACTATATGTTAACTTTCTGTAGCTATTTAAACACACCTCTTTTGTAAAAGTATATGAATAAATTATTATTATTATTATTATTATTATACACTGATCTTCATCGGAAAAAAATAATTGAAAATTCGTATCAACGAGAAGATTTTTTATGCTCTACCAATAAAGTTATACCTGCCTCCCTAACACAATTAATCAAAACATGTCACTTTAAATCCAAAAAAGGCAGCCAAATACCAAAATGAAAATTCAAAAACTCAATTATGACACCAAAAGCCGGCTAAGCCCCGCTAACTTGTTTCAAATTAAACTTGGTAACATCAAAAAATCCAAATAATCCCTAAAACATGACGTGCCGGGGTGCATCACAACTTTTTAAATTAATTCGGGCAAAGGTACCTAAGTAAGGTGCCAAGTAATTAGCGCGTGTAAATGTACGCGCCAAAGTTATGATTAATAACTTGCATTATTGAAACTTGTTGGGAGTTTGATGAAATTGTGGACGCCAGTCATAGGTAGGTAGGTGCTGATAATGTATTGTGGAATTAATCATTTTGTTGTAAGTTTGACACGGGTATTACGTGGAGGAGTTGCTACATGATTTGGTAATCTGTTCTTAATTTCTAATGTGAAGACCGTCATAAAACATGGGTCAAGTCAATTCCGGTTTAGCAGGCCATGAGGGATGGATATTATAAAGACAGACAGCTTATATTGCTGTTACCAAAAACCTTACGATTTTGGGCGTCTAAAATTCTGGTACTCTACAATGATCCCGTTGAAAATTTCGAATAACTCGGCTTAGCGGTTAACTCTATTTATTCTACTTTGGCGTTATATATAACTGGACTGAAAGCAAACAATATTAAATAGTTTAAAGAAAAAACATGTCAATCGTGAAACAAATCTAAAAGATCAAAACTTCGCCACTGAATTTTCGAGAAATAAGGAAAAACATTAAATAATTAAACACAAGAGCCTCCGAAACATGCACTTAATATAAAGTTGCATGCTAAAAGCATAAGTTGTGTCAAGTTGAGTGTAAGTTAAACCGAGCAATTTATCAAGCGACAGGTGTTAGCGGCTAATGTAGCGCGCAACTTAGCCCAACTAAGCACAACTTGTAGCTATGAGCCGAAAACTTAGCGTTCGGATAACTTCGGCGATGTTCGGCAATGTAGGTAGTGATGGAATGCAACTATGGTAATAATACAAGGTCCTTAAGTGTGCGATTTTCGGAATATTATATGAGACACAACTACATAAGTATCTGTAAAAAAATCACTGACATCCTTTCATTCTTAGGGTTAAGAAGTTTGGAAATGACCTTGCCCACGCCCCTATTCGATTTGATACATACATCCAGGGACACCCTGTATAATAATAATGCTAAAGTGTTTGTTTAAACGCGCTAATCTCTGCAATTGCCGGTCGGACTTGAAAAATTCTTTTTTCATTTGATAGCCCAAGTCTTGAGGATGGCTACGGGCTATTCAACATCATGCTAGGACGCTTAGGAGCCGAGCAAAAAAAAAATAAGTCTGGAAGAACACTCTACGAAAACGCGCTTTTTTTACAATGAAATTAATTTTCATTTCATAACTTTATTTTTATTTTAGAATTTTAAATTAAAAGTTATTTTCTGATTTTTAGTTCGATTTGCTATTAAAGCGTGTTTTTTTAGTGTTTTTAAACTACTTTTTTTTTGTTTTTTTAAAACAATTTTTTTTCAACTTTTTTTTAATCAAAATATTGTATTGTCGTCGGTTGTTGATAAGTCTACAATGTTTAAAGTAAATCTGATCGCTTAAATTGGGGCAAAATCGAGCCCAAACGAGTCAGTTACATACAAACAAACAAACATACAGGTGAAACTAATAAAAGTGTGTTAAAAACTATGCCCCACGAAACCATTTTCTCGGTTACCCAGCTACATCAAATGCTATCGAGCTTTTGTCAACCCTATATCGTTCCATAAACTTTATTAATCATACTTAGTCATGTAAAAGTGCATTGCTGTCATCTATACTTCTATACTAATATTATAAAGAGGAAAACTTTGTTTGTTTGTTTGTTAGATTATATATATTTAATGAATAGGCTCCGAAACTACTGGACCGATTTGAAAAATTGTTTTACCATTAGAAGCCGACATTATCCCTGATTAACATAGGCTACTTTTTATCGCGGGAAAATGCTTCATTCCTACGGGAAAACGGGTAATAGGATTTAAACGGTGGGATTTCCGAATTCTACGCAAACGAAGTTGCGAGCGGATGCTAGTTGCTTATAAACGTGACTAACTGCTATCTATAACCACAAATCACATCACACTATGGACACTGATCACTGTGGAATGCTATTTATTATTGTCATTTGTAAATAGAGCAAACTAACACATAAGACGACAGTGCATTTCGCCAGCAATTTAAGACTGGGTGACCTAATTTTCAGACCAATTTTGTAGACCAACGAGAGAGCCAAACACACTTATTCTCTTCTTCGTGTCGCTGGCACGACTGTGTGTTAGATCTTTTTGGTCCAAAACTTTGCCACTTCCACGGCGTTGTCAGTGGCAGCGCAGAAGTCTTCTTAACTGCATGTTTTGGGACACAGAGGGCAGGATAGGAGGAAGCATAGTTAGCGGCATAGCACAATCACACCCTACCGGCGTTCCATCAAGGTAGCCCAACTTTGCCAGGTTAGACTTACATCTTCCTACTTGTGTCCGGAGACGGTTCAGGGACTTCCAAGTGGAGCACAGAAGGTTACACCCGGCGAGATGCTCATTTTGTGGTAGATAGTAAACGGACTTATTGAAATTCGTAATCTACAAATAGTATAAAATAAAGTCGTTTTCCATGTCTGTCTTTGCGACCACTCAGTTCTACTAAGCCATGCATTGGAGTTTGTGGCGATTTTCACCATTATTTAGAGAATTTATTTTGCAAGGTATATATTCTCTACATGAACAATACATTAATATACATTAATATTAAACATACATACAATAAAGAAATCCCGATCTTCTGCCAAGTCGTGAAGACCGTGCGATGCATGGCGAGTCGCTAGTCTGTAATAAACTGTAACGACTGTTCATCTTGAATCTTTCAGCCTAGAAAAAGGATACTTATAACTTGACGATATAACATGTAGGTAAACAAATCCAACTTCTTCGCAAAGTAATAAATACACATAGCTGGATATTGGACGATCCAATAACCGTGATATCTGATTTAGTCTAATAAAGTACTGCGTATGAGTCGACTGTCGAGTAGTGCTCGGTATGATTGGATTCACTGGGCTGTGTGAACGCGAGTTGGCCGGGGTGGACTGGGCGGGGAGTTTCGTGCAGGTGCTTGTTCAGTCGTGAGTAAGTATATTCGGAATTAAACTGGACGGATAAAATATTGTTTATTTACCTATCGGTGTTAACTTTAGCTAAAAAACGTCTTAAGTTCAACGACTGCTCAACGTCTATTTATCCGCCTTGGACTAGCGTTAGGTACACGTCTTGGGACTTGGCGATAGCAGTTTCTGTTTTACAAGACATCAGAAGGCCAACGCTCTCGTACTTAAAGACCTTCAAATTCAAGTCGCAATTTCATCTCAGCGACAATCAATGTAAAATCTTTTCAAAATGTATGTATATTGATGGTATTTTTGACAGATTGAGACATAGATTAGAATACGACGTTCTTAAAATACGGGAAATGCCCGGATATAGGATAGGATAAAGTAGGATTCTTTCAATAATATTACGCCTAAGCCAGTTGCTTTAGTTAAACATCAGCTCAATACTAGCACTCTTTTTGTAGTATAAGCACCTTTTCCATGTAGACGCGATGGCGCGACAGACAATATAATATTGACAACAAATCACACCACGCCACACATCAAGGTCAAAAGGTGCTAAAGGGTCATCAAGTAATAGCATCGTTCACTAAAACTCATGTGTTTGAACCTAATACTAACTAACATACGAGGCTATAAGACGGCCGTGTTTGTATGAGACCAGCGAACCGTGAAGACTGGGGTTACACTGAGAGAAAAATGAGTTAATACATTTTTTAGTTACTGTAAAAATGTTTTTATTTCTTATGCGCCGTAATATTTATTGAAATATTAATACCGATGGTTCCTACGGAAGCTTAGAAATGAAATAAATAACCTAACTGGATCTTACTCTCGTTCAGGAACTAAGGATTCAATTTTAAGCTCTGAAAGGCAGGATTGACGCACACATTATGTGAAATCTAGAAATCTATTGCTTGATAAATGTATTAAACATGGTGAAATGAAATTTCAAGAGTTCTCTTTTTGAACTTTCAGTAGTAAGAAAAGTAAGTGAGCGTGTCTACAAGCAACCCTTTATAAAAATACTCCTTGGCTACAGACTACTCCTATAATATTGTCGTACCCAGTGTGACCTCAACCCAACCGCTCTCGATGGAGTGTATCGAGTTGGCGACACAAACAGTTTAAAAGTGTCGGACACACGCGACTGGCCTGACAGCTAATATTGTGCGGTATCGTACTACGGGCTATGGGCTACAAGCTATCCAGGCTATCGGGAATAGCCGGCGAACGGCCACAGATTGTGAGACTATTCATTGCAATAAACCATTTATTGGAGCTAAAGCCAAGTATTGCTCTTTCGGGAAGTTATGATGTGTAGACATTTTTGATTACTTTCTGAGATGACGTAAAAGATGCTGTGGGGAGTTTTTAAAACTATTACAAGGCTTGCAATACTGCTTAGATCAACACTTATTCACGGCAGAGGGCAGACAGGTTCAAGAAAAAAAAAAATGGGTTTAAGATGAAATGTCTCGAGTTCGTTGTGAGGGATCATAGACAGCAACTTGGAAACCTAGATTTGTATCTAAGCGTAGATAAACATATCTAGTTCAATATGATCTAAACATCGACGCTAGATGTATCGAAAAGATTTGATTTCAGAGAACTAGTGATCCAGTTATCCTGAACCAGCAAGAAAACAACTGAACCATCAATTTAGCGTCACGTAGCTCACGTCCCAAACCCAAATATCGCATGTTTTGCAAAATGTCACGACGTTATTTCGTCACCCAAGGGCTAGAACAACCGCGAAATGGTACTAATATATCATTGAGAATCAATCTGCCCAGCCTTTTCCTAACTATGTTGACAACTGGTCGGCGTCCAGTCTAACCGAATACCAGTATTTTACATGGAGCGACTGCCTATCTGACCTCCACAACCCAATTATTCGGCAACACCCCTTCGTAAAACTGGTTATGACAGCCGGAACCAATTCCGAGACACGGAGGGCTCTCGATATGAATGGTCACCCATCCAAGAACCGAACGCGGCCAGCGTAGTTTAAAACCATAGATCCACCCGTGCGTCTGTTATTATGTAGCAATAAGCCCTAGTACTAATATCATAATACAATCGTGTTAATTAGACAAGTGAATGATCTTGATCCTTTGAAGCTAATTACATGTTATTTGGTCCGCAATCAACGACACTCCCTCAAGACTGATTATAAACATACGTCGGCTAGGGCTGTGAAATACGCGGGGCTAAGAACTTATGAGTGTTGTGAGCAACATGAATATCTCTTGCTATCAGTACCTATTAACGATTCTATGCTGACCTGAATAATTCTGAATTTATGTTTTTTTTTCCTCCACGTGTCGTCATCAGAGATAATGAAACCTAGAATTGAACCAGCCCGTCGATTCTGGAAAAATCTCACAGTGATAACTAAGGTGAAGTGAGCTTAAAGTGAGCTGTGAGTCATGCTGATGCTAGGGATTGATACTATTGGCGACTCACTCCACGCTCACTTCACCCAAGTTTTGACGGTGAGATGGTTACAGAATCGCACGGCAGTTCTCGTAATTTTAAGAATTTTCACAGTCTGGTCTCAGTCTCAATCTGTCAAAAATACCTCTAATTTTCTTACATTTTTGACATTGACTGTCTCTGAGATGAGATTGCGACTATATTATGAACGTTTTTAATTATGGGAATTAGCCTTCTGGTTTTGGGTCATTTCAGCTGCATTTAGTTGGGTTTGAATTGGCCATTATGTATATACTGACTTCATTTGACCAGTGTATGACGTACGGGTTACCCCACATTGGAAAGGTAATTCTGACAATTTGGTACCAATATATGGTTCGTGTCTTCCACCCTTGGTTCTTCAAATCACTCCGAGACTCTCTTCATTAATAATTACGAGTCCTCCCGCTAGTTTAAGGGCCCCAGAATCAGGTAAATTAGCTCGCGAGCATTAATAGCGTCTCGATCGGGGCGTGCTCATGTGCTCACCGTGCTCACCGTGTATGCTGAAATAAGACACTTCAACCGTGAACTTACTTCATAACTTGTTCTGATTAACTTACTTCTTTTTAGTATTCTTGTTAGTAGCGAAGAGGTCATTGTCGGATATAAATAGAGCTCTGAACTGAGTGACAACGACCTCACTAGTTCCGAAGCTTTTATCATTTTATTCAGACAGTAAACATATTTACCTGAAAAAATAAAAATAACTTGATATTAGAGTAATGAAATATGAACTTGTAAGAATAATAATAAAGTAGGTATTTATCTACTTATTAACAACAAACGCCAGCAATGCTAGATGCCAGATGCAGCTACATGCAGACGAGAAAGAGATGCAGACAAAAAAAAATAATCACGCTTTTTGCTCTCAAAGGTTTTCAACTTTCAAGTTTTGAGACCAAAAATTGGGTAACGGATATCTAACTGGCTTTTGCTCGCGGCTTCCGCGTTCTAGTGGTAAGATATCCCTCGGGAAATCCTACCGGGATAAAAAGTATCCTATGTCCTTAGGATGACTAATGACTTACCTTTGTCAAATTTCGTCGAAATCCGTTCAACCGTTAAGGCGTGAAAATGTAACATACAGACAGACAGAGTTACTTTCGCATTTATAATATTAGTATGGATTACCAGTTACTCATTTCTTTCAAGCTCTTCGCTTTACGAAGCATCTCTTCCCAAAAAAAACCAGCAACTTCAATTGCAAAAAAACTTTTTACACCTACTCAAACGTAAAAACTCTAAACGACTTGCATCAAAACATCGTCAAGAAGTCTATTACAGAGTACATTATTTTCAAACTAATTTCAAGTTTGCTTCACTCCTGAATAATGCGGGGTAAACTTGGCGGTGGGTGGGGTAAAGTAAAAGTAAAACTGGGTAAAATTATGCGTTGGTAAATATGTCACGCGGGACGGAAGTTTACGCGTTATTAGGTACAGCTTGTTTACTTTTTTGCAGGGTTTTCAGTGGTGTCAAATTTTGTATACCTTCTGTTTGATTTTAGAGAGCAGATTTGACCCAATGGTGTCGGCTCCGACTTACGATTAAGTAGGTCGTGAGTTCGAACCCAGGCAGGTATTTTACTTTGTGTATTTAATTTCGTCACCACTGCTCTCAACACGGTGAAGGAAAACATCGTGAGGAAACCGGCATGTCCTAAAACCAAAAATTCGAAGAGCAATCCGCACAGATTGAATTCCTTCATTCATTAAAAATCATCATTTGCCTAGCTTTTTACCAGCTAAGTTTATGGTTGGCTTCCAGCATAAGTGGATGTAGTTGGATACCAGTATTTTACAAGGAGCAACTGTCTATGTTGGCAGTTGGCCTACATATGTAGACAGTTGCTCCTTCCACCAACCAGTCACTGGGTTGTGGTCTTGTGGAGTACAGATAAACTCTACAAAAACACAACTTAGTGGCTGGGTATCACGATACGATACCCTTATTAAAACTGTGGGGTAATTGTGTAACACACTAATACTGCTAATAGTAGCAAGTAATGGCTTTCAAGTTGACAATTCAATAACTTTCATTGCGTTATTTACATTGTTGAGCAGACACATATTTCGAACATTGAAGCAATGGATTAGATCATTCTTTCAATATCATTCAGATTGTGGTTGATCGTGTGTTATGCAATTGAGGTTCTGGTTGTCCAACTTTCTGGCTATATGGCCTTGTGATAATTATTTACTATATTTATAATTAGTTACCCATTGTGAGCTGGTAGACTCAGTATTCATTAAATATACCTAACTGTAACTCAATTGTTGAGCTACCTAAGCTATCATACTTTATAGTTCCAATTATAAAGAAGACTAGCAAATCCTTCGGCCATCGCGGACATACATCACGCGCGGTACGGGACCTCCCGGGACAGTCCCATTGTTTTCCGGGATTTTCGCCGAGTCCCGGTAATACCCAACATTAGTTTGGATTCCAAACGGACATATTACTGTACTTTGCGAATTTTCTTTGTAATTCCTACTATTAGTATTAATCTGTGTTATCAAATGCTTCCCTTGAGGTGAAATGGATGGTGGTATTTGAAAATTTATGGAAACTTTGAATCGACACCGTCTACTAAGGGGTGCTTGTATTTTATACATATAAGTACTATTATTATGAACGGGTGTTGTGAGTTTGTGCGTAGGACGTAATCATAGGAACTACTGATTCAATTCCGAAAATTCTTTACTAATGGGAGCTACAGTATTTCCGAGTGTCGTAGGATATATTTTATGTTCACGCGGGTGAACTCCGGGCCAAGAGCTGGTAACGATGAAGAGTCACTCTTGGTCAAGGTTGAGAGGTTTGATTAAGATCATAAAATATGTTAATTTTTAATGACTTTAGGTTTTAAAAGCAGGTACGCTAACGTATTGTTCTGCCTGCTTGGCTCTAATGGCACCACTGTTATGCTGTACGCACGAAGTAAATAGAACCTACACTATAATTATCTAGGTACTGTATTTATAATTATTTCGTGGCTGTTCGTGCGTATTTATTATTTTTTAAAGGCTGCTTAGTCCTTTTAATTTGCATATTATGGGTTGTTATTTTTATTTTATTTACTAACTAGCTTATTTCTAGTTTATTATATAAGTCTTTTTAATGTTATTTATTGTATGTGTAAACTATGTAAACTATGGACTAGAATTGTCTGAAACAAATAAATAATATTATATTATATTTATATATTTTGCCTCCGACTTCGTCCGCGTGTTACCCCCCCCCCCTCCCCCTCCACCCCGTCGCATCGCATCGCCTGCCCGCACTATCACTTCGTTTTCACGAGTTCTTTGTGACCTGTTTTCTTTTTTTTTTTTGCTCGGCTCCTTATGGTCATACCATGATAAAACCTCCATAGTATCAAATGCAGCAAGATTTTTTTCTCATCCGATTGGTAGTTCCTGAGATAAGCGCATTCAAACAGACAAACTCTTCAGCTTAATTATTAGTGACACATAAATATAAGGCAAAATCCTGTATTATAATAATAATAATAATAATATGTCATTTATTTCGACCAACTAGGATCACAAAACATTCATATTATATATACATTATCAATAAAATAGGATACAAAACCACGACAAAAATACATAATAAATTAAATTGCATCAAATCAATTAAATCATGATAAATTTCATCAAATTAATAAATAAATTAGAATCAAATAAATTAATAAATAATAAATTAGAATCAAATCAATTAATAAATAATAAATTTCATCAAATTAAAACATAAATTATAATTAAATTAATAGGCAATTAGAATCAAATTAATCAAATGTCATCTATAGGTATTATATTATACTGTCACTACATTAAGCATACAACAATGGTTAATGTAGTGACAGTCGAACCTCTCAGCCATCATCCTCAAGATAGTGTTGGAGCTGGCGCGGACCCTGCGCACCAAGGATGTGCACCGTTTCCGCATCGTCGCATAGAAGCAGTCAATACGTGACTCAGCGAACATCCCCGACGCACTGCAGTGCCGAGGCAGCCCCAACAACATCCTGTAGGCATTGTTGAATTGGACTCGTAGGGCGCTGTACTGTTTTTGAGTATAGTTAACCCACAAGGCGCTCGAATAAAAACAGGTGCAATACGCTCTGAAAAGAGTGTTTTTTACTTCCTTCGAGCAGCGTGCAAACCTGGGAGCTATCATGTTCGCTCTAACAGACAACGCCCTACGTTCCCGCTCTATGTCTGAATCGTCTTTCAGGTCAGAGGTCACCAGATGCCCAAGGTATTTAAAGGTGTCAACCCTCTTTAGCGGTACATTATTTAACTTGATGCTTGGGATACTATCTGGACATTTACCCCTGGCCCGGAAAACCATACACTCACTTTTCTTAGTGTTATAGAGCAGGCCATGACTGAGAGCATATTCCTCACAAATGCCGAGCAGCTTAGACAGGCCACATACCGAGGCGCTCAGCAGCACCATGTCGTCCGCATAGCTAATGTTGTTTACACAAACTCCACCAACATGACATCCGACATGCGTGCTGCTCAGCCTCTCGATGAGTGCGTTTACATAAAGGTTGAAGAGCGTTGGCGAGGTCAACCCCCCTTGCCTCACCCCGCACTCCAACCTGTATGGTTCAGACAGCGCCCCCGACCACCGAACTACGTTGACCTGGTTCCCGTACCAATATTTGAGAATACGAATGCATTCGCTTGGCAGGGATGTGTCGTTAAGTTTATCCCAGAGGATATCATAGGAAACCAGGTCAAACGCCTTCGTAAGGTCGAGGAAGCAAGCATAGACTGGTGTTTTGCGATCAGTATAGTACTTGACAGTCTCCTTCAAACACAGAATAGCTGTCTCAGTGGAGAGTCCCGATTTGAAACCGAATTGATTGTCATGTAACTCGAGACAGCCACTCATCAGTGTGTTAAGAAGACTGTCAAGCACCTTAGACATAATTGTAGCCAGAGAGATGGGTCTGTAGTTGTTAGCGTCGCTTATATCACCAGTCTTACTTTTCACGATTGGTACCACCACGGTCTGCATCATAGCTGGAGGTAGATATGAATGTCCTAGACATAGGGAGTAAAACATAGCCAGAACCCTTGGAAGATGGACGCCAGCATGTCTAAGATGCTCGATACTCAAATCATCGTGGCCAGGAGACTTGCCTCGGGCCATGGTGGTGACGACCTTTCTAACATCCTTGGCCGTAAACCTTACACTGACCTCTTGCCCCCGAGTCACCCCTTCAAGTCCCGACCTCGATGGTCCCAATGGTGAAGTTACCATGAAATGGTTTTTGAACATTTCAGCTATGTTTTTTGGATCAGTAATGCCACCAACGCTCACAGGCAAGCCCGGCCGTCTGTTTACTTTATTAGTGGTGTTCCAGAAACTCCGAAAATCATGTTTAGAGTGATGCGTTGCCAGAATGTCCATTTTAAGTTGCTCACTGTTATTTTGACACCACTTTAACCGGCTTTTAAAGATTTTACGGGTTTCCTGCATCTCACTCCAAATACGACCCGACCTCGGTCTGCCACACGATATCCATAACTGAAACTTAGACCTGGCCTCCCGGTGAGCACCACTGACATGTCTGTTCCAGCCTACTACAGGTTTCTTCTTACGTATCCTATTACTACCAGAGTAACTGTCATTAGCTGCTCGGCCTAAGATGTCTACAATTTCGTCATACATTTTGTCTATAATATACCTATGCTATATTAGGTGCACTCCTTCACTTACAGGAGACCACAGCAGGCGCAATAACACTAACAACTAAGCTAACACAGTTATTCACTATCGTGTCAAATAATACATGTACAGACGCCAGCACATCAAGCTACCCGAAACTGACAAATTTTTCCAATCAACCTTGAACCTAATGCTTTAGCGATAAAGTTGAAAATCTATAAAAGAAATTTGACAGATTGTAGTAGCTTGATGTGCTAGCGTCTGTACTTATGAACAAATCAATGTTAAGAAATCAATCCGAAATACAGGGTGTTTGGTAGAAGATCAGACAAATTTTTTTGAGGGATTGGGATGTCATTGGCTAGAACAATACTTATCGTTGTATTTTTCATTTTATTATTAACTAGCGACCCGCCCCGGCTTCGCACGGGTGCAATGCTGATCACTATCACTACATAGTATCTACTATATTATGCATTTATTATACATAATATAAACCTTCCTCTTGAATTACTCTATCTATTAAAAAAAACCGCATCAAAATCCGTTGCGTAGTTTTAAAGATTTAAGCATACATAGGGACAGACAGCGGGAAGCGACTTTGTTTTATACTATGTAGTGATTTTCAAATTGAATTTTTTCGTAACTAGCACCCAAGTCATTTGGGAAGCACCCAAGTCATTTTCTAGAACCAATTGTACATAAATGTACGTCACATATAATAAAAAATTATTATTGCGCTCTATTACAACCACAAACAAAAAATATGCGACGATGTTTCGGGTGATTAAAACGAAAAATCTCAATTCCCTACCGTGACAGGCGTCATGGGTGAAAACTAGGATAATTATGACACTTCTTATCCCTAAAAAATTGTGTCGGCCCTACTGTCAAACATCCTGGAGAATGATTTGTAAAGGGCCTACATATTTCGTGTAGCACTTGCGTAGCATCGAGACTCAATGCTACGGATTGCGTCGGATGTGCGACACAAACTAGTACGCGATGCGGTAAAGGTGCGCCTCTCTGGTGCGCCGGGTGCGGGGTAGCCCCCCAACATTAAGTCTTTTCAAGAACCTGGAAGTTGTTGAATGTTATTTCTGCAATAACATTTGAAAAAAAAAAAATGAAAGCTAATTATGTATTGTAGGTACAAGAGTAACCGTGAAGTTTTTTGCCGGCTCTTCTCCATAGGAAACGACCATTTTGTAACCGTGCGCCTAACTTCTCAGGTTTCATAGTTTTTAAGAAATATTTTTAGTTCTATATAATATACTCTTTGTTACTTTTAAAATCTAAGTGTATCATACTATGGTATCATATTATAAATTAAAGTCGCTTTTCGTGTCGGTCTGTGACACCGCGTTGTTCTTTTAAACTGCGCAATGTGTTTTGCGGTTTTCAACATCATTTTGAGAATTCATTCCGGAAGGTTTAAGTTATTAAACATAGAAATAATATAGAAGTCTCGATGTTTTGTTCGAAGTTGTAAAAACCGTGCTAAGGCTAGTTGGTAATAAATAAATAAAAATAAGTGTATGATGCAGCGAGTACAAAAAACACAATAGATTCGTCTGGTATCGTTAGTAATAACGGATTATTGAACTAGCTACTCGTAGCACAGCATAATGACACACTTCCGACAACTGCTACTGGTCTTGCGCAATCATCAGCGTTTCATACCGTAGTGATGGAGTTAACGATTTGCTGTAGATTAAAATGGAGAAGAGAACGTTTCACCGAACACTTAAAACCGTCATTTTAATACAATATTTCTGCTAAATCATTTTATTTAATTATGATATTCGAATCGGACTTTCTAACCACTGTACTTCTGGTAATTGGTTAATTTGTCACCATGTGTTTGAAAAGGGAGATAGTTTTGGTTAGTCCAATGTGGGTCTACAAAAGACTATGATATAACTTAGATTCTTACTTTTGTGGAGGCGGCTTATAGTCTGACTCTGAAACCGGAGCGCAGTCGCCTCATACTTCAAACGCGTTTCTGCAAAACTTCGTAATGTAGCCGTGTTGTCGTGTCGCATCGCCCGCCCGCGCCATTACTCCGTTTTCACTTAGCGTTCTTTCTGACTTTCTTTCTTTTTACTCGACCTAACCTAAGGGTCCCAGTGTGATTTTAAATAACCTATATATAGCCTTCCTTAAAAATTGGACTATCAAATGCCAAAAGATATTTTCAAATTCGACTGGTAGTTCCTTATATTACCGCGCTCAAAGAAACAAACAAACAAACTCTTCACCTTTGCTATAATATTATTATATTAGGTACATAATTATATAGATCGATTTTCTGTCTCTGTAATCCTAGTAAAATTATTGACTCTCATATCATACCTAATTCATCCACTTTTCATTCATTTTACAATAAATTCGCATGATTCCTAGCCTCGGGCAGACCACGCATGTCATCCTACATAATCCGATTACGGGGGATTACTCGACATTGAAAAGATGCATTTTGATATTGGAGTGGACTGCACAATGTAATCGATATGAGCTCTCGAGTGATCGGACGAGTTGGGTAATCGATTGTTATGCAAGCATGAGGGGGATAGCCTGTAGCTTAGTTACTAATATCTAGTTCATAATAATGGCATTTTCTCCTTTAATGTATGTAGGTATAAGAAGATGGTGGAAATTAGCCGTCCGACTATCGGAAATAGGTGCCCAAAAGTTGTATCAATACTTTATTGCTACAACTTTTTGTAAGAAAATGCCACGTAATTAATGCAAGACCTCAGACACCCCAATTAGAGTATTGAATTAAAAACAAGACAAACATTTTTTAAAGCAATTCCGTTTATTTATTTACACATTTAAAAATATAAAAAATATAGTAGTCCGCTGGTATCGGGAACAGGGTCCAAGCTGCCGGTGGTTAGGGCTCCAGCCAGAGACAGGAACCTCCTCACAATGCGAGGCGTGTCAAGGAGTACTGCCTTCTGAATTAGGTCTTTGATCCAACCGCCTAGCGAGAGCCTCGAGAGATGTTGATCGAGGTAAAGCTAAAGAAAATTGTGTTGACCCTATCATTACTTTATGCATTTAAAATTGAGTATTATTGCCTTGAAATAAGATTTAATTTTCTTTAGCTCAATCAGCGGTCAGTAGGTATAGCAAAAAAAAAAAACCTATACTTATTAATATTATAGTTTCAGGACTTGCGTTTATTTTGTCACATCTTGTATATCGATACCTAGTATTGATTGTTAATTTTACATTTGGTGGTGCTTGATGCTGGTTCTGGTGTTTCTTTTGCGAATTAAATATTTATTTAGCAGTCAATCGGAGGTTGATAAGAATTAGTAAGCTTGTTTTTTTTTATATTCTTGAGCAAAACTTACTCATTTATTTATTGCCGTTCTTGAGCGAAAATGCTATTTGGACAGTAGTGTAGGTATATTGTTCCAACAATGTACCGATACAAATGACATTGAGTAAAGTTATTGAACTGTATGTTTGTACATATGGCGCTGCGCGCTGTCTACACCTCTATCTTTACTTGAAAGTGACTGTTAGAAAATAAGCCTTCATAACTCACTTTAACAGATTTTTAAAGCAAATTAAGAAAATATGTAGGTATTGGTCAAAGCAAGAGTGACCTTCGAAGTAAATTATTTAGCTTTCATGAATCACTGTTTAAGACCTAAGTTACGTACTTTTATACTTTGGTCTTTATACCTAGGTGTTTATATCTTGACATATCTTTTTGTAACAATAACATGCCCTATTTTAGAGAGACGGGTGGTATATCTAGTCTTTTTCTAAAAAAGGCTTTGAAGTAATTCTTGTCTAACCGAGTTGTAACACCATGTAATAGGCTCCCGGAAAATGTTATGACGGCTCCCACACTGAACTGCTTCAAGAATCGACTGGCCAGTGGACAGATTAAATATCTCCAAGCTATTTGATACACACACATCAGCCAATTAACTGCTAGTGTGTCTAACAAAAGTATAATAATTCAGGGCCCTCCTACCTCAGACAGGATTGTGCATTATATTAACCAGTAAGTACCTGTAGTAAGAGGTCGACATAAATACAAAATTTATAATAATGTTTATTATGATGAAGTTTTCTTAATTGACGGAAAGAAGAACAATCACTTTGCTACCCAGCACTTATATACCTTAGCTTGTGCATCATCCATTGAAAATGTCCCATGCTTAAACATAAATCTTGTTAATAAAAGCTCTCGTTTAATTAGAATCCTCTATTCACCAGCTGGGATGATGCTGCACATCTCATCTCCTCAATGGAGCCTATTAATCACGCCAAGTAAATGGAACAGCGAGTAGGCAAACTGTTGTTAGCTTGTTAGGCATTCATTTGTGAAACTTTGTAAAATTGATAAAGTTGGGTGCACACTGGACTTTGTAACAAGAGCAACATCTAGTTAAAACACTATTTTATAAAGTGACAAAGGAAGATTGTCAAAAATGGATACTCAGCAGTGGGTGGAACAGCACCCTAATTGCGTAACACACTATTACTCTCAATTTGAATCATTTTGAAGCATATTGCTAATCCATTGCTCCATATGTTCGAAAAATGTGTATCTGATCAACAATTTAAATAACGCAATGAATCTTGTTGAACTGTCAAAATGAAACCCATTGATACTGATAGTGTGTTACGCAATTACCATGCAGGACTGCCAATGATGATGATAACGATGAAGATTTATAACATGGTTTAGGTTGCCTTCAACATTAATAGAAAATTGTTACACTTACTTACTTACATAGTAATAATATTTAGCCCTAAAAATAAAAACAAAGCTTTTCAACAGTTTTTCCAACTTTGACTCTACCTTCTATGAGATGAACAGAAATTCTGGTTTCCTATGATATCCTAGAGGATTTTGAATAGTTACCTAGTTTGTGTCAGCCCCTGCATCACACAAACACAAGTGTTTGTGTGATGCAGGGGCTGACTTTCCGGGTGCGCCCTACATACACATACACATCGCCCATCTAAGAAGACAACTAAGGTCTGCATTACAGAGCCTCACTCAAGACTCAAGCATTACCTACTTATAACAAATTTCAACCAATGAAATCGCTTTAACCTCGTAACGCCCAATGTACAATGTATTGAACAAAGTGACATACAGTAATGCCTGTATTACACATTGCAAACATGCATTTAAATTAATTAATGTACATTGGGCGTTTAGGAGAAGGTTTTGTTTTTAGTCTGGGCCGGAATGCCGTATGTAGCTTTGTTCAATACATTATACATTGAGCGTTTAGCTCATCTTGCGAAATTTAGCTTGGGCGTTACGAGGTTAAGCTAGCTTAAAGTAATATACTTGAGTTTTGAGTGAGATTTTGCAATACGTGCGTTTTCAAAAAAAAAACTTTATTTTGCTTTTATGTACAGACGCCAGCACATCAAGCTACAACAACCTGTCAAATTTCTTTAATAGATTTAAAACTTTATCGCTAAGCATTAGGTTCAAGGTAGATTGGGAAAATTTTACAGTTTCGGGTAGCTTGATGTGCTGGCGTCTGTACTTTTAAATCCAAAACCACTTAAAATGTATGCAAAATACCAACGTAAATGAACCATTAGCATTTCTAATATTAATAACGGTAAGTGCCAGTCATTTAGTTTCGCGATTGTACGTAATTCATCAACAGTAATCATGTGATAATGGCCCCAATTCTCTTGTTCACAAATTTAAACTAAATTTAAGTTCAGTGCATTTTCTTCTTTCTAATTTGACAGGAGTAAACTAATATTTTATATCTTCTGTCCTTTTCCTAATGAAATAGAAAGAAAAAGATACATATAACTTATATTTAGTTTAGTTTGTGAACAACACAATCGGCCCCAATGTCGTTCACCTCAGCTTGTATAATTTAATGTTAATTCTAACTACTTCTGTATATACGTATGTATTTGTAAATAATTTACATGTAAACTGGTTTTGGTAATTAATTAGTTTCGGAAATCAATGATAAAACTCGTTTTTTTGTTAGAAAACGTTAATTTAATATTATGGCACGCTTTGCATTTAAAGTAATGAATTGCAGGAAAGTCAAGTTTAATAGATAGTTTTGTAGGTAATTAACTTGATAATTTATGGAGCCCACACTACACAATGTCCGGCGTTTCGTGCGTAGCGTAGCGTCGTCCAATGTTTCGAGTCCAGCGTGTCCAGCTGTCTGCACGCTAGCGGAGCTGATGACAAAGTAGTAGCCAAAATTCTGGGCTGTCTCTAAATCAAAATCAAATCATTTATTTCAGATAAATATCCATACTTAAATTTTACACAAGTAGTACAAAATAAAATTAAATACAAAATTAAAAATTAACACACATTATACAACATGCCGCTGCAAGGGCGACATTAATTTGACACACATATACGGGTCCACGTTTTCAATTTACAAAGATATTTTAATATCATTAAACGTTATTATTTATTGATTTATTTACAAATTTCTAAAATAGCATTTTGGAGCAACCTCTAGCGCAGAAATTAAATTAATACGGACGAGAAAAAAAGGCCACGCCATTCGATGTTTTTTTTCTGGGGGTTTATTAAAATTGGGACCACTCTGTGCAAAAAATTAATTCAAGGAGCTACTTACCAGCTGGGTCAGAACAATAGACAAACGAGGAAAAGAAAAAGGTGTTGGTCGACGGCTTTTTACTAGCTGGCATAGAAATTTTGCAAGGGTGATCCCTATATTGCCATCGACACGCTAAGAAGAAAACTAAACAATGGGGTGTCTCGATTAATAAATAATTACTTATATGTTTTTCCTTTCCTTTTTGTCATCACTATACAGCGTGTAACGGAAAGGGGGTATCAACCCTGAAGGAGGTGAATGTGCTCATGAAACTCAACAACATTCCCCAAAGAACATAGGTCGAAATATGAAAAAAAAAAATTCCCCTCCCATAGTAAATCAATCAGCTGGTAGTCAGTTTTGTAAGGGATGGCCAAATTTTTTTTTTCATATTTCGGCCTATGTTCTTTGGGGAAAGTTGTTGAGTTTCATGAGCACATTCACCACCTTCAGGGTTGATACCCCCCTTCCGTTACACGCTGTATAGGGACCTACTAACTAGCGAAGATTATAAAAAAAAAAATGCGTCTTTTAACACACTCTTCCTCACCATTTTGATGTCCCTTAAGGTACTTCCCTAATGCTCCATTATAGGGTCAAATATTAATAATCTCGGTGTATCGCCAGTTCGCCACCCTAGACAATATTTTCGGCTCGCACGTGACGTCGCATGAAAGTGACGCATCTAAACGTTTTGTTCCCTCTGTTTGTGCTTACCCTCCGCGATTTAGCGTTATAATAAATTTTATTAACACTCTTTTGTAAGTAAGCGACCTTTTTAAGAAAATTTAGAAAATTCTGTACTTAAACATTGTTATTCTCTACCTAGGTTATTGGATGAGAGAAAAATCTATAAAGTTTAGATACCACTAACATTGAATGGAGTATTAAATACCAATTGAAATTCAAGATATTTTTTACTACAACACGGATTTTAATTAAATACTTAGGTAGCTACCTAAATACCCACTCGAATAATGTGTAGGAACGTTATTATACAGTTTACATATATTCTAGTAGGTACGTCTGTCTTTCTCTGCATTTATTTACGAAGATTTGATACCAACATTCACGACTTTGGGAGGACTTTAAAAATGTTAGTTGGCTGACCAAAGCACAAGTTACTTACCTACACGATACATGCATTTTGTTAAATTGCCACTATTTCGTGTATATTATTATTTATCACGCCGAAAGATTAAATTCCCTGCATTGACTGCTTATTTCTACGAAAGGTTCATGAACCTATAAGGCACCATATACCAAGCACCATATACAACATGTAACGTTAAATGCGCAAAACCTCAGACACCCCAACTGATTTTTAATTCAATTGACCTATTTCAGAAAGAAAATAAGTCATTAATAAAAGTGTAAAGGTTTTATGTGCTGTTTTAGTTTTACTGGCCATTCTGATCGTTTCTTGCGTCTGCGACGACGCTTTACCGAGGGAGGAGTCGTCACCGGGCCGCTGCGCCGCGCTGACATTGGCTTGCTTGACCTATTAATAAATAGACACGGCAACGTTTTTAATGAAGATTTTTTTTTAAATGTGACCCATATTAAAAAGTGGTTCAATTAATTCTGCTCGTTATTCTGAGCAAACTATTTTCAGGTTTTGCGCATTTAACGTTACACGTTGTATATTGATCACCGGTTTTATATGTATAAGGAAGGATCAGGATAATAATAGGTTAAAAGGTATACTAAATAAAAAAATCAAATAAATATAATGATTAATATAAATCAATCAGCGCCTGACGTAAATTGACGTAATTTTAAGCAAGTTTTTAACCACGTCTTAACTTGTATGGAGTAGTGTCAGGCGCTGACTAATTTGACAGGACTAAACTAAAATTTATCTTCTTTTGTTTTCTTAGTGAAATAGAAAGAAAAAGATGCACTGAACTACCGCATGATATTTTTTTTATGTTAATGTCTTTATTAAAGCTTCAGAATTAATTATAGTGTTTTTATTATTTTTTATATTTATTTATTTTTTATTTCCAAGTGGTATGTGATGATAGACACAATAGTTGTGTTTTATTATTGCTAATGATATGAAAAACAAACCTCATTAGGATTTATACGCTAGTTTTTTTATTTTTTTAGAGTAAAATAAACTGTAAACATGTCAAACCATATATGGTTTCCTATGCGGTAAAGGGTTAAATTTAGTTTAGTTTGTGAACAAGGGATCGACACCGATAGCATACGCTTCAATGTAGCACACCTTATCTTTACCGACCATCAAACAATTGGAAAAGTTATACAATTTACTAAAAACATCACCGGGCAATAATACTTAGATATGGGGGTTATTTCAAATTACAGGAAATCATTACACGCCACACTGACCCAGAAATAACCTGTACCCTAATTGCGTATCACATATATATACATATCAATCTGAATCATTTTGAAGGATACTGCTAATCCATTGCTTCATATGTTCAAAAAATTTGTCATCTCAACACCGTAAATAACGAAATGAATATTGTTGAACTGTCAAAATGAGTCCCATTGCTACTGATAGTGTGTTACGCAACTACCCCGCTGTTTTCAATGATGATAGGTAATTATAATTGTGGATAGGAAGATACTTACTACTTATTTGATGATATTGTAATGGTATTTAGGTAAATACATATAGCCACTTTTCAGTGTTGAACTGATGCTAGTCTTGATAAGGGAAAGCTATAATTATAGAATTTATCTCTCATGTTTCAGTATTTTCAAGGCTGAAATTTTGTAATTGCTGTGGTTTTTTAAACTCTCGATGTAAAAAAGTGTGTGACTTAGATTAAAATCATAACATTTATTAACCCGTTGCGCGCCAATTATTTATTTATTTAAACTTTTCGCACAAAAGGTACAAAGGCGGACTTAATGCCTTAGACATTCTCTACCAGTCAACCAAGGGTGGTGAATAGATTAGATGGCAGGTGCTTTAGTTGACAGGACAATGAGCAATTAGCAGATACAATAGAAATTTTATTGTTATCTCCAAACATTGTGCACATTCGACGTTTGAGAGGTTAAAAAAAAGTATTATCAGCCTACAATGTCCCCATTGCTGGGGCACAAGCCTCCTCTCGATGAGAGGGAGTGGGCGGTAATCCACCACGCGGGCCTAGTGGGGGTTGGCAGATGTCACATGTCTTCGAATTTTTGGTTCTAGGACCTGCCAGTTTCCTCACGTTGTTTTCCTTCAACGTTTTGAGGACTGTGGTGATGAAATAATTTACACAAAATAAAGAGCCTGTCTGAGTTCAAACCTACAAGTACGACCGCTAAGTACCACTGGGCGTCCACGCTTCTCCCTTATTATTACTCATACCTATTAGTCGTCTCTAATGCTTTCGGTATCTGGAATTAACTAATTTCGGGCTGATTTTTCAATTGACAGATAATTCTTATTCGTGGGATAAAATTGACGTTTGACAGATTCTGTATGGAAGAACTGTCAAAAATTCAAAGTTATTCCTTGGATAAAATTATCTGGCGTTGGAAAAATCAGCTAGATGTCTACGTTAGTCTATACTGATAATAAAGCTGAAGAGTTTGTTGGTTTAAAAGCGCTCTGGAACAAACAGTCGATTAAAAAAAATGTTTTTGTATTGTGTTTGATAGCCCAATTCTATGATAGGCTATATAACAGGATGCTACGGCCCGTGGGAGACGAGCAAAAAGAAAAAAAGTCAGAAAGAACGGTAAGTGAAAACTAAGTAATAGCGCGGGCAGGCGATGCGATGCGACGCGGTGAGGCGGGAACAAGAAATGTCACGGGGACGCAGTCGCGGGCAGAAGCAAGTTATAGATATATATTTTATTTTGTTTATAGTTTTGGTTAGGTTTGGACATTTAAAAATTAATTATGTATAAGTTGTTATTTGTGTACAGACTCTAGCACATCAAGCTTCTCGAAATTGTCAAATTTTTCCAATCAACTTTGAACCTTATACTTTGGCGATAAAGTTGAAAATCTATTAAAGAAATTTGACAGATTGTAGTAGCTTGAGATGCTGGCGCCTGTACATTTAATTTTAATTCCGGATAAACCATTAACCAATACACGTAATATATGTAGATTCAAATGAAGACATTTAAAAGATTCTGTCTATTTTAAACTCTAGACGGATATGCGACGACTGGATCTAAATAAACCGAATCAAATCTCCAATGGCCTAATAAAACACGTAGGAACATAATGGAAAACGACGAGTGTCTATTCCGGTTAATACGGACCGTCTGCCGGCCGTCCGTCACCGTCCGGCGCCGGATGCGAACCGGAACGTCATGAAACTTTAATTGACGGTCGGCTAGCTCGACCAGTTATTTCTGTACGACTAGTTTTGAAAATCGGTATTGGAAACAGAAAATTGATTAAATTTTGTTATGCACATAAATAATATTATAGTTGGTTGGTTCAGTTGTGATGTTTGGAAAATGTTACTGCAGTGCTATTCTGTAAATATCTCACCTTGAGAACTTAGGTGTAGTGTGCGGGAAGTGAGCTCTGTCATTCCGTAATGGTAGGTATTAACACTATTAAGTGCTCACTTCACTTATGATTTCACGGTGAGATTTTTACAGAATCGACCGGCCGATATGATAGACGCGACACTTGGAGCATTGGAGCAGAATGGTCGATATGAATTATAAGTATTTACTTAAGATTTTTGTATTATTTGCATTGCAGTAGCAATTTCCTTTTCGATTTCAGTCTGTTTAGTTTCCATGAAGTTTTCATAGAAATTGTTCTACTAGAGTCGCGTTCCGCTGTCACGTTGCGCCTGTCTGCGGGAGCCTTTAGTGTTCGGAACGACTCGTTCACGTGCACTAAGAACTCTGAAAAGAATTTAATAAAAATGTCAATTAAAATAAATGTTATGTACTAATTATGTATGTTTATTTGTTTCTGAATAGGTACAAATTACCCTAAATTGGTTATGACGTAGGTATATTGTCTGTCTGCAAAACATCCAGTAGGTATTTGAGAGAAAAAGATGCATTGTCATTAAAGTAATTAGGTACCTACATGTCATGATTTTCAGTCCCACTGCTGGGACACACGCCTCCTCTCTGTGACAGGGAGTGGGCCACAGTCCAACACGCGTGCCCAGTACGGGTTGGCGGATGTCACATGTCTTTGAATTTTTGGTTCTAGGACATGCCGGTTTCGTCGCGATGGTGTCCTTCACCGTTTTGAGAGGAATGGTGATGAAATAAATTACACAAAGTAAAGCGCCTGTCTGGGTTCGAACCCACGACCTCGTCTCGTCCGGTTCCACTAGGACACCACTACTCTTGATGTTCAAGCGTTGTATTTGAAATGGGCAAAATAAAAGTGTTATAAGTACTCAATTGAGAAAACAACCTTCTTTAGAACCAGCGATCAATCTGCGTCTTTTTCACGTAGTAAAAAAATTCTTCCTTTCAAATGTTTTAACATCCATATTTATTTGTCATCAGGTATGGTGGTGAACGGGTTCGTGAACGTGGTGATCACCACTATTGAGAAGAGGTTCGGTCTGAGGTCCATGCAGACGGGAGTTATCGCCGGAGGGTGAGTTACTTATTATTCGTGGTGGTCCAGTATAGATTTTGGCTTTCACATCAATATCCTTTGAGCTGTCGTAATTTCTTTCTGATTATTGTTTTTTACGGAATTAATTCTTGAATTATATAACTAGGATGTGCCGAGCTTCATTAACTAGGCGCTTTTCTGGTTAGTTGCGCGCTACTATAGAGTGTAGATAAACTTACAGGAGTGTTTAAATTGTAGTGGTTGAAATCCTTCCTCCCCCCCCCCCCTCGGCTCCATCCCGGAATTTGAAAGTTGACGGTGTGTTACCGTCTCTCGGAAAGCACGTTAAGCCGCTGGTCCTGTACCTGACCTCTCTACGTTCGCGTGTCGGATTGCGCGCCGTCCCATCGGACTATGAGAGTGAGCGAAAAGACAGTGTGTCTGTAATAACTCCCGCGCTGAAGGATAGTCTCCGTTGAGATTGGCCGCCATAGCCGAAATACAGTCTGGAGAACTATATTATATGTACTTATATGGAGAGCTTTATTATAACCCATCCTAATGACGATACTAATGTATAGAAAAATCGTACACGTACCTTACTTAGAGACGAGTCAGCCTTTGTAGCTTTGGCGCAAAATCGCGAAATCGAACTGGTTTTCAAATACATTTTTCCTTACAGATACGACATGGCTTCCTTCGCGTGCCTAGCGCCGGTGACGTACCTCGGGGGCCGCACCGGCTCCTCCAAGCCTCGCTGGCTGGGTCTGGGAGTACTGCTCATGGGGACTGGCTCCCTGTTGTTCGCGCTGCCACACTTCCTGGTGCCTAACTATAAGATAGCTGGCAATGAGGCTGCTGATCTTTGTACGCCTAATCGAACGGTGAGTTACATTTAGAACCTATTTTACTCGTTTTTGCCGTTGCGTTATTTTGTGCATTAATTTTATCATACGTTCCCAGAAAGGTAAGCAGGTATTACTTACTTATTTCTCTAAAAGTTAAAAAAAAAATTCTAAATGCAAAAGAAAATCAGCAACTTCTTTCGAAAATTTCGAAATGCCCGTTATAGCAAATCTCGGTTTCTGAAAGATAAATCTGCAGTGAATTTTCATACCCATCACCCCTGGATGGCTCTTGTGAATATCTGACCTAAGAACAACAACCAATCTTAAGATAAAGTTTAGGTCAATAAGGGTTCTATAACCCACAACTACCTACTTGAATTCATAGAGAGCAACAAAACTCACTAGAACTAAACTTCAAATTAATTAAGATCATCATCACTCAAGTTTAAATGAATATTAATTAACACTAACAGTCCATTTCCAATCAAAACTTTGCTGCTCAAATGTTCATTCAATTTTACGTTCACCGTTCTCCGTTCAACGCAAACTTTAGTCTCTTGTCTATGGATCCTAAATCTGAATGAATGAACTTGAATGTGGGCACGGGCACAGGCGCGGTGCAGTGAGCCAGGCGGTCGACAATATGCGGCCTTCGTCATACAATGCGATCGATCTCTGTGATTAATCCGATTTAATCACCATCCACATCTGCCTGAAAATATCGTCTGAACCACGGGTAGGCCGTTATGAGTGCTTATAGTTTGTTCTCGTTGAGCTTTACCCGACTAAAAAAGTGAACGTGAACTTTCGTGCGTGAACGTAACTTTTCACGTTTTTCGTTACAAACACTAGTCCCTTATGTTGGTGTGTTTGTCGTAGTTAGGTTTTAGTTCTTAACTTCCTTTTTATGAACATATTATCACGGTCACTGTAGTCCCTTACCCTATAAACCGGTTACGAAATAATATCCTGTGAAATAAAAATTACTTAGCACTATTAGTCTGCATACAATGTTCTGACCGCAGCCGGTGCAAAATAAATTGTTAATTGTACACGAGAAAGCCCTATAACGCATTCTAATTAGCAAACCAGACGGGCTTTCAATACGCAGAAATGCAGCTCGATTACAGTTTCCGATATTTAAGTATAATGCTCCTGATTTACCAACTTATGTAGAACGTGGGCAAGCTTATGCTTATTACTGCTATTGCTTCTCTTGTTGGACCTAGATCTACCTAATTCTTAATAGGTATCGAAGTCTTTTAAGAGATTTTTAATTTATTTAGGGTAGGTAATTAATTAAATTAAGTATCTACTTGTTACTTGAACGTAACTCCACGAATGACATCCGGGGACATTTGCTTAACGGGCTTTCCGAGGCACGAAAGGGTTCAAGTCCACCCAGCCACGGACCAACCGCGGCAATCGTAGCTTAACCTGCTCGATCGACCCGTGTGGCTTTTAATACATGTGGTGCGTGTTAATTGTGTTAGTGTCATCGTTTGTGCATACATACCTAAGTACCTACCTGTGCTGTGTGTGTGTCATGTGTGTACGTACGAGACGCGCATGATGCACGTGGGTGCTACGAGCAAACCACTACAAACGTCTGGACGCGCACGCACAGCGCACAGGCACACCGTGGGATGGCAGGAGTAAAAACAAGCACAAGTCCCTTTTTAAGTTCCTACCTATGTTCTCCAAAACCATGTTTTATTTCAGTTGACAGACAGTTGCGACGGCAACGTGCCTTCAGAAGGCGGTGCGTGGGCAGTTGCAGTGTTTGTGTTCGCGCAGCTGCTGCACGGCGCGGGCGCCACGCCGCTCTTCACGCTCGGCGTCACCTACATTGACGAGAACGTGTCCAAGAAGATGTCTTCTGTTTATTTGGGTAAGTTGAAATTCTTTGACTCAGAGGAACCCCCGTTTCGGAAAACTTTCAGACGGCTCGGCGGCAACGCTGTCGGCGCGCCGCGGAGTGGTCATCCAAACTGCATGCTAGTATTTTAAAAGCGGAAGTAACTCTATCTAGTCTCTCTGTCTGTTACCTATTTCTCTCCTAAATGGTTGAACGGATATCGATGCTTACCATGGCCCACAGGTAGACAATGGCCTGGGTTAACTGGATACTGTTGCCTACCTAACGTTCCCGTGGTGTGGAATTTCCGACTCCACGCGGGCGGAACCACTGGAAGAAGCTAGTCTGCTAGTTGCTGCACGTACATGCTAACTGTCGTATTGGTTGACTGAAGTAACAGCAACCAGCGGGGTAATTGCGTAACGCACTGTCAGTAGCAATGAGTTTCATTTTGACAGTTCAACAACATTCATTGCGTTATTTATGTTGTTGAGCAGACACATTTTTCGAACAATGGATTAGTAATGTCCTTCAAAATTATTCAAATTTAGATTGATAGTGTGTTACGCAATCAGGGTACAGCTTGACATGAGATTAGAGTGAACCTTCATGAAAACCTTCTCACTCTACCTAATAGGCTAATTATTTGTACGGAAACAGAACAGAAGGCCAATCTCCGTAATTAATAACGTTAAAAATCTAGTCGCATTTTCATTTCAGCGACAATCAATGTCAAAAATGTAGGGAAATTAGAGGTATTCATTTAATAAATAAAAAATAAAAAACTTTTCGCACAAAAGGTACAAAGGCGGACTTAATGCCTTAGGCATTCTCTACCAGTCAAACAAGGGTGGTGAAGAGATTAGATGGCAGGTGCTTTGGTTGAGAGGACAGTGATCAAAATAAAAAAAAACTAGACAAATACATAAATAGGTTATAAACACATACATACGATTTACTATAATATATATTTATAATATATACAAATTCAAAGAAGAAAGGTGTTGATTGAGACTGAGATGACTGTGAACGTCCTTAAAATTACGAGAATTGCCCCTTTGAAATCAACGGAAACTTTGTTAGATTGTACTTAGTAACAGCAAACTAAGCGCATGTTCTTGCCACTGAAAATCACGTAGGTGAATCGGAAAACAAGAATACAAGTTATACAATATACAACGAATGTAGGTATAGTTAGTAGGTAGGCAATAGCGGTCTGCAATGCCATTCCCCTAATACCCAAAACTATGTATGGTTGGAACATGTTGAAGATCACAATTGATACGGACCGTAAATGGACTTTGATTCATTTTTGAAAAAAAAAAAGGCTTGTTTTTGTATTTGTAGATGGGTCAATGAACGCTGCTGCCGTGATAAAACGCGCCAACTACAATTATAGTACTTAATCGATTAAACTTAGTTTTTGTTTTTAGTGTAAACATAAAGATAGCATCTAGCATAATTAATCAGCCTAGATATAAGCGGGGAACAAGCCTCCTCTCCTCGAGAGGAAATGGGTTTATGATCTACCACGCCGACCCAGTACGGGTTGTTAGATGTTACATGTCTTCGAATTTTTGGATTTAGGCAATGCCGGTTTCCTCACGATGTTTTTCTTCACCGTATTGAGAGCAGTGTTGACGAAATAATTTACACAAAGGAAAGTGCCTGTCTGGGTTCGAACTTACGACCTACAACTCGTAACTTACGGCAGTTACCACTGGGCCACCACTGCTCATGGGCTAATTTTTGTACGGAAACAGAACTGAAATCAAACAAAACTGGTAGATCGCTTTGGTAGGTCGTCTGCCCGCGCTATTACTGTGTTCTTTTTCTGACTTTTATTTTTAGTTTTGCTCGGCTCCTGAGTGTCTTAGCGTTATGTTAAGTAGCCAATAGCCTTCCTCAAGAATTTGGCTGTGATGTGCAAAAATATTTTTTCAAATCGTACCGGCAGTTCCAGAGATTAGCGCGTTCAAACAAACAAACAAACTGTTCATCTTTATTATTAGTATTAGTATAGACATAGATTAAAGTGAGTTCTTGTTTTTAGTGTAAGCTAGCATTAAATTACATACGAATTGGAACGACAGCACATATTTCTCATGAGAAAAGTAACTGGCCACATATAACAAGGCTGTATGAAACCAACCATAGCTAATGATATCAATTTCCCGGTGAACCGTCGTCAATTGAAACCGTAACTTTGGTATGCCATTCAGTTAAGTGGTAACGGGAAAATATGTGGTAGACCTCGAGGAAAGTTTCTTCATAAGTTGGAATTTTACAAGTTCAAATTAACTTAGCTAGCGAAACTCCGCAGATGTGATGAGTATCGATATCTAGACACGATAAATGAAATATACAAAAGATTTGATTGTTTTTGAGGTTAACAACTTTTGCTTATGTTGGTACTTAAAGTATGACTTGAGAAGTCTGTTTTCTTTTGTATAATCGTATTTAGATGTCGATATCAATCTGTGAAGTTTACACAAAAAACTGTTTTTTTTACACTGATATTCTAAGTAACGGCGGTCAATAAAATATATTAACTACTAATAAAAGGTGAATTGTTTGTTTGTTTAAACGCGCTAATATCTGGAACTGCCAGTCGGATTTGATAAAATATTTTTGCATTTGATCTCCCGATTCTTGAGGAAGGCTATATTTGACATTCCGCTAGGACTTTAGGAGCCGAGCAAACAGAAAAAGAAAGAACGCTAAGCGAATAATAAGTAATAGCGCAGGCAGGCGATGCGATGCGACGAGGTGGGGCGGGGAAGAAGACTTTTACGCGGACCAAGTAGCGGGCAGAAGCTAGTCTTCTATTAAACCGCAACGTTGCCTTTCACATCACTCGACCATAGTCTCTCAATATCAATCATTGGTTAACTCAAAACACTTTATAGTAAGTGCAAAGAATTGATTCGATTCCATAAAAGAACCATTATATTTCACAAACGATATCCTTTCACGTGCCCCATGAAAATAATATTATCAGTAACAAAAGCTTTCCGAACGGGTCCATATTCAAAGTTATTAACCCTCACACACCGCGCGGGGCTGCCAGCTATAAACACAAGAAAGCACTCGCCGATATAGCCGCGTTATAACAAACGTATGGGTCGAATGGACCCCACTGTTTGGAAGTTTAGTGTTGAGAAAAACTGTTTTAGTTTTATGGCGTTTATTATGTTAGGGTTAAGTGATTAGCTATTTGTTTGAGAGCTGACAGGTTTTGGTAGGTAGGGGTGCACATTTTCGGGGTTTGGGTGAATATTTTATGTCTGTTCGAATGTCTTGTCCAGTAGGTAAATCCTGCAGTAGGCTGTAATTAAAACAGCACCCAAATTGCGTAACACACTGTCTATCATAATTTGAATCATTTGAAGGATATTGCTAATCCATTACTTCATATGTTCGAACTATCAAAATGAAAGCCATTCCTACTACTAGTGTGTTACGCAATTACCCCGCCGGTGTTAAGAAGGAAAACCTGTTTATTTGATTTCAAAACCAAATAATAAAGAATGGCATACATGACAGACAGATTATCTTGAGTCAGTTGTTTATTTTAATCTTTTCCCCCATCACAGCAATAACTAGTTACGAATATCTAAACAAAGGGGAATTCTTTTTAATTCCTTGTAATAGAACTATCAAAACATCAAAACAACTCATTTCATGAGAAAACGACATGGAGGTATTGCTCATTGTCTACAACCCATAGAGCTGGGGTTTCAATAGTAGCAGAAGAGCGATTTAAGCGGGAATAACAAAGAAACACGTTCTATGAGAGTCCGATATAGACAGCGGGGTAATTGCGTAACACACAAACAGTAGCTTTTATTTTGACAGTTCAACAACATTAATTGCGTTATTTATGTTGTTGAGTATACACATTTTTCGAATGTAAATACTCAATATGCAGCGGTTTTCTTCGGATTAGTAATATCCTTCAAAATTATTCAGATTGTGATTGAAAGTATGTTAGGGTGCAGAGCTTTGCACTTATGCATTTGTATTTTTCTGGCTGTCAACGTACAGGTACAGGCTAAACCTCTAAAGAAACAGGATTCAGAAAGACAGGTGCATTACTTTATTTATATATATTATGTTACTAAGGATTTATCAAGATCCGGTTCAATCTGGGTGTTGATTTGTGCGAGAACTAAATTGCAGGCTGATGATGATAAGCATAAGCGGACGCGGATTTTGATTTAAAACACAGTCAAAATCCGCGAGTTGCCTTATTCTACCGCCCGCTCAAAATGTTCGATGTGTGAGCTTTGAATTGCTCTGCTAGTCGCTATTATCGAGACCTCACCCTCCCACCAGCTTTCGACTCTCCAAGTACACATGCGTCGGAAACGTATTAATGCATTTCCGTGGTCTGGCTCTATTAATTGCACTCGATAGGCTTTTGGAAGCTGCGATTATTTGCCAGGCACTTCATCTTTAATGGGATTCTGTTAAGTGATGGTGCGATGGGATGTTTGTTCAGATGTCATAGGATATTGCTGATCGACAAGCGTGTGATTGGTGTACCAGCTAAGATTTTGTTGATTGTTGCTACCCATTATATGTAATTTTATTGATTTTTGGAGTATGTAAACATCGAAATAGCTTGTTGCTGTTCAAGCAGCATGGCACCTTAGTCATTCCACAAGAATAGCTAATAGTTTTAGCAGTTAAAATCCCAAAAAAGATTATGCAGAGATGCAAGAAAAAAGAAAATGAAATTGTTTTTGTGTCAAAAAAAAAAATGTTTCCCGATCTCCTTGTTTGTTTAGAGATACAGTCCCTTCTTCTGTAAGGACACCTCAAGTATCTATCTTGTAAATAAAGTGTTATCATCATTTCAAGTGTCAAGACTCCAAGAGTTTTTATCTACCCTCTATGAAAGCCCACCGCTCCAAAATTTTCAATCTTAAACCGTTTACCACTTGAAAAAAAAAAGTCATTTTTGATTCCAATCTCGTATAACAAACAGACGGGATGAATCTGGCGGTCGATCCTCCACTCTCTTCCCTCTGGAGAGTCTCCGAGGACAAGGAAACGTATTCAGAGTGCCGTTAGATGGCGCGATGTGTGCCCCACTGGAGATATCGAGGGTTAGGATTGGGCACACAAGATGTGGGAAGATGTCGGGCCTGTGCTTTTTGAAAGGAGGATCTGGTTTATATAGCTATAGAAAAGTAAAGTAGACGAAGCGAAAACTTTTGTAAGCTTACGAAAACTAACAAAACTTGGGATTTGACAAAAAAAGATTGCCTCGCTAAACCTGAATTTGGTTGTTTTCAAGGTAGATACAACCCTCCTGCATGTGGTTGAAATACGTTTATGGGCTGATTACCTATAATGGTGAAATAATGAGGCAGTGATCGTGTTCAACGAGACGAACAACGCTGAAAAGTCACTTTAGCTCTTGCTATTTTTGGTCACCTGTAAAGCGATAGGAAGCTGCGAAAATCTTCCATTACGTCCGTTCCCTTACCACTTTTAAGTCGCAGCTTTTAACTGTGAAAACAGGGCGTCCGCTAAGAAATGCGATACTTATGCTTTTTACACTCCACGGGTTATTTTCTTGTGTTTGTCCGTGGCGTAATGCGTTGTAAGTGTAATGGAGGTATGGAGGCATCGATGTGTGTGTTCTGTGTGCAATCGAGAGGGTGAGAGGTTAAATTGTTTCTTTTTAAAAGAGTATGGAGACAAAAGAGGTTTTGTTCCTGTGGATTTTTATTCGTTTTTAATGGCGAAGGGAATCTGTAGTGTTTCCTAGGCGGTTGTTTAGTGGTTTTTTTTTTGTCGTTGTGGCTATGGTCATAATAAATTCACGTTTTTTATTCGTTAATGCATGAACCCAGGCAGGCATTGTACTTTGTGTAATTTATTTCATCACTGGTCTAGGAACGGTGAAGGAAAACATCGTGAGGAAACCGGCATGTCCTAGAACCAAAACTTTGAAGACATGTGACATTATGACCTGATCCACACTGGGCACGCGTGGTGGGTTATGGCCCACTATCTCTCACAAAGGGGAGGCTTGTGTCCCAGAAGTGAGAAAGATATAAACTGATTGATTACCTATGTTTATGATTATGCTATGAGGAACGATGAAAATTGTAGATTTATTTCGTAATGCATGCCTTCACTTCTTAGTAAATGTGCCTGTTTTGACTCTTTTCCTTATTTCCAGGTGTATACTACACGATGGCGGTGGTTGGCCCAGCGATGGGCTACGTGATCGGAGGTCAAATGCTCACCATTTATACAGACTTTCTCAGTGTAGACTCAGAAACGTAAGTACTAATTATTCCTACATTACTTAATTACATTGATAATTAGGTATTTTTCTATATAGAACTGTTAGAATACTGCCATATTGTTGTCTATATTAGACACGTACGTTTTGTCTATGGCGGAAAAGGGAAAAGCTAAAATTACAACTGATATTTACTTACTACAAACTCATTCATATTTATTTCCCAGTACAGACCTATTCTGTTGACCTTTAAGTACATCAACACCACCAAGTATTCCATACCTGTTCTTTTTTTTTTTTTTTTGATAAGCAAACGACAATAACTGTGCGTTTCCCGCGCTTTCCATGCCGCACGCCGCGTCTTGTTCCCTTTTTTTTAATATTTCATCTCGGCACCGACACGGCTTCATTCAGCCAACTTGCCCTCTCGCTTTCATCTCATTGTGAACCACATAGGTACCCTGCTCAGGCAACTTTTCAGCCAAATTAATTCCACCATTTTATATTTTCATGGCTTCTGAAACGAAATATGATTTTCCGCGGGACGAGTTTTGAACGACCTCCTTGCCATGGCTTTACTTTTTAATTTATGAGTTCTCTCGCTTACTGATTAAAATATAACTGAAGGGAATCCTTAGATATTATTACATATTAATTTAATTACGCCCATAAGAGGTATTGATGCTTCGTTATTGAAAAGCAAGAAATATTAATACCCAGGAAAAATAATGCGTAGGTAAATTATACTTCTGGGCGAATGCCTTCAGTATCCACGGACTAGAAAAAAAATCCGTGTCAGTATCTGTGTTTTACAATAGCTACGCAACCCAGTTTCGGGGCAATATACAGATATATTTCTAAATTAATAATAATTTATTTCATTTTAATCAAAAACCTATAGGCGGTAGATTAATGTTTTCTTATGTTTATTAAAAACGCAATATTTTGAACCGTGTCTTATATGGGGGGGGGGTACTGGTAACTCTACCTTTATATAGTACATTCAAGTACCTACGCCAGGGAACGGTACATTAAAATTATAATTCAATCAAAAAGCAGGCAGTAAAAGCAGTTCTATTATTCTAATTAATTTTAAGAGAAGTATGCCCTCTTGAAGCCACTCATTGTGCGGGTACTGGGCCGTATCCGGGGAAGCAAGGACCTGCAAGGGGCAGAACAGCCGCAAATAATACAATACGAATCCCTAAGAGTGTATTAGCTTCCAAAGATTATCAGACCTATTTTTGTAATATTCCGTGCCTAATTTAATTCTAAGGATTCAAGATCACTAGAAAATTAGAAATAATTGCAGCTAGAATTAGTTTAGGTATCGAAATTATTTAAATAATGAATAATTGTGTGTGCTGTTGTGATGTGTGAGTTAAACCTATTCCTAAGTCCAGCCCTGTCCACTCAAGCCTGGCGCTGCGAACCGCAGACCAACGTTAGATTGTTGAGTAAACGTCCGATTTGCATAAGAAAACAATTGGGCATCGCTACCTAATAACGTATACTTCGGAACACGAAATACCCCTCTGTTTACCCACCTAATAGCTATCACGAAAATAGCGCGTATAAAAGTTATTATAGCAATAACGGAGTTTTCAAATCTGTTGCTCGTTTTTTGTCTAGGGACATATTCAAAAAGGGGTAACGTGAGTTAAGCGAGTATGAAAGCGATATTATGGAGTTTTTATTTGACTTTTAATGCGATTCGAGGCAGGTTCTAAGCTGTTCACTTATTTTCTTTGTGTGCTTAAGGGAATGAAAATTAACTACGGCGTTTTCGGAGTTAATATGTCCGAAAATGAGTCCCATAGGAACTTCATTTCTGCACAGTGAAATGGCTTTATGTGGAGTCTAATTTTTAAAACGAAAAGTCACTGTTTTAAAGCTTTAAAAGCTACGAGGAGTTAGTACCTTTATGTCGTTTGTGTTGTAGATTTAGGCATTATTAGCCAAGCTATGCAAGCCGGTGTTTGCGTTGGTCGAGTATGTGGGCGCGTTGTTTACGCATCTTCTCGTGACCTCTGCTTAAGACAATGTTTAGGTACTGCACCTTGCCTTCACATACTAACATGCCCACATTGCAATCCCATAATAGAACGTATACAACGTTTTTAATTAAATTGACCTATTTCAGAGAGAAAATAAGTCATTAAAAAAATTGTAAAGGTTTTATGTGCCGTTTTAGTTTTACTGGCCATTCTGATCGTTTCTTGCGTCTGCGGCGACGCTTTACCGAGGGAGGAGTCGTCACCGGGCCGCTGCGCCGCGCTGACATTGGCTTGCTTGACCTATTAATAAATAGACACACCAACGTTTTTGAAGAAGATTTTTTGAAAAATGTGACCTATATTAAAAAGTGGTTCAATTAATTCTGCTCGTTATTCTGATCAAACTATTTTCAGGTTTTGCGCATTTAACGTTACACGTTGTATAGATTGTGGTATATTGGTTATCGGTATTATGGTAGATTAGGTACGAAGTCGTTACTTGGGTCCATCGTGGATCCCATCATTTTAATACCTTGCGCCTATTGGAAATTTATGTTGGTGATCAATGGACTAGATGGCGTTGTGTGAAAGTTGTGGAATATTATTATTATTATTAATGCTCGCGCCTTCTCTGTATGAGAAGAGGTCATTGCCTTGCAGTGGGACGATATAGGTTGATATCATTATTTTATATTGTTTTTGTGGTTTTCCTACATTAGCATTAAAGAAAATAACCAATTCTAACATTATTCTCTGCTATTGTCTGTCCAGGTTAGGTGTAACTCCTGTGAGCTCGGTGTGGATCGGTGCGTGGTGGATAGGATTCATACTGTCGGCTATCTTGTGCATCGTCGTGGCAATACCGCTCATGGCTTTCCCACATGAGCTGCCTGGTAAGTGTCCTTAGTTCCAACATGCATCAGAAGGAATAAAGATTCCATTGTTTCCTATTCTACCATTAGTCAGTCAAACGTAAATTATCAGCTTTTCTCGTATGCACCGTGTATGAGTAGGTACATACCGATAGGTGCTAAAAAACATAATAAAAAAGCTAATGCGTTTCCAATTTCATTCATCATATGCCAGGAGAAAATGTCTTATTTTTCAGTCCAATATTTAATCTTCGTGTTTTGTATTAAAACATTAATACTCATAATAACCAACGTGGCCTTACAGGTGCAGCTGAAATCCGAGCATCGAAAGTATCAGAAGCGCACGAGGGCGCAGCCTCCAAGTCTGCAGCCTTCAGTGCTTTACACGAGCTGCCTCAAGCCGCGGCAGCCCTACTGCGGAACCCCACGTTCCTGTTCCTGAACCTGGCTGGAGCTAGTGAGGGCATGCTCATCTCTGGGTTCGCTGCGTTCTTGCCGAAACTCATTGAGAACCAGTTTGCTGTCAACGCTTCAGAAGCGGCTTTGCTTTTGGGTAAGTAGTTTTTTATCGTCCAGTATAAACATTATTTCTTTACTTGTTTGATATGAGACTTGACTTTGGTATGTGAAATTACTTTCGAAACCTAGTAAGAACTTTGGAGTCTAATAACAGGATATTCACGGAACGCACTTTACTTGTTCATATAACAAATGAGACGGGCCTGTGGCTAAATAATAACAGTCGCACAGGCCGCACAGGATCGATTAGGTTAAGCCACGCTTGCCGCGGTTGGTCTATGGATGAGTGACCATCTTTACATACCGAGACCCCTCCGTGCCTCGGAAAGCACGTTAACCCTTATTCAAATAAAGGTATATATATTACCACATCGTGTTTTTTTAAATAATGCACTCTAACTTTTAATACGGTAACACTAAAGGTATAAATATCACATATTTATAATCTATAATAATTTGTTTATCTATTTTATTTCATTTGACAACCTGTCAACGTCATTTGTCACTGTAAGGTAATGTCAAAGTTGACTCAACGGTTTTGTTGTGAAAAAAGTCGAGTTTTGGCGGGTGTTTTCAGAAATTTTAAAAATTTGTTCAAGAAAAAATCTGGTAAGTACTTTTTCGACGCAAATTCCAAAACTATAACATATTTTGACTAATATCACGTGTTAGCAGTATTTGCAATTGACTTATTCATATAATTTAGATGTTTCAAATATGTGGTAAATATCTTACCCTTGTCGGATCCCACTTTGAAAAATATCAGATTATCTATATAAAAATTATATTATAAGATTTATAGATTGTAAGAATACCATTAATATAATCAATACTATAAGATAGGTAATATGCAATACTAATAAAAAATTATTAAAAAAATAAAATGTTTCATTTCCAAAATATAAAATAAATATTATAAGTAGAACCAAGAGGAAGTCACTAGTCAAAAAACGAAAATTAAACCGAAACGGACAATGGTAACAATTTTACCACCAACATCAAAAATTTTGTAGTCATGAACGGATAATGGTAAATTATTTACCACCAGAAAAACTACCCCATCCCCTATTCTTTTTTAAATTTTGTTTTAAAATATGAAATCAGTGACCCTCAATTACCTAAAATACAATGCAACCTTTAAAAAAAAATGCATACCGGCTCGCGTTTGTTTAAGGGTTAAGCCGTTGGTCCCGGCTGTCATTCGTATATCTTTGACAGTTGTTACGGGTAGTCAGAAGCCCGATAGTCTGACAACCAGTCTTACCTAGGGGTATCGTGTTACCCAGTAAATGGGTTGTGGAGGTCAGATAGGCAGTCGCTCCATGTAAAATACTGGTATTCAGCTGCATCCGGTTAGACTGGAAGCCGACCTCAACATAGTTGGGAAAAGGCTAGGCAGATGATGATGATAACAAATGTGAGCACGCGTTTCCAAAGAACATGAACATTAGTGTTATAAAAATAAAGTAGCCCTAATACTTATATCTCAATTTCTAAAGTTGAGCTTTCAGCCTCAACAACTTCTTTCTTGAATACAGAAAGTCAGACATCGGTGAATATGTTAGGTCTTCTACTTTTTCCTGTTATGATGAAGATCCAGAACAAGTGTTGATGCAACACGTTCCCTACGCCAGGAGTGATCACAGTCCCGGCGGGCGGCGGCGGCACGTTCCTGGGCGGCTGGCTGGTGAAGCGCTGGCGCCTCGCGTGCGGCGGCATCCTCAAGCTGTGCGGCGCCGCCACGCTGCTGGCCGCCGCCTTCACCTTCAGCTTCGTGCTCACCTGCCACGACTACCCCTTCGCCGGCGTCACTGTCATGTATGATAGCCCCTCGGTGCCCGGGTGAGTGGAGAACCTATACATAATTGTAGTTTATAATTCGTCATGTTTCTTATCAGGAGCTCGTCTGGTTGAGAACTTTTTGTTTCTTAACTTTTTGAGCCGAGCGTTGGGAATCCAACAGAGAACATCCCAACGCGTTAAAAAACACACACACACTGTTCGATTTTCAAGTCTCGGCGCAAAAATCGCCGCGGGAAAAACGTGACTGTGCGTACCTGGGCTTAGGTTGGGTTTTGTTAGGTTTGACTTAGGTTGTCATCCCTATTTACCTTCCTATTAAATCTACTCTTCACCTTCCAGCGCCGACCGTCTAACAGCGATGTGCAACACGGAATGCTCGTGCATCAACGCGCCCTACTCCCCGGTGTGCGGCGCGGACGGCACGGTGTACTACTCCGCGTGCCACGCCGGCTGCACGCGACAGACCCTCGCAGGGGCTGCCCAGCTGTTCCATCAGTGCTCCTGTGTCGTGACCAGGGAGAATATGACACTGCCGACTTATGAACTTGAAGGAGGTGTGTTCCAGTGAAAGCACTAGGATGTGGTGAAGGGCGGGCGCTTTTTAGAGGCCTGTCTTATGACATTTTAAAGTTCGAAAAGTGGTGAAGCTCAGCCTAATTAGAATAAATGATGATTTTGATATTTTCAATGAGATGTGACGATGCCACGATATATGTATCAAGGCAGCATATAAATTTTCGTATGACTGTTTGTTGACGACACGAAATTCCTCGATTTAGGCCTGTCAGCTTTCCCTTGATATACAAGTGTTATGTAACGTTCAAATAATGAATCACGTAGTAGTTAACCGTGCCAGGTTCACATACTTCCAACATCTTCGTCCCTTGGAATTGAATTATTTGAAACTACAGTTCTTGCCAAATTAGACAGACTGTTCATAAATTCTTCACCACTATTCCGATATTCTCTCAAACCTATGTCTCATCTTTAAATCGTAATTAAGTTACTCATAATAATGTGTTTATTCTTTAAGTATCAAACTCATCAATCTCGTACGAAGCCATCAACAGTATCTGCACAACAGACTGTCCATACCTCTGGGTGTTCGTCTGCTTGTCCTTCGGAGTGATGCTGTTCACGTTCCTGGCTACCATGCCTGCATTGTCGGCTACTTTGAGGTATGTTCATTGATTTTCTTTCACAATCACTATCTAATTCTAATAGGTACTCCACCTATGAGTATTAGTGATTGTTACAATTGTGTGATTTATGATATGGATAGATGACTCAACAAAAATGCACCAACATAGCTATTCACATTCGTTCGATACGCTTCCGGGCCGAGTCGTACACCAATCAATGTTATCAAAAGAGTTCACTAAAAGGTGTTCACAAATACAAAACCTTAAAATTGTGTCAATTTAAATACAGGGTGTCCGGTAATTAATGGATAACCTTGAAATGGCTTGTAGCAGAACTTATGGCTGTTCAGAAAAAAAAAAACAAATATATCCTAAGATATGTTTTTTTTTTTAAAGGACTACAAATTTTTACCTTTTTTTACATTATTGTACGCTACAACCACAATTGAATGAATTCCATCGGTTTTTGTTGTTCTATTGTTATACGCTAACTATTCCGATAGATAGGCAGTAAATAGATTGACTAGCTATAGCAATTTAAAAAAAAAACTTTTATTGATTTTTCAGTGAACAATTAATTTAAAACATACTACTTAGGATATATTTGGTTTTGCATTTTTTTCTGAACGGCCATTAGTTCTGCTATAAGCCATTTCAAGGTTATCCATTAATTACCGGACAGCCTGTATAATAGACGACCACCATTCTTCCGCATCTATTTGCTGTCCCCGGCCAGGCAACTCAGCAATTGAAATGTGTCATTTTCGTTACGGCAACCTGTCGAATGGTTGTGAATCGCTATGCTGGACCTTATCCACGTGCAGTTAGGCTAGGCGGTGCTGGGATTGTTACTAACACCAAAATACATAGTAACAAAATTATGGAACTAGTCTGAAATAAAGTTTTATTTAATTTAATTTAGTATTCAAATCTGCAAAAAAATTCACGACTTGAACCGGAAAACATTCAGGGACAACAAAACCTAGCTTGAAAGTGGTTTTGAGAGAGATTGTGTTTTTTCGAGTGCCTTTAGAGTCGCGGTGGACCGACTCCCGAAATCTAAAGACACGTCAATCTCAAAGCGCTTGTTGCTTTCTGATAAGTGCAGGCAAACCTCAATGTTTAATGGCGTTCTATTCAATGCTACCTACTGTATTCTCAACAGATGTGTCCGCGAAGACCAGCGTTCCTTCGCGCTAGGTATCCAGTGGATCAAGGTACGTCTGCTGGGCACGATCCCGGCTCCCTTGCTGTTTGGGTTCCTCATCGATCTATCCTGCTCTTTGTGGTCCACGTCATGCAACAAGACTGGCGCCTGTCTGCAGTATGATAACATTAATATGAGCAGGTGAGGATGTGTGATGCATTTGAATATGTTATGGCCCCTATGAAAGAATTCCTCCTTTTTTTTTCTTTAGTTCGGTACTGACTATTTCCGTTTCTTGGTATTGCATATCTAGATGATGTTTTTTTTTTTTATATTTTTTGCCTCTTGTCCATTAAACAATCTTGTCATTTTTCCTTCCAGGTACATGCTAGGCATCGCACTGGTAGGTAAGCTCTGTTCCCTTCTCTTCTTCTTCCTCGCGTGGTGGTTCTACCGCCCACCAGGAAGCAAGAACGGGAACGCCATAGTTCCCTCAGTAGACCTCGTGGTATGCGCGGAGAAGACCAATGGCAACCTCACTAATGTAGCCAATGGGACAGTAGAGCGAGGCAGCAATGGATACTGCAATGCGGCTTTAGAGTGTAGCGATCATTTGTAAGGTAGTTATCAAAGATTTCGTTGTTTAATACTGCAACCTAATATATTGTGTAACAATCACAACCTGAATCATTTTGAAGGATATTGATTATCCATTGCTTCATATGTTCGAAAAATGTGTCTGCTCAATAACGTAAATAACGCAATGAATGTTGTTGAACTGTCAAAATTAATGCCATTCCTACTGTTACGCAATTACCCCGCTGGATGCAGGATATCGCCAGCGATCTTAATCATAACTAGCCTAATGTTTTTAAGATAGTTACTGGCCTACAATAACGGATTTAGCGGTAAGGCCGGCTGCAAAGTTGTAGAGGCTAATAATGAGGCCATAAGTTTTCGAGATGTAACTTTTGGGACGTCTCGAATTTTCGATGTATGCAAAATATTGATTGTTGACAACTATTGGGCATAACTGTGACTGTATGGACATTTTGAACTTGATGAAACGGTACAGTTCGAACCATAGCTAAAATGCCGATTTCCAATTTTATGTAATTTGTTGATTGTAAATTATGATTTTAATTATGAGTTGTGTGGATAGTATAGGTGCATTATATATATAATGAAATTATTGTTTATATTCCAAAATAATAATATAAGTAAATAGTTCTGTTGTAAAATATCTGTGATGTAATAGTTTGTAGATAAATGTAAGTATATCGCCGATGTAAGGTCCTCCTATACTAAGACCTTAAGTGTGTGTAGATCTAAACACCTATTTAAGTATTAAAATGGGGTACGTATTCTTTTGCAAAATTATCAGTAGCTGACCTACAGAAAGTACCTTGTGGAATTCATATATTTTTAGGATTACAAATATTGATATTACAGTCAGTGCATAACCCGACCTCTCTTCCCCGCTTTTTCTTTGTGAGAGTAATGCCGAGAGAGTAATGCCACTCTACCCGCCCGCACGAAGGGGATTGAAGATTTTTATAAGGAGTCTGGCATACCTACTGTCGCGCCATTTTGATATACCTATATAGAGCTCATGCGCGGCAGCCATTTTGAAAACAAAAACAAAATGGCGGGCCGGTAACTCTACCGGTCCGCAATTTTGTTACATGTTGTGGCATACTCATGCCACGGAACTTAAAAACCCTTTATAAAACAGAAAGTAGGTCTACTAGGTTGTTTTTGCAAAACCTACGTACCCCGGTGTAGTGTGTATGTATAATTAAGTAGAGTACAATTCGGGAAGGCACAATTTTTAAATATTTCTTTTTTACAATTTTGAATATCATCAAAATAACGGTTAAGGTACACTTGTACATAGTTTCTAACTTATTCGTTGTTAATGCAAAATCAATAGTTGTTAAAATTGTATTTTGGTTGAAGACTGATTGTTTACTAGTAATAATTAAATAAAATATTAAGTGTATGTGTAACATAATTCTGTATGTGACTGTACTTTTCTTGAATTAAAGGATTGTAAGTGTATAGTTAATGCTGTGAGAGGTTAGGCTCAAAAATATTAGATCAAGGGCTGATTTTTCAATCGACAGATCATTTTTATTCGTGGAATAAAATTGACGTCTGACAGATTTTGTATCGAAGAACTGTCAAAAATTAAAAATATTTCCTCAGATAAAATCAGTAGCAACCCGGAGTCTGGATTTGTGCCCGGTTAATGGCTATAGGTTCGCCCTCCATTACATGGGATTTAAACATAACTGTCAAAATGCGGGTGTACCATGGGTACAGCTCTGCCGCACCCCGTGGGGAATATATTCGTGATTAAATGATGTTAATTACATCACAATACTGAACATTTAGTAAGAAATTTTCTTAAATAAGTACTAAACTGTTCAAAAGTATTTTGCAAACATCACATCTAATGTCTATTCAAATGTATGTTTCCAATTTATGTTATTTCAAGTTAAACAAATCTCAACTTTATTTTTCAGACTGAATAGCACTATTGAAACTGTTATAAAAATGTTTGATTTTTTCATAAGCTCATATTTGTTTACATGTTTGGCAAGTTAATCACGAACGCAGATTAGGTAATGCAGACATTTCGACCAATCCTTACAATCTCTTTTAATTCATGAAAGATCGGATACATACCTCCTGGATGTTTTACTGGATATAAATAAGGCTGTAGGTAGTAAAACCCTGGATATAAAATAAAAAACAATAAACCGCATTTGGCCTAAAATGTCATCTCAAACTTTTTCGATCGATTTAAAATTCTAATAATGTATTACAGATTTCTACATGGAATCCAAAACTCCAAAAATGGATCAACTACCATAAAACTATGAAAATATGCAATAGTAATTAGATTTTTATAAAAACACAATTTGTAAAGTTTTTACAATTTTTTCTAACGTAATAATATGTGTACCATATAATGTAGGTGATCAATTTTGAAATTGTACAATTTTACACGGATTGATTGAAATAAAACATTAAAACAATGTGTCTATTATTTTGGTTCCACCGCCTCCTGTGAATTCCCAAAGTTGGTTTAAAATGAAAAGTTAGATAAAAAGGTTTTCAAATTAGGTTGAGAATCAGCACCTTATGAATGTTAAATCAATCAATCCATATGCCTAGCCGTTTCCCAACTATGTTGGGTTTGGATTCCAGTCTAACTGAATGCAGCTGAATACCAGTATTTTACACGGAGCGACTACCAAACTGACCCCCACAACACTGGTACTGGGTAACACAATACGCATTGGTAAGACCGGTTGTCAGACTTTTGGGCTTCTGACTACCCTCAAAACGACTGTCAAAGATCTACGAATGACAGCCTGGACCAACGGCTTAACGTGCTTTCCGAGGCGCAGAGGAGTCCCTACATAAATATAATGGATATTCACCCATCAACGAGCCGACCACGGCAAGCATAGCTTAACCTGCAGTCGACCCGGGCGGCTGTTATTATTTAGCCACGAGCCCCTCAAAAAAATCCTATTATAATCCTATAATTTTGGATTCTGAACCTAGACTTCATTATCGGTTCTTTTAAACTCCAATAATGGATCCCATACATTTTTTAAATGCCCATCAGCTAACATCGACACTTGTTAATTAAATTTGACATAATCAAACAACATATTAAAAATACGAATTATATATTCCAACATTAAAAAATGCTTATAACTTAACAAAATGCATTATAACTTTCATATTTGTATTAAAAATTGTGTACTTATTATAATTACGTAGAAACAGAGCTAGCTATCTCACAATGTCTCAGAAAAACTTAACGCCTTGGCTGTCGTCGAACTCCATCAGTTCACATCTGCCTTTCAATTCTAAATTCTTTAAAGCCTTCAGTAGCACACTCATGTCAAGACCATGGAATTCTGCAAAATAATAAAACGTAGTTATTAGCTAAAAATACAAGCAGGCTCATATTGGCCCGGGATCGTATCTGAAGGTCAATTTACTCTCGTAACTTAAAATGTTCAAAATCTAGTTGTAGTCTCATCTCGGCGACAGATATATGTCAAAAACTTGTCAAAAATGTAGGAAAATTTGAGGTATTTTTGACAGATTGAGACTACTTTTTTGTTAAATTTTCGTTTGGATAGCAACCGTCCAAACCCGCGGACAAGTCTCCCAGCTGTCACGTCGCTACATGCGCGCACTGTCCTACAAACCCGTAGACTTGATGTGAGAGAAATTAGTTGCGGAGACAGAAGTTGCTCGTGGGCGCCAATGAAACCTATTGCTACTAGTAGTGTTACGCAATTACCCTGCTGATTTAATGTATCCCTGGCCTAAACAACATCGTATTCGTGTCTCACACCTACCACGAAAAGAACACAAGATCTTTTTTTCACAAAGAGAAGCAGCTCACCTTGGTCAACAGTATTTTCGCCTTCCCTCAGTTCAAACAGAGTACAAACTGAGTTATTCATTCCATTATTGCAAGCCCAGTTGTACACCAAATTGCCCCATTCATCCAGAGAGTGCCAGTATACCTCCCATAGATTTTTACTCTTATCCATGGGTGCTGCTTTGCCAGTCTTTGCCATATCCTCCAAGATAGTAAGAATGGCTTCCTGAGACAATTTTCTGTTAATTTCTGTGTTATTAAATAGTGGACTGTTTTGTGATTCTCTTATATCTATGGTCGATTGTTTGGTTGTTTTTAAATACTCCGTGATTAGTTGCTCCCATGCTTCTAGTTGCTTTGCTCTTGTTTCTGTGTGCGGTTGAATTCTAGAACAAGGAATGATGTAGTTATTGCAATTGTATCTATTAGATGGTGATGGGATTCATGCCTAATGGTAAACAGCGGCCAAGTGCGAGGCGGAATCGCACACGAAGGGTTCCGTACCAAAAGGCAAAAACTCCGTCCCCCCCTTAATTTTTAACTTTATTTTATTATTTGTTGTTATAGCGGCAATAGAAATACACTCTGTGAATATTTCAATTGTCAACCTATTATGGTTCATGAGATACAGCCCACTGACAGACAGACAGACAGACGCATGGATAGCTGACGCTTAGTAATAGGGCCCTGTTGGCACCCTTTGAGTATGGATCCCTAAAAATGATTAAAAATGAAGAAAGATTGTATACAAATGATTACCAATATAACACAATTAGGTAATTATAATTAAATACCTTTCAGATCTGTTTAAATACTTACATTCTCGTTCCTTATTTATAGAAGATTCAATGTACTTCTCATATATTTCTGTCAACTTCTTCTCTGTATCCTTTCTTTTAAACAATGTTGCAGGAGATTTTGGTTCCATGTCAGTCAGAGCCAGTTTGTAAAATATTTTTGATTCCCCAACTTCAACATATGGGAAATTCTCAACATAATTTGTTGAAAAACTTATCATTATCGAACAGTCTTTTGCCACTGCCGATATCAAGGCTAGATGTATGGGATTTGCAGTATTGAGAAATTGATCTCGGTCATTTTGAATATTTAGATCCAAATTCATTAATTTTAGTTCTTGTAATAGTTTAGAAACATAGTCAGTGTATTTATTTTTTATATCTTTAAGGTCAAAAGTATTTGTTTCAGATAGTTTTTGTAATTGCAACAACTTGTACAGAAATGTGTTGCGTTTCAGATTGTCACTTTCTGAACATTGATTAGATGGATCCTTCACGATAATTTTGTTTGATTCCTCTAGATTAATATGTGACACATTTTTGTCACCTAATAAGATGTCTACAATAAAATCCAAAAACATGTTGGAGTCGCTAAAATAGTTCATATTTTTCAAAATACCATTGAAATCATTTTGAGATGATTTTTCATGAAATATCAATGTCCCGTCTTTGAATAGTTTAAAGTTATTCTGTGGATTATGTATCATATTCATCAGGGAATATTTCATTCTCTCTTTTTCTCCTGAAAATAAGTCTAGTGGACAGTAATGACTGGTCTCTGGTATTGCTCCTGTTTGTAGTTTTAAATGTTGTTTCAAACAATAATAACATTTGGAATATTTCCTAAAACTAGATGATATGAAACCTTCTTTTGGTTTGATCTCTATACAATAGTTGGTTTCGCATTTAGGACTGACTATAGATAAGTTTGTGGCTTTTATGGCAATCTGACTGAGTACTGACTTGAATATTCTATTTGCTGGACGAAACGGCAGCAGAATTTTGCTTAATTCTGCTAAATCGTGTTGAGGTATTTCTATTGCTGTTTCGCAGCCATAGAATTTGTTTTCTAGGAAAGGCACCATGATCAAATTCACGAAATTAACGGAGTCGTAAACATTCTTCTGATGCGTCGTTTTCTCGTCTTCTTTAATGAGTCGTAATACGTAATCGGTGTCTAATATTTGGACTACGATGTGGGCGTTCCCTTCGTTTATATACTTCCAAGATTTTCCTAATAACTTCATGTTTTCTGGTCCAAATTAGGAAGTTTTTATTACAGTACAATTAATAAGTTTTACTTACGTAAAAAAGGGAGGAAAGTTGTACTGCCAGGGCCATGTTATATCTGCCATCACGATACACTAATATTTGTCGTAATTTACTAATTAAAAAAACTATATTAAAGCAATTATTTATTTTACACTACTGCTCGCAGCTGATTAATAGTTTTTGTTTGACATTGACAGCTGCACAGAAGAACATACATATGACATACATCATGTCTATGACATACATATATACCACAGATGCCAAAAATGTGAACGGACTACACACAATAAAATCGCGTTCCAGGATCTAGTTCTGACAACAGACAGAAAAATATACACATATTGACGCTAAAAGGTGAGTATTCAAAGTAGCAGCTTCCATAGATCACTATAAATTAAAAAATACACTGTCATAATTTTGACAAACGCGAACAAAAATCTGAGTTTTGCTTTGCTGCAAAAAGTCGTATTTCTAATTTATTTTTACTTCTGCTATGTTATAGTTTCTTTCAAACTAAGTCCTGTATAGATTTAAACAATGATTACGCTTAATAGGAAATTGAAAAAGGAGCCTATAGCAGCCCCAGAGCCTACGAATATGACGAATGGGTTGATGACCAAGGAATCGGTGGTGAGAAGAATATCAGTGAGGGATAAGTTGTTGATAAAGGAAGTGCAGGAGATGAATGAGAACCTCCCTGCGACTTGTAGTGTACATTTCGAAGACCCTAACGTGTTGAGTGAGTTCATATTGACTGTTGCACCTGATGAAGGCTATTGGCAGGGAGGCAAGTTCAAATTTAGTGTTTTTGTTACAGATGACTATAATATGGCTGTAAGTATTTCAATAATTTGTGTGTTATAGGTAGACTTTAATACAATCAAAATCACTAGTTTTGTTGTGTCATCCAGGTCTATTCAAATCCTAACTTAAGTCCTTTATTTAATAAAAAAATGTCTTCAATTTTGATTTGTAATATCTGCCCTTGTCTTCACAAATCAACTCTGGAATTCACTAAAATATTTTGTTACTGAGAGCACTAGAAAGAACAAAACCTTATCTATTTCACTCCCAAGTTTCAGAGTCTCAAGAGGTCATAGATTATTCTAGACCTCTATAAAAGATACCTTTCGAAATCCGCCCCTAAGACGACCTCTGACGAATAACTGATAGTGTTATGGTAATTAATATCATCATGTTCATTAAGCTTTAAATAGAACAGTAATTTTCTGTAATGATGGGAGTTGTTTTGTCATGTTTTGTAACCTTTTTATGAATCAGCTGTTTTGCCCATTCCATGTCAAACATCTATTTTCTGTTAAATATTGTTACTGTAGACATTTTTACAAGTTGTTTTGTAGTACACGTATGAAGGTCTTTGCTGTTGCCATTGCAATAGATTCTATATTCTATAATTCTATCATTTTAGCCCCCTTCACCAGTAGTTTTCCATTTAATATTTGGTTCTTCTGCAATTTATTGTTGTGTTAATAGTTTTGCATATTTAACATGGGATCTTCATTACAATATGGTCCATGAATTAAGACTGGTCTGATCATAGGCTCTGTGAGCTTTCATTCATGTTCTCTCACTCACACTCGCCTTTTGGTACTCCCCACCATGACGACGTATCTCGTCGTCGACGTGTCTCGTGGTCGTCGTCGTCGTCGTCGTACGATGAGATACGACCAGTGAAGCATGGCACTTCACTGGTAGTATCTGTCATTCTCCTGCCCCTATCCTAATGTATTTGGGGTTGGTGCAATATGTCTTTTTCTTCTATACTTCTCTATAAGTCATCATATTGGTAGTCACCCCCTTTCTTTCATCTTTCACATAAATATATTCATCGGACACATCAAATAATAACATTGTTATTTGCATATTTGTCATCAATTAATTTCTTAACAAGTTCTAATTACCTAAATATGCTCTATTATATTCTATTTATATTATATTAATGCCTAATGCTTTTATGTATCTTTTTCAGCCACCAAGAGTAAAATGTCAAACAAGGTTGTGGCACCCAAACATTAATGTAGATGGTGATGTATGTCTGTCACTCTTACGGCAGACTTCCGTTGACGAACACGGCTGGGCACCCACTCGGAGATTGAAGGATGTTGTATGGGGACTTAATGCTTTATTTACTGTGAGTACTACTCTGAAAACAAATTTGGCTTCTAAATAATTTATAATATCCTATCTATACTGCCCCATTTATAGGCAAAAGCCTCACAAATATATTTTCTTTGTTTTTTTTTTTTTAATTTAAAGCAGATAGTCAACTGATCAGTCCTATTACACCATTACAGGTGCTTCATTTAATGACTTATTAATTAATTATATCAGATCTATGAAAGCAATTAACAACATTTTCCTCAATAAAAATACATTACAACACATCTTGCTATTATAATCTCGACTATCTTCAATCAGATAGTATTATAGATAAAATAATTAGGTATGAGCAACTAAATAATATTGGCTATTAAATCATAGCCTGAACATTAATTAAGGATGAAATTGAACAGGTGCTCAAATTAAAATATCTAATTCAACATGTTATAAAGAAAAGTTCCAGCATGTCATTAAGGAAAGGGATACATAGACGTGCGCGTAGGCAAGCGATTTGGCGTTTTCGGTCAACATTTGGTAAATTACCGCTAGTTCAATGTGTTGCCAACTTGCTTCATGTCACAATATGTGAACTCTGCGATGAATGGATTGCTTAACTGACGCGCGCTAAAATTGATATTTCAATTGTTTTATTTGTTTTGGTAGATTATGTTTTTTTTACTGGAATGCCAATAATTTGTGTTATCCTGAAGGCAATAAATTAGTTTGCACTATACAACGTGTAACGTTAAATGCGCAAAACCTGAAAATAGTTTGATCAGAATAACGAGCAGAATTAATTGAACCACTTTTTAATATATGTCACATTTTTCAAAAAATCTTCATTAAAAACGTTGCCGTGTCTATTTATTAATAGGTCAAGCAAGACAATGTGAGCGCGGCGCAGCGGCCCGGTGACGACTCCTCCCTCGGTAAAGCGTCGTCGCAGACGCAAGAAACGATCAGAATGACCAGTAAAACTAAAACAGCACATAAAACCTTTACAATTTTTTTAGTGACTTATTTTCTCTCTTGAAATAGGTCAATTGAATTAAAAATCAGTTGGGGTGTCCGAGGTTTTGCGCATTTAACGTTACACGTTGTATAAGACGATAATTACAATTTATTTCAAGAATTTAGATTTGCGAAATGTCAATTTATCATGATTATGTAACAGTTACTGGACCTGCTAATTCGAGTTGGCGCAAGTTTTAATTTTCATCCTGTATATCTATAAACGGGATAAATGGTGAAGATTAAAATCAATTTATTTATTTTTTCAGGATCTCTTAAATTTCGAAGACCCATTAAACATAGAAGCAGCAGAAATGTACAACAAGAACAAAACGGAATTCCAGGCTAAAGTGCAAGACTACATCTCTAAAGGCAAAAGATGAAACTTGCATTACCAAGTCACTATTGTATTGCTAAAAAAATTTATAAATGATGCAACAGTTTTTATCACACGGGAAATGTAGCATGGGAAATGTTACAATAAGTAATTGAATAGCTGCTTTAAAGTGCTTCCAATGTAATTTCAGAAGAGGAACTGTATAAATCAATTATTATCAATCCTTTCATCCATAAATAAATGTATTTAGGTAATGAGATATTAATATTTTTTGGACAGTTTCTTTAGGCTCAAGTTAGTTCAAACATATGCTTAAAGTTTCACATAAATTATATGATATGCGATAAAAACACTTTTTTATAAAATATAGTGACACCCAGCAAGCAATATTAGTGTTCATAGAATAAAAAAAAATAAATAACAAAAATATTTAGACATTTTATAGAAGTATTTTGTAATTAATGACTAATTGAAACAAAAACCAATGATAGTGAGATATAGCTGAATTACTATATGAAATATATTGTAAGTATTTAAATAATTATATTCTTGAAAGTTTTGTATTTTATTAACAATAGTATAATGAAATGAAAAAATTTTGGCGCTCAATGCAATATTCCAGATTTTGAGCTGTTTGATAAAAATATTATTGATTAAATTATAACCAGTGATCGGATAATCGGGCGCTTATATATTTACCTAAACTTCTTTCCACGAAAGAATCATATGGACATTCCTTTCTGAATAAATAAGTAATCCCGGGTTCCCGGGATTAAAATTTTTGTAAAAACAACTATAATTAACTTAATGAAATTATAGCAGTGGTTATTTTTATTTAGTATCTTTATTTTATTCAAAACAAATGGAATATCGATAAAAATTATAATGTGCACAATGTGGTCAAGTAGTGGAAATTGATTTATCTATCTAACAGATGAGTGATCCAATCGGCTCCACTGTACTACTTAACCCGGTCGTTTGAAACTTCACAGTTTGAATAGCGTATAATTGTTTTTATGTAAGACACTATCACAAAATCCCAAACTCAGCAAACGCATTGTTTTGAGAAACAATATAGTTTTTGAGAAAAACTACCATAAAGTTACAGAAAACTCAATATATTTACATTATAAAGCTGACATTTTACCACAGATAATGTCCGTTTTACGTTCAAACAAAGTGACAGCGGATTTTAATGGTTTTTACTCTAAATACCCTAATATGCAGGTAACATTTTTAGCAATCTCAGGAATTTCAAACGATTCCGGGATCCGAGATTCTAAAAGGCATGTCTATATTATTCTTTCGTGGGAATAAAAGTGAAGTTTAGGTATATTAGCACCCGATTATCCGATCACTGAATATAACGTATATCCTATCTCCCGTGCTAAATTTCCCATTAGTAGTAGGTATGTATATTATTGTAATAAATACTCCAAAAAAGCAGTGATAATAATATTATGTATTTGTTTTGGAAACTGGTGTATTTTTTAGGGACTGATATAATTTTGAAAGCTCAAGGCGATCTGCTAATAATCCTGGCAAAGGAAGTAGTTGCTAATGGGAAGTTCCCTAAAGATCTATGATGATCTAACAGGGGTTAATTTTATTGTTCTTACTATACAGGTAAAAAAAAATTCAAAATTCTTAGACGCTTGTGTATTTTCTGTTTTCACTGTCTGTTGATCTGAGTAGACTCCTAACTACAATTACAGAACCACGTATCTACGTCGAAGGTGTATAGCAGCTAGTTACTTAAAGTAATTACATCATCACTGTCATCTTATGATTGTGATTAAAATACAGTATGTATCAGAAAGGTGTCAAATTTAAAGGTGTGTTACCTTCAAACTGAACAACTTCCTCCATGGGACAAACATCGTAAAACATGATCAACCGTAGTGTTGAAGTTTCGTATGGGACAGCTGATAATTTTTTCGCGATAGCGTTGCTGGTCCCATGGAGAAAGTTGTTTGGTTTGATGCTAAAACCACACACATCCCCACCCTTAAATTTGACACCATCTTTCTAATACATATATACTGTACAATGAAGTCTTCCTAATATTATATATTTAATATCCTTGTACTATAAAGGAAAACCACAAAAAATACATCAGTAAATATTTACCATAGAAAGTCGATAGCGAGTAAAACGCGTCTATTTAAAAATTATATGTAATTTGTGCATGTACACTGAATAGATTTTTAAATAAAATCAATTTTACTATGATACTGAAACCTGTAATTTGATTGGTATTCGATTTTATTGCATGCGATTGTTCAATTAACTATGTTCTATATTAGAAATTATTATTTTTATACTGTTTCATGAAGGTTGCAGTTACTGTATTGCTTCAAGATTTTTTATTTTTTTAAACATTGTCCCACACTAAGAATTTTACCTGTATTGTAGGTGCGTTTACAAACATTTAAACTCACATACACAAACAGCCAGACCCGGAAGAAGTACTTGTAGGTCATACAAATATTTGTTCTGTGCGGGAGTCGAACCCGCGACACGCAGCGCAGCAGTCAATCGCTTAACCACTGCGCCAACCGTGCCGACAAAAACAATAGCGTTGTGTGATGTCTTGTTCGTTTGAAACCCCTATCTTGGAGGTTTTTTTCAAAATTCGATAAGAGGCTATGTTTGCCTCCTGTATGACAACAGCAACACTACGCACTACCAAATGGTATACCTACTGTGTGTGACTTGCCAAAGTGTAATCTAAAACTTCATCCCCACTTGATACATGTTCGCCAACTAAACAAACTTCTGGCTTAGTGTGTGTTGAGATCATTCGCTGGTGCCTAAGTACCTAAACCTGAACTTTCATTGATTGGAACATGAAATCTCGTTTTTTTGTCGCCAAAAATCTCAAAAACCAGGCACTCTAGACCAAAAAGAATGTCACTGCCGTTTAATTTGATGACCGACCCCGACCGTGACCTTTGTAAAAAATGTTGGATTTACCGTTACGTGACACTCCCGCTCTGAAACTAGGCCTTCCGATGTAAATCGGATTTACAGTTTGCGTCACGTATGTTTGCCGCTCTGAAGTTTCATACCGTCGCTGCATCATCGCTTTGGTTCGCTCTAAAATCCCCGTCAACATTATACGTAATGTATTGGTTACTTAAGTTGGCATGTTTATTACAAGTGGGGACGCAGCTTAATATTCTCGACCACTTGTACTGTATTCCTCGAAGGCGTAGACCCACATTTTGACACTTTTTTTTTTTCTATTTGTTTACTTTTTCGATTTTTACTTAATTGAATATATTTTTGTGGTGCTTCTGAAATGAAATAAAAATGCAACGATATCAAATCAATGCTCTTTATTAAGATCAGTTAATACTGGAGCATCAATATAACCAATTAGTATAAATAATTTAATAAATAAATAGTAAAAATTTGTATACAATAAATAGCTTAACAGTAACAAAACCGTCGTAACATTTTTTCATTATGACTAGATTTTCGTTTGGATGACGTAAATGTACATGATTTTTGTGAAAAATGTATTTTGTGGACACACTTGGATTTTTAGTTAAAACCAAAATGGATAGTCGGTTAACCCTTACAGTCAAATCGAAGTCCAGATTACTAAATATGAAATTCATTGAAAGTAAAAAATCTATGGGACTCAAAATTGACCGTTTTAGAGTTAGTATTTAAAGTTTTAAATTGAGCTAATACCTAATTATAATCGACTTAAAACAAAAAGAGAAATAAGACATTTCATTTAGTAAAAAAAGAAAATTCTCACTGTGGGTGCTAGTCATAAAAAAGAAAGTATGAAGTCTCCTTCATCTACACAGCAATACCGACTCTATCCTTATAGTATTAAAACCTAAAACCCCAAGTGTGCGTGTAGCTCAATGTGTGGAGAAGGTAGTGAGTAGTTCGTCTTGAATGCTGTTGGAGCGCGCGAGCTGCCTCGCGCCGCCGAACGCGGCCGACACGGTGTCCGCCTGCGACGCCTCGCGCGACTTGCGCTCGTGGTACGAGTCCGAGAACTCCTGTGGAACGAAGGTATATTGTTACTTATCTGTACCTATTATTCACTTTAGTCTACACTGCTACAAGGATATTTTGGCGCTCGAGTGACGTAGACAGGGTGGCGCTGTTGGTAAACATTTGGTGCAGTCGATTAGTGAAGTGTTGATAAAAACGAGATGGCGGCTTTGGTTCTGAGTTTGGCCACGTGCCAAAAAAAACCTGATATACTGGCTGATATCGAAAAGAGTTTAGTATGTACATGTTTCCTCGAATACTTCCAGAACTTAAATGCATAGCTCTTGGTCACTAAAAAGCGACCAAGTGCGAGTCGGACACGAAGGGTTCTGTACCACAAGGGAAAAAAACACGTGTTACCCTTTAATTTTTAACTTTCATTTTACTTTTATTATTTGTTGTTATAGCGACAATAGAAATACACTGACAATTTCAACTGTCTACCTATTACGGTTCATGAGATACAGCGCTCTGGCTGACAGATAGACGGACAGCGGAGGCTTAGTAATAATGGGTACGGAACATTAAAAACGACTCCGACCTATTTTCAGCGACCGACAAAATACTTAAGTTTAGTCCGATGGCGTACCTTCAGTCTGTTGCCAAGGAAGCGCGCCCTCTCTCTCTTCTTGTTCATGAAGTCGCTCTGTGTGAGCCACCGGTGCTCGTAGCACTCCTCCGCTAGCGGTCTCTTGAGGGGAACCTTCTTGAAGAGGAACATTATGAACCTAGTCGCCTCCTGGAAAATGACACGTTATATTTTGGTTTTAGTATTGTCTGTAAAACCGAGTAGTTTCATTCGATTAGTGAATCGCCCAAGGTAATCGGCAGTGGAAGACTTATGAAAAATAATTGTACTTCTTACGCCTTGTATAACCAGCTCCGGCTCATTTTTTTCTGATAAATAGCCAATCTGGACGTTGATGACCTTTAGATTATTTTCAGAACTTTTTTTTTCATCAAGATACCGACTGACTTTAAACTCAATAGCATTTTTTCAGGTGTAAAGAAACTCATAAAATATGAACAATTTTTACTCTGGAACAATCTGAAGCATGGAAAGAAATTATCTGTTTGATACATTTTGATAAGGTAATTTTTAAGAGTTACTACTTTCATGTCATGGAAGTATGCCAAATATGTTAATTTCAACCTGTGGAATGTCAATACACTCAGCATATCGCAGTCCACCACCACCAGATTTTTATGGAAAGAAAAATTGGAAAAGTTTCTCGGAAAATAACTAACGAAAACCGAACGCACTTTTTTGGGATTTTTGTGTGAACTTTTGGACAGGACGTCTGTCGGGTCACCTACTTTCAAACAAGTTTAACTGCAACATTAGTTGTTCATACCTGTGTAATCTCCTTATACAGATGCTCAAACCGGAACCTGACGAAGGAGATGTTCTGCTTGGTCTCCTGGTCATCACTGCCTTTGAAAGGCGACACGCCGGACAGCATGATGTACGTCAGCACGCCCACGCCCCAGATGTCCGTCTGAGGGAACGCTGGCTCGTCGTTTATAATTTCTGGTGCTGCGGGTGAGAGAAAAAGGGTTATTATGAGTTGTCTTTGTGTGAAGTTAGATATTTTTACAGTCTACGTGAGTAAGTACGAGTATGCTTTCATAATTCGATTTTACGACCAGGGAGCTTATTGGAATCGATGTTACAATGAATATACCTATTAAAAAAGCACAGTTTTGTACCTTGAGGCGCAGAATAGACAACGCACAAAATAGAAACGTGCGAAGAGAATTACGACGAAGGAAAAAAAAAATAAGTGCAGAGTGACTTAAAAGCTTAAGACATTAACTAAATAATCGTTATTTATTACTTAACGAGCTGTGCTCGCGACTTCGTCCGCGTGGAATAGTGACTTCTTCGTGGGAGTATTTTAAATTACATATACCGTCGTTTGGGTAGCTAAAAATTTACTTTACAGTAATGCTTCTCTGTATACGATATTTGACGTATGGCCATCGGGGATGAAGGCTCCTAGGATTGCTAACCCGTGACAGAGCCACATACAACTGACCGTGCGAGAAACAGCTGATACTTAGATCTACACCCACAACTTTCAGCGTCTGACCTTGGTCTTTATTAATTGTCATCGCAAAACATAGGCTGACTGGGAACTGGACTCGTTTAAAACTAAATGGAAAATTTAATAATAATAATAGTAATAACCGAAAACCGAGGAATGAAAACATTTTCACCTTTTCCACACCATGTTAAAATCTCTGCTTCTATCAGATTTCGTTGTAAATTGGTCACTTTTAACCTGGTGCCATTGCAAAGTTTTGGGGGGCTTAAATTTCTAAGAGGCATTATGGGTACGCCTACTTTTAATTTTATTTTATGTGCTGGTAGTCCAGGAGCTACGAATAACTGAATCCTTATGGCGGCGGCGCGGCTCTCAGAGCGCTTTATACAGCCACGGACGCGCAGGCGCGAGGCGTGTACGGTACTCTGATAGAATACCTTAACAAATGTTCGCCGTGATTCTTTAAATTGACATAACTTTTTTATTTATAAACCGATTGACACTACTACAATATATTAGTGACCGCATCCGAAACCGCATCTAAATCGAATAAGCCGTTTCTGATATTAGCGTGCACAAACACACAGACAAACAGACAAAAAAAAATTTAAGCACAATTTCGGGTTCGGCATCGATATAATAACAAACCCTGCTACTTTATTTTTTATATATTTCCATTGTACAGACACCACTTTTCTACAATTTTATTATATGTATAGATTTGAAGTTTTAAATTAAAGAATCTACCAAGAAAATGATAACAAAATGTTTTGTCACTTACCTTTGTATTCCAAATCACCAACTTGCGGTACACTGGTGCCCAACTTGGTAACTTTGTGTGCGGAGCCGAAATCTACCAGTTTGACCTGGATAGACCTGACTGACGCCATCACCACGTTGTCAGGCTGCAGGTCCAGGTGGCAGTACCCTCGCCAGTGGAGGTACTGCAGACCATCCAGGATCTGGGTGACGATGGTCGCTACCATCTGTTCTGTGTAGTCGTGACGACTGGAGAGGTAGGTCAGGATGTCAGCACCTTGGAGTTTTTCTAAGATCAAAGCAGATATGGAAGCTCCAGGACCTTGATAAGCAGCTAATAAGTTAGATATCCTCTCGTGTCTCAGCCTCCTCAAACATTCGAACTCCCTCTGAATCTGTACCTCAGTTTCCGGTCGTTGTTCCAGAATCTTCGACACGACAACATTGTCGTTCGTCTTGTCGATGCCTTTGACGACGATCGAGAATTTTCCGCGCCACAGTTCGGAAACGAAGCTGTAGCGTTCAGTGAACTGTTGATTCGAGACCCATTCGACTGGTCTATCCTCAATAGTATAGTCCAGCTTGGGTTTGTTCTCATCTAGCGTAACTTCCTGTCCAGATTCCGTTATTTGCTGAAGATGTTTCATTGCTTTAGTTACTTCTATTTTGGGTCCTCCAGATGTTTTAGTTTTGACTAAGTTTGTGGGGATGCCTTTGTCGCTCCATCCGATCCTGTTGCGGGATGACAGTCGGAACTGGTAGCTGGTGTCCGGGGATAGGTTGCGGACGACGAAGAACTCGTGGTCGATGTTGTCGGCGACGTCGCGCCACTCCACACTGTCTCCCGCCTTGTATTGGAGGCTGTAGCAGATGACGGTGGAGTTACCGTCGTATTTCGGCTGCTTCCACCTCAGAAGCACCTCAGTATCGGACACTTCGGCAGCTGTCGGGCTGTCTGGAGCATCAGGGGTGGTAGCTTCCACAATTCTAGTTCTAGCGACTGTTTGTCCGACTTTGTTTCTGGCGACGACCTTGTAGAAGCCGATATCGTGGTGCTTAGCAGGCTCCATGCGTAAAGTAGACCTGCCTTCTTCGTCTTCAATGATCTTAATGCGTTGTCCTTCAGCGATGGGCATGTCGTTTTTAAACCAGGTGATAGCCGGTTTAGGGTCTCCTACGGCGAAGCAGGAGAGTTGAGCAGTCTCTCCTTCCCTGACTGGGAGTAACTGAGGTTTTTCCCTGAAGAATGGTAACTGTCCGTCTTTCTTGGACTCCATGAGGGCCTGTGCCTCGGCGTAGGAGTCGAGGCGAGTGCCCAGCTCGTGCCTGAGGCGGCGGATGGTGTAGGACTCGGTGCCGTAGTTGTTGATCCTGTCGCGCCGCTCGTCGTCGATCTCCTCGTCCATGATGTCCGTGAAGCGACGACGCTCTCGGATTATGGGGGTCTGTAGAGGTTACAGGAATTATATTAGCATAAGTTTTGTTGTAAAAAATAACGTAACATTATTGATTGAGCGAATTATTTAAATATAAGCTAAATACTTATTATAGCTTGTATATGACATGCCGAGAAACAATGCAATTGTTTTTTTTTTTTTGTTAATTTAGACGATTTGTAAATGTTGTACTTCGTTGTAAATCGACTTGTCGCTAACCGTACACAGTAACAGTCATGGTTGAACGAAATTACACATTTCTCGATGTTTTTTTCCTCTTGAACTCATACGACTTGAATTATTATACATACCCTGGGGTCGTATGTGTCGAACACATTGAGGCTGTACCCTGGCGAGCGGTCACACGCCACCTTCATGTACTCGCGCAGGCGCACTGGGAACTGCGTGTCGCGGAGCTGGAGGAGGTACGTGTCTGGGCCGTTCTGGTAGCTGGAGAGAAGAAAGATTAAGTTAGATGGTGGAGAAGGTGGATTTAGTAGACGGTTGTTAAGATATTATATAAATTCAGGTTTTTTTCTGATGGAGGTAAAGAGAAACTATAGAATGCCACCGATCCTTATCCTCAGTCTTTCCCGGTTAAGATTTTTTTTTAGCTATTTGCTGAGTATCGGGAGAAACCAGTTTTCACCTTTCCTTTTTCTTCCTTCCTCAAAAATAAATTACTAATAAAATTCGATGTTGTACAAAGTTACGTGGTATAAAAACTGAAAGTCATAATTCCAATGGATTAGTGTTTTGTTATTGATTTACTTTTGAATTATGACAAACAATATTTTTCTTTACACAATTTAGATACCTTTTATGGAGTAAATACATGCCCTTATTAGTTAATCAAAAAGGCGTGTGTTACTTACTGACTCTCAGACGTGGCAGACACTTCCCAGTCGGGATGGTCCCACTGCTTGAAGTTGATGTCATGCTCGCCCGGCTCGCGGTCGTGAATAGGACGGTCCGGTGTCGCTGAAAAGAGAACGAGAGAGATCGATTGATAGAATATTCTTTACTATCATAAAAATAACAGATATAAATGTAGACAGTTTACATGGCGTGACACAATGGGCGGTCTTAGCGCTAACTGCGATCTTTTCAAGACAACCTTTGGATGGATAGAGAAGTTGTTATATGAGACAAATTGCTACTACTAAATATTCATCACTGTCAAAAATAGTGAGAACGGAACGTGCAAGTAAAATCTGTATTGAAATGACCCCTACTGTTAAAACAATCAAATCAAACTGTACTTGAGTACTTCGTTAAAATATTGCACAACAGGAAAGACAAAACTCATGATATTATATATATTTCCTTCTTTTCCTTTTCGTGCCCTCGGCGCCACGACTTCATTAGAAGATCTTCAATTTAGCTGTCTCATGAAAATAAATTTAACTTATTTGAAGGCTTTTTTCCTGTGATTATTTTATATAACACTGTCTAACGCCATGTTTTTTTTTTTTATTTTTCCACACAAAAGAAGCCCTTATTTGTCTTAAAGTAGGCAAAAACAAAATCTTCTAACATTTTTGATGTCCCCAGAACGCCAAGGACTTCAAAGTCGGCCAGTAGTAATGTGACGCGAAAGTTATCACTGATTTCGCCCGTGGAAATATTTATAAATATTACTATAGAAAACAATTTGAGGTCCGTAAAATATGAACTTAGTTAACTTCTCTATGAAAAAGGGAAAATTTACCAATTCGCCCTTCAGATGGGTGCCGATCCAGAGTTCAATAGTTGTTGTTATCGTTTACTAATCCTTGTCGATATTATATTCCCATCTCTACAAAACAGATAGTTGTCACTACCCCGAGCGCCACGGACTACTATACAAGTCGTTTTGTGACATTATAAGCGTACGGCTGTCAAGGTTACTTTGGAATGGTGCAGCACTGTAAACGCTTTCTTTCATTCTTTCCCGAATTTCTTGTGATACAAATAATTATTTTTATTCTATTCAATGAATACTACTAAACGGTGCAAAAAAAAATGAAGAATTGGATTCGGATGAGTTATTAAAAATTTTACAAGGTGTAGAATCGGACTAAATATTTTGAAGTGGAGGACATTGACACATAAGAAGATGAATCTGAGTCCAACTAGATACATTCTATGTCTGCAATTTAAGAATGAATATTGTGTTTGCCTAACAAAAGAATGCCTACCATGCTCAATAATGTAATTGCTTAAAATAATTACTTTGCTTATTTTCAGTCACTGACCAGCAACGTAACCGAGCCGCAGGCAAGCTCAGCAACCAACTAACGTTATCTTCAGAGCCCTTTACTCTAATATTGGAACCATTTAACAAATTTACGTCCGGAATAAATATTAATTTATGAATGGAGATTGCACAGAATTAGAATGAAAAACACTGAACAGACAAAAATGCAAGAAAGAAATACCATGGATATCCTAAATAAAAATTGAATATAACGTGCTCTGAGCGCCAAGGACTTGCAAGTCTATGGATGACGTCATGAAACAAATAGAGATGTACCACATTCCTTATGAGTTATGCATTTGTTTCTTTAATACTTACAATTTATACTGGTTTTTCTTTCTAACGATACTGTGAAATAAAGCAGGTATGGAAATATTGAATCAGTTTTTATTTATATCCGTAAATTTATCAATAAAACTTAACGTAGGCGTATAAATCTCATTTATAGATAAGACAATACCGTCACCACTACTTTTTACTGTATATTTCGTTATACATTTATAGCTTGGCGTTGGGCGAGGCATTGCGTCCTGTGTACGTTGGCGTTTTAAAGGTGACGTTACCATCAATACATCAAGGAGATAGAGCAGAATTTGCAGAAGTTTGAAGGGTTTTACTGGCTATCACAATCAAGGTGAAAGTAAGAATATGGACAGTGCACTAACCTTCAGGAGTGTAGGTCTCCCCGGGCGGGTACACCATCTTGGAGGGATGCTCGAAGGCCCCGCTGAGCGGCTTGCGACGGAACCAGTTGCGGCATTGTGCATTGCTGGTCCAGTCCCTGATCCAATCAATAACTCCTTTAATAGCTTTCATTGTACCACACTAATTTTCACACTTTTTTGAAGTTAATAAAGTTTTTTTTTTCCACTTAATTTCCCTTCAAGAGGTTACATACTACTGCTTGGCTTCCTCTCAAAGCCACGTCCAAAGCGTTGGGAGTAACATCACATGGCCATTGATAAAAAATGTTTACCAACGTTTGTGACAAGCGTGGGGGATGATGCCAATTTTATTTTAGTTATTGGCTCGATGTAATTGATTGAGGACAGTGCCAAATATATCTGTGTGACATAATGCACTGAATCATTGTGATTTTCCGGCTTGGGTTAGGGTGTGTACTGATGGTTGATCGCGAAGCGAATGGGGGGGGATATGTACTGGGCGGTAGGGATATCGACGGGCAAACTGAAACCATGAATTATTCAGCGCATGATTTTAGATCTGGTGTACAAATTGTTCGTCGACTATTAAAAAAGAAAATGCTGTTTCACAGAAAAGTACCCATCGATCAAAATACAGCGTGTAACGGAAGGGGGGTATCAACCCTGAAGGAGGTGAATGTGCTCATGAAACTCAACAACTTTCCCCAAAGAACATAGGTCGAAATATGAAAAAAAAAATTTGGTCCTCCCATAGTAAATCAATCAGCTGGTAGTCAGTTTTGTAAAGGAGGGCCAAATTTTTTTTTCATATTTCGACCTATGTTCTTTGGGGAAAGTTGTTGAGTTTCATGAGCACATTCACCTCCTTCAGGGTTGATACCCCCCTTCCGTTACACGCTGTATATGGAGCAGCAAATTTTTTTTTTAACAACCGACGAAAAATTTTAACATGGGTTCAGAATCATGAACGTTCTTAAAAGACATATTTACAGATTGAGACTAAGATCAGTCTCAATCTGTCAAAAATACCTCCGATTTCCCTAAATTTTTGACAAGTTTTAACATCTGTTTGTCGCCGAGATGAGACTGCGACTTTATTTTGAACGTTTTAACTCTTTCAGGGGCACTTTCATATAAGTTACAGTATACGTGTTTTTATGTTTTTTTCTAGTTATATTTAGGCTAAACAATACTGAAAATATGGTTGAAAAAATTATCTTCGCGCTGGTTAGCTACTCTAACCACCTAATTATGAGTGTGATATAACATAAGAAACGAAAAATTACATAAATTATTTATCAAATACATGCAAAAGATGTCTAAATACGTCTAATAAAATAATCATAGTCATAAAAATAATAGACTTGCCTTATTTTTAAAAGTGTTTTTCCGAGCACATTACAAAAACACTGTCAACGAATGTTTTTCAAACCAACAATACACAAACGATTGACGGCGCCACCTACTGCCTAAAATAAATCAAGCGTAAGGTGTATTTCTATGTTAGTTCAAGAAATATTCGCTAGATAGCATGAATTTAAAGAAAAAAATCCGAAATATGTGGTTAGCGTAGCTAACGACTGAGCCTGAAAGATATAGATACGAGAATTGGCCTTAAGGTCTATTTGTCTATGTGACAGCTATGTAGTTTCAACCTAAGTGAAGTGTCAATTGATTGGGAATCGTTGTCAAAATTGGTAACGCAATACTAGGTGGACTATACATACATTAAACTAATTGTTATTTGAACTTAATAAAGCCTGAAGTTGTGGTTTAACTAGAACAAGCATCTATTTTCCGTAAACGCGCGCTTCGCAGTCGCAAGCAAGGTACTCGATTTTTATACGCGCGTTTCAATAATGTCGCCCGTTCACCTTGCTTTAGTAATAAGTACGCACCTTTATTATTGCATCAACATTAATTAGAAGTAAATCTATCGCCCACGCGGTAACAAAGGAATCTCGACATATGCAAAATGTTTGCGATATATTTTTTTCAGGCCAGAAATGTCATCATGAGATTTGGATTTATAAAACTTTGACAGCATTGGGGTATTCTTAGAGGGCTATTTTAAAAAAGAAATTTTCCATTCACCACTCTTTGTAGCCGTTTCATTGATATGATCAGCTGGTCATGTAAGGCCTGATGTCATGAATGCAGATTCTTAAAGCATGTTCTAAAACTTTAAAACGTGTCAAACTCAAGACTACTAGCCAATCAAGTGTATTAGACAAGTGGCAGTCATGACGTCATACTATCAAATGATGATATGGTATAGGTAGAGGTACATAGTTGATGCATTCCACGGGTACGTATAAATCATTGCAATTGAAACCTTATGTCAGTGAAATAAAACTCACATGTTGCGCGTTCGTGATTTGCAACGACTAGTAAAGTAACCATGAGACCTGAGGTTGGATTACACCTATTTGTCTAATTGTCTTTGTCGGCTTGTATAAATAAATATGTTCAAAATCTCACCTATACAAGTTATAGTAATTCCTCAACCTATCAGTAGTAATCTGATACTCTTCTCGATAGATCTTATCAGCCAATCCCAACCAGGGATGAGACAGAGCGCTATTCACATCCATACGCTCATGCCAATTGAAGACCAGCAGCTTGGAAATGAAGTCCCGGCTTTCGGTACTTAGCCTGGACCACCATTCTTCGTCGTGCCACTCCCATCTTCCTTCCCGGACCCTGGTGAGCGTCTCGCGGTCGTTGGCCCCGCGGAAGGGCGAGTGGCCGCTGAGCAGGATGTAGGTGACGACGCCGACGCTCCACAGGTCGGCGGCCGGCGCCACGCCCTCGCCCGCCGCCAGCTCCGGCGCCACGTACTCCGGCATGCCGTAGTCCAGCGCCGCCAGCTTGCTGAGCTGGATGCGGCGCGAGAGCCCGAAGTCGCAGAGCTTCAGCTCGTCGCTGCCGGCGTGCGAGAGGAGGAGTTCGCCGATCTGGGAGATAAGGGCTTCAAGTAAAAAAGATGCTGATAATAAAGCATAAAATGAACGAAGAATGTGTGGAGGTACAAATCAAACGGTAAGTTGTATTTTCAAATTATTGTCCTTGAGAACTTTTTCAAGCAAATATTCAAAATTTAAAATTTAAAACTAATTATGATTTCTAAATAAGAGAACTACTCCGTTTAGTGCATTTTGGAAAAAATCATTTAAAAATCTTGCAATTATACCATGCAAAGAAGACATCTGACTGTTTCGAGTATTTACATCAGACAAGTAAAGTCTTTGCTAAAGTCAAAGACCACACAAAAAATGTTTAGGATATTCTGCTTCGAGTAAAAAGAAAAGTCAAAAACTCACCGTCAATCCCAAATGCGCGATGTTATTATCGTGCATAGATTTCAACCCTCTCAGCACCTGTCGAATATACCCCGCGATCTCCCTCTCCGTGTACCCCTGACTCCTGAGCAGGCGGTCCCTGACCAGCTCGCCGCCTCCAGCCAGCTCCAGCACTAAAGCCAGAGTGTGGTCATGCTCGTAGGCGTCGTAAAGACGGATGAGGTGACGGTCGTTCAGCAGATTCATGATGTCTAACTCGTTCTTCATGAAAGGCTTTAGTTCCGAGTGGCCGTGCATTATCTTTGCGGCGTAGTTTCGGCCTGCGGATTAAAAGTGACGGAAATTAGTTAAAGTAATTATGAGTAGTTTAACCCTACAGAGCATAGTGTCCCACATACGGGACATACCGAAAAAATCTTATATTTCTAAAATCGATCCAAGTAGCGTAATCTGGTGTTTACAAGATTAACTATTAGGTACCTATGTATTTGAGTTTCGCATTTAGTACCAGATATTTTGGATGGATCTGAATAAACATTTATTTATGTTTTCTTCAAATCGGTAGGTACTTTGAATACGATTAACGAGCGGCGCATACTAATCGCAAAAAATTATAAAACTTAATTTTTCAGTGTGGAAATAATTAGTAGAATAAGTTCATGTTCATATTTGTCATAATCTTGTAATTTAATTGATACTGCATAACATATATTCACATTATAATGCGTGATGTGCCATATTTATTTATTTATTTATTTGTTATATGTGGGTCATAAACAAAAACATACGTTTCTATTGAGTTATGATTTTTCTAAATATTTTTTCGAGAAATGGCATCATATTTGCAGGCTAGTGTAATTTTTTAAGCGATAAGAATAATCATGCTCTGTAGGGTTAAATGTCGACGGACGGAGCTCAATGTCCATCTAACCTTGTGAGTTACCTGGTCGAGCGGATACATAACTAGATGCACTCACTACATTAACGTAAGTAGAACTCATTTACGGTGCATTTTTAACTATCTAAACTTTTTGTCTCTAAAGGTCTAGCATAAATAATCGCCAGAGCTTGCTTTCCTTATCTTTTGGAGAAAACAATTGGTGCTTTGACCCCATTCTACGTAACATCAATGTAGATTGGGTATTATGTAGGTGTACAACGTGTAACGTTAAATGCGCAAAACCTGAAAATAGTTTGATCAGAATAATGAGCAGAATCAATTGAACCACTTTTTAATATAGGTCACAGTTTTCAAAAAATCTTCATTAAAAACGTTGCCGTGTCTATTTATTAATAGGTCAAGCACGCCATCACATGCGCAAACCCGACAAAATAGGTAAACAAACACAAATTGTTGTCGACCAATTTAAATTTTCTCATACGCGGGATAATAATAGCTTTTATTTAATTGCAAATACGAATCTTCCGTACAGTACCATGAATAAGACAATTTGAGGTAAACAATAATGCTACCTATCTTTTTTTAACTTAAAGGTAACCTAAGGGTTAGAAAGAGAAATGGCGATTTGCACGCAGGCGGTACTTATTTTCTCTCTGAAATAGGTCAATTGAATTAAAAATCAGTTGGCATGTCTGAGGTTTTGCGCATTTAACGTTACACGTTGTAGATACCTACGTGACTACGTCGCACAACTTCTATTGCCACTGCTCTGCCACTCTGCTGGGTTTGTTTATAAACGTTGCTAGAATGGGACGGAGTAGTTTTGTTTCGAGTGAACACAAATGATTATGATGAAGAGTTCAAAGCCACCTACCACTAAGTCTCTCAGCCGCGTGGTACACGACGCCCTGCACCCCTCTCCCCAGCTCGTCGCCGAGGTCGTAGAAGTCGCCGAACGGCTTCGTGCTCGGCTTGATGCGAGGGGGGTGCTCGCGGATTCTGTGGCATCAAAAATAAGTATAATTAAATCAAATAAGAGGATATAATGAAGGTCGCCAGGTAACACTTTTGATGCTTCTGCCCCTGATACAATTTGTCGATCGACCACTCGCGATAATTCCTATGATCGGTGTAATAAAAAAATTAGTATCGATATATCTTAACCGGTCTTAGGTTCGAACCCCGGATCGCAGTGTTAATGTGTTTTCCGTTGAGAAATTCTCAATATCAGCCGGAATTTGGAATTATGCCATGATATCGTCAAAAGGTAAGCCTTTTGACTACATAAGTTTAGTGAGACGTGAGAACCTCTTACTTCATGAGCCGTAAACAAAAAAAAAAATTACCTGTTGGAGTACTCATGCTCGGATTCCTCGACGTGCAGCATGGCAGATGTGCTGACACTTCCAGCTACATTCCTCGCGGAAATGGAGTATAGACCTTCGTCCTTCAGGATTACGTCGTTGATGATCAGCAGGCATATGTCCGGTTCGATGAACTGGATCTAGGTTAAAAAGCAGGGACAGCGGTGTACTTAGATGTCGAAATTATGGACTTACAATACTTCCATGTTACATTTTTTTAATAAAGCGTAGTTACGTACGTTCACTTCTCGCGGTGATTTGATGGCTACTAGCTTTTGCCAGCGATTTCGCTCGCATTAACTTCGAAAAATCTTTGGAATACTGATCCGATTACAAAAAAAAATCTTTGATAAAAAAGCTTCACTATCGCCGAGTGCCACAGGATATTTTTTTTTATATGGTATACTTAGTTAGTTAGATAGTCTTCCACACGGAGAAAACTAATAGTAATTTATGAATTCGCAGGCATACACGACTAGACCAAACACACTCTTGACCGATCGCTCCGAACTCCCTAGTAATTTATTAATTCAAAACGATCATCGTTCGTCCTCACCTTGGTCCTACTGCTAGGCGCAAGCGGCTGCCAGTCCTTATACCACTTGATATCAGGATATGGCACGCCAGTAACCCTGGCCTCGAACCTGGCCGTCTTCCTCTGCAGCACCACCACCTCCTCAGGTCTGCGTATGAAGGTTGGGTACTCGGCCAGCTCCAGGCGCACTCGCTGGCGCGCCTGGCCGTGCTCGTTGGTAGCTACAGCCTCGTACCAGCCGGCGTCGCGTTCTAACATCCTGGGGAAGGTTGGAAACGTTTACATTTTTTGTTGGTTTGTTATTGTGGCGGAGATTGGATAAGTAATAAAAATAAAAGCCTGTTAGGCTGTGCGCAGAACTAGGCAAAACCGACAACGATTGTTTCGTTAAAGTGTACAATATCACCATCACCATTTTTTTAGAGTGCTAATGTAAAACAAATTTGACTAGGTCCGGGTCTAAATAATTGAAAACTACGCAATTGCGTAACAAATATGACCAAATGAAAAAAATAAAGCTGTAATTCAAAACGTATGGAAACAAAAAGTATCGTGCCTTTATTGTTACTGGAGAAATGTAACAAAAATGTATTACTAATTATTTATCCTATTCCCCTAGAATTTACGGCAATACTCAGATTCTCATTTTGACGAACCAATATATTATTGAAAAGTTCAATATACTCACTTATTAATAAACAGCGTAGCCTGTCCATTCCTGGTGTAACTCCAGTCGTACCTCCCTCCAATATCAATAGGCTCATCATTGAAGAAGTACGTCATCTTCGGCTTAGGGTACCCATAGACAAACCAGAACAGGTTCACATTGTGGCCCTTGACACCGTACTGAGAGTCATACTCCTGGCGAAGGAACTTGGGGGCTTGGGCGTAGCCATCATGTGGGGGACGTTCAATATCGAAGTCTTTAGGGAAGTAGGGAGACGTTTCTGGTCTAAAATCGATACCAGGTTCTAAGTACGGGATGAACTTCGGAGGATCAGGTTCTAGTTTCGATCTGTGTGTGATGGCGAACGGTGAAGGGTCGCTGACGCCATATTTGTTTTCTACGCGGATGCGGAACTTGTAGTCGCGGAAGGGCTCCAAGTTGCGGATGTCGCACACGCACGAGCGGAGCCCTGTGCGGGCTGTGAACCAGTCGCCGTCCGGGACTTCGCACATCTCCACCTGGGTAGAACATTTGTGGGCTTTAGTGACAAGTCAATATGGCAAGTGAAGATAATGTAAAAACTTTTAAGAAAGCAGCATCACAAGATCAATGTTCTTGGTGGACGGGCCTTTTTAAATATTTTTGGTGAACCGTCGTTTACCGTAGCGCCAAAAAGAAAGGAATATAATTGAATGAATTTTCAGCAGTAATACTAGGTAAATTACAAGTTTATCAAACGAATATACCAAGATTACGATACTGTTATAATGTTTACTTGTGAGTTAGACTGGGTGCAAATATCGACAATAGTTTGATATATCACATAGTATGAGAAAGACAGCTTTACCTGATAGGTGACAGGGAACCTCGGTCCATGCGGGATGGACGGTTTCCATCCCAGAGTCAGGTGTCTGTCAGCCATGCTCCTGATGATGGGTCTGTCTGCCAGTGGCATAGGAATGCCGGTCTTCTTCATCTTGTCGAAGTCTGAGTACTGGTCGCCGATGGGGCGCTTGCTGGTGTGGGGTTCCAGGGCTGTGAAGGAAATTATTACATTCAGATTGGTTTTGTTATTCCAATTATTGGTATGGATTATGTGATCATTTTGTCCAAGGCTTTTGTAACTTGATGATCAAATATGGTTATTTGAATCTTGATCCCAGAGATGTCGAAACTATGTGGGAATGTAATTCCAAAAAAACTTTCCAAACATTTTTGGTGACGATCTGCGACAGAGAGAAAAGTACATAGATACAAAGCGCAATGATCGATGCACTACTACAAAGCACTGCAGTACAAAACTTAAAAGCTTTGCCTCAGTGGGGTGTTACTCTGTGACGTTCGTGCTAATTCAGCAATGAAGATTATCGAACCGCAATACTCACTATCATAGGTAAGCTGCGCGCTGCACGCGGCCTCTCCGTGCGGGTTGTAGATCCTGCAGCGGTAGGTTCCTACATCAGTGGGGTCTACTCCGCTGATGGTAAGGCGTAGAAGACCAGTGGTCTCTTTGTCCATGCGGATTCTCTCGCATGGGAACAGTCTTTCGTCGTTGCGGAACCTGTAAAAATTTTTTATTTTTAATTTCTGGCTGCATCTTCTTAATTACGGAGAAATGACGGCCGAAAAGCTAGGCAGCCTTCCCCTAAGGATTGCCATAACAAGCAATTCTTCTCACAATCAGTAAATTTTTCAGCGACCTTTACCAAGTCACCGGTCTGCCTACACTGCATCTTTTAGTACGCAGTTGCTGAAATCTTTTACTTTTAGCAAACAAAACTTCGGAGGTGTGAACTAAATAATATATTTTCCTCACCATTCTACATCAGGGTCGGGTGTGCCGGTGGCGCAGGCGGTGAACTTGGCGCTCATGCCGCGGAACACCTCGATGTCGCCAATCTTCTTCAGGAACTCTGGAGGTTCCACCTTCTGTTGGCGGGCACTGGAAGAAATAAAAATGGATAAGTATTTAGTAGTTTTTTTTGGAAATTTGTGGTGACTATAACCGTTTCAATTCAGTTGGGCTATAAAAGAAACAATACTTACAAGTATTGTTTCTTTTATAGCCCAGTATAGTCGTCAGAGTCTCGGAGATCGATTTGGTGACTATATCAACGTTGCATCACGTGTGGACGACTCTTTTTGTTCAATTTCGGTAAAACAATTAAGTATTGAGCCATATTGCGCAGATGTCAAAGCCTCACATCGCTTATAGCCGATGCGTATCGTGTCTGTTATGCTGTGTTGCTTTGTTTTGTAAAAAAGGTAGATTACGTGCTGCAAACGCAAGGGATGGTGACGGTCGGGGGATGGTTTCGTATAAAATAGTCAAGAATTAATTATTATTAGCTAATAATTATAAAGCTAATAATATAAAATAATGAATAATTTAGTTCACTCGTAGTGAACTAAAATGTGTACCAGGCACGGAGTTCAATGATAACCTGGTTTGCCGGAACGTGGTGGCTCGGAATCCAACGTTCCGATGCCACCGATAATTGGACCCATTTTTGCAAACAAGAACCAACCCACAGCCAACCTGCTGTGGGTTGGTTCTTGTTTGCAAAAATGGGTCCAATTGACGATTGAGCTCTGGAGATGCTAAGAGGAAACTTTGGACCTGTGAAGCCACTATACCATACTCACATCTTATCCACGACCTCCAGCCTCGCCTCGCAGCGCGCCTCGCCCTCGCGGTTGGCGGCCACGCAGCGGTAGCGGCCGGCGTCGGCGACAGCGAGGTCGCGCACGTACAGGCAGCACGCGTCGCCGTCGCGCTTGATGTTGTACTTCTCGCTGGGGCGCAGGGGGGACCCATCCTTGTACCACGTGATGTCCGGGAACGGGATGCCGGATACCCGGGCCGGGAATTTGGCGTCAAACGTTGGTAGCTGCGAAAGATGAGACGGTTTTTGGGTCAATTTACTATTTTTTGTGTTTTTATAAACTGTGTCTCTCTCGACTGATAAAGACTGATGCAGATTTGAGCGAGCCCCACCGCATTCTACAAATCTTTCTCCGCATTATACATTATCACTTTCGTACATTTTGTATGAACTGTCGCACACAGACAGGTGGGTCGCAAACCGCTTCTTTTGTATTGAGATGCAATGCACTGCGGCCCGATACGGCTGTAATGTGCACTTAGCTTTTAAGGGTGTCTATTATAAAGAAGCGATTCAAAACATTCGTGAATTCTGCCATTATATTCGCAAACTCGCTGTGTGCTCAAAATCTATCACCATGTTCGTCTATTCTAAAGGTAAGGGAAAACACCAGCAAGAATAAGGAAATTGACAATAATTATATACTAATTCCTTACCTGCTGCAGATCAGTGAACTTCTGCGAGAAGGTGGGCGCGGAGTAGACCTTGCGCACGTTGATGTTGCCCTCAGACGAGTCTTCACCCAGCGGGTTCACCAGCTTGATGGAGTACACGCCCGCGTCGGGGAGTTCAACCGAGCTGATCTCTAAACCCACCTGGGTGAATAATAGAGAGACAGATGTTTTTAAGAACAGTAATTAAGATTTAGACAGAGATTAATGATATTAAGGACTGATTTCTCTAACGCCTACGACAATAGATGATAATTTTCAGATTTTGACAATTTTCTCATACAAACTCTGTTAGACGTCAATTTTATAGCACGGATTAAAGTTATCTGTCGTTGGAAAAATATGCCCGAAGTCTATCTCTGAAGCAATGCAATACCTCTACAATTAAGGAGATAGAAGGCAGAAAGATTACGGACTAGTTAGTGTATTTGAATAATTTCTTAAGTAAATATAGTAATCTTAGTTTATGTCGCCATTTAGATTTTGAATGCATGTCCCAAAAACACTTTCCTTAAGTCCTTTAAAATATAAATAAATCCTTCTCCTGATTTGTTTTCTAGTCTTAATTTAAATACAATGCTGAGTGTACTAACCCTCTTTCCATCACACGTCAGTCGAATCTTCTCATTAGGCGTTAGCGGCAACCCATCCTTGGTCCACGTGACCTCAGGTACGGGGTTCCCGACGAAGGGCGCGGACACGCAGAGCGGCTGCCCCTCCTCGGCGGTGACGTCGCGCAGGCCGTGCGTGAGGCGAGGCCGCTCTTGTGGGCTGGACTCGTCCGTGCGGCCTGGCGGGAGGAGATGCACTTGTTGCTTATTTTGTCGGGAGATAGCATACTAACGTATTACTAAAAAGTTACGTGACTGTTTTATTACTGACGACATTTACCAGCGACTTTTATTGCGCAATAGCATTTTTGACTGCCTAAGTTGAGCACAACCAAGTGAGTTGCACAGCAAATCGTTTGAGGAAGTAAACTTACGCAATAAAAATTTAGAATGGAAATGAAGTATTCGAAGTGCGTGTGCGTCGCAATAACAGTGCTGGCTTCTATAATATTGGTTAGCAAACAGGCGATAACTTTTCTTTCTTTAATTTATTTTCTTTATTTTGTTGAACGTGACTACATCGCTTTTATATTTCCTGATACGGATTAAAAAAAGTATATACAGATGAAATTCGAAACTTGCGACAAATCGAAATAGGATATGCAGTAATTGTTACATAATCATTATAAATTGTCATTTCCCAAATCTAAATTCTTGAAAAAATCGTTTAAGTATTGTCTTAGATAGTGCAAACTAAGGTATTGTATTCAAATAGACACGACATATCGTCGTTCTAGTTTTTTTTTTCTTTTCAAAATTATGTAACCTAGTAAGAAAATTATAGTAACAATTTTAGAGCGCACCCGTTATGCAATCCATTCATCGCTGAGTTCAGAACATGAAGTAAGTTGGCAACGCGTCGAACTAGCGGTAGGTATTTACCAAATTTTGACCGTTCCTACGAAAAAAGGGGCGCGCAACAACGTTGCTAAATCGCTCGCCTACCTACCGGCACGTTGTGAATGCCTTTCCTTAATGCCATGCTCTAAATTTATTTTATAACATGTTACATTCGATATTTTAATTTGTCGCAACTATTCAATTTCAGCCTGTATAAGTCATTAAACAATCTCATGTTTTCATTATTTATCTAATTTTTCAATCGGAGCACGAAATTGCTGGTTGGCGGCTAAAATACGTTAAGCGGTAGTACTTTGACGGAAGAAGCTTTTACAAAGGATTCAATTACATAATTATAACTACCAAATACATTATTATCATTGAATGTTGGTATTGTCTCACCGTAGGACAAAGGCCTCCCTCTTCTGATTCCACTTCTCTATATTTAAAGCTGCTAAGGACAAATACACAATTCTACAGCGTGACGCTTCAATGGCGACAATAATTTAACACACGTATACGGTTCCGCGAATTCGGTCCAAGAAATTCTAATTTCATTAAACATTATTATTTATAAAAAAAAAAAAATATCATCTTGTAGCTGTAAAGTACTGTAGCGCAGGGGTCATTTGCCGGGGTCACGGATCATAACATCGCATCAATGAAATTAAAACAAATAACGTGCAAAGAGTAGGTGAATTGAAGAAAAGAGAGATTCCTCTGTCGGCGAACGGCCCAGGCGGTATATTTAAAATTACGAATTATCTGATGTTGTAATAATTTTTATAATTGCTAGCCATTAGCCCTACCCGTGTGTTAATGTTGCCATTGTAGCGGCACGTTGTATAATATTACATAATTATTGTGTTCAATACTCACTAGCGACAGTAAGTTCAGCATTGCTTGCCGTCTCTCCCTTCTCGTTGACAGCCACGACGCCGTACTGGCCGGCGTCGGCGCCCGTCGCCTTGTCGATGAGCAGCGCGTGCGCACCGTCCGGCTGCGACACGAGCGTGATGCGTCGCCCGTCCGGGACTATCTCCTTGCCGTTGTGCGTCCTGAGGAACGGAGATATTATACTTATGCGCCTTGTGAGGCATTTAAAATAAACTGGTTTTAAGTCGAACACTAAGTGCCTATGTTCTCAAATTACCTATATCACTTTAGTACAAAGAGAATCCGTAAAATGTGCGTGCTTTGTAGTCGACTGCAAAGACGGATTATAATTATTTTGTACCTATTACTTTTCGTCTATATTAGCGCAAAACTGCTTCTTTTCGTTACGTTATCTATGCTGCTTTGGGCCCAGTAGGCCACGTTTATTGCTGAGTCAAAGGCGTTGTTCAGATCGTCATGAGTGCAGGTGAACGGATATTTAGGACACTAGCAGATACACATACATGAACGGACATAGTCTTTTCCTTCAAAGTGCAGACAACGGGACACGCTGAACATGATATGTCCCATTGCTTGTATTGTAAGCAAACAAGCTTATGAACCAAACTTTGCAGTATTTAAACCTAAAACATAGGACCAAGATTCGTTTAATTCTAGACGTTGATAGTTGCTAACACACTGTGTTTGACAATCTTACCATTTGAGTGTAGGTTGTGGATGCCCCAGAATCTTGACTTCCAGTTTGATGGGGAACCCTTCGATGACCTTGGTAGGTTGCAGCTCAGCGATGAACGCTGGCTTGCGTTCCTTCTGCGCTACCTCCACCGTCGCTTTAGAGCCCACCTAGAGACGAATGACAAGTTGAAAAAAGAAAACGAAATTAGTCACAATATGGGGGAATACAAAAATCAAGTTTTCTTGAACATTTAAACTAATAAGTGATAATATTGGATCCGAATCATTTAACAAACCTTAGCACTGGCTAAGGCTTCTAAGAGTGCGATACAGAACCGTTTGTACCGTTTACATTTAATACTGTGATTGTAGACGGTGGTTTATGCTAAGCATCTGCATCACCCGTCTTAACATCTGCAAAATAGGGTGTATTATAACTGCGAAATAGCGTTTGAAAATCAAACTACAAATCGCCAAAAAAAATATCAACTGTTCCCTAGATTTTGACAAGTTATGCGAACATAAATGTAGGTATCAGCTGATTTTTTTTTCAGGATTTCAGGTTTGGTCCCACAGTAAAAGTTGTTCATAATGATGAGTACAATGACCCTTTAAGAGGCTGTGTGTAAATTCAGGGACACATTGTATATTTAATAAGTTTGCTAACTACAGTAATTTTTTTAAGTCAGTGTCCAGGCTTCGGTATCTGAAAGCTGATGAAACAAAGGAATACCTCTCCGAGTTTGTTGGTCACTGTGAGCGAGTAGACGCCTGCGTCTTCAGGCTTGCAGCTGTCGATGCTGAGCCCGATGACGCCGCCTGGCTGGTTGATGAAGTTTACAGCCTGCGATGGACGGACGGGGAGACCTGGGCGCGGAAGAAAATGTTCGATTTTGCTACTACTACAACACAGATAACTTCACAGGGTAGTTTTAAAGTGCAGTGAATGTGTCAGTGATAATCGCATTGCTAAAGGAAGCATGTTAACGTGGCGATCAAAGATGCTGCATGTGGCCGCGTCCTAACTAAAACCGATCGTAATCATATGGCACGCTTCGCTCGGTAAACTCGAACGCGTGGTTGCGTCGGCAGAGGGCACCTTCCGGTTTTCCGAAACAAAAAGTGACGTATGAATGCGATGATCGCGTATTCACACGACGATCGCTTTTAGTTAGGACGGGGTGTACGCCCAATGACGTTTATATGTACAGACGCCTGCACATCAAGCTACCCGAAACTGTCACATTTTCCCAATCGACTTTGAACCTTATGCTTTAGCGCTAAAGTTGAAAATGTATTAAAGAAATCTGACAGATTGTAGTAGCTTGATGTGCTGGCATCTGTACATAGTTGTTTCATCAAAATCAGCCTACAATGTTCCCACTGCTGTGACACAGGCCTCCTATCTTCAAGAGGATGTGGGTGTGGGTGTGTGGAGTGGAGTGAAGCAGTAAAACAGTATATTGAATCACGTTGATAATATTTTGAATGGTGGGTGCTCTCAATAGGTGCTCAAGCATATTTATTGGGCGTGATTGATAAGAAGTCGAATATTTTGAAACATTCGAGTAGTAATCATTGCTGAAGATACTTTTTGGTATTTAGGGATTTTTCTTTGTAGTTAATAGGCTACTCACCATCCTTGAACCACTTAATCTCGGGTGCAGGGAAGGCCATGACCCTGGCCTCCAGCTTGAGCGGCTGCCCCACCACGGCCTTCACGTCCTCTAACTCCTGGCTGAACGACGGCTTCCTTGGTGTGGCTGCGGAGAAGAAATAAGTTTATGGAGCTCAAGAGCTTTTTAAGACTTATACTTAGTTAATATTTTTAAAAACGTTCTTTGATGTCTTTTTTCACATTTCGACGAATTACGACGCATTTATAAGCAAGTTATTTTAAATGTGACTGACTCGTTAGTCTAGTAAACACAAAAGCGACTGCTAAGCGTTTGGTTCTGGGTTCGATTCATGAGTCGAAACGAGAGAGAAGATATTAAATTTCTTTAATGAATAAATACATTTTTTATTTGCCATACAGACAGGTTTCAGAAAAATGTGAGACATTCCATAGCTAGGTTAGAGTACCTTTACTTAGCCAGAAATTGGATTATTCCATTGGAAAATTCTCAGTAACAATCCGGATTTGCAGGTTGTGTCTACAGTATTTTTTGAAGTGAAAACTTCTTTAGCGGCGTTGTACACTTTTTTTGTAACGGGTAAAAAATGTAAAACTCGCGTCAGGACACGTGACCCTGATCGAAAATTCGTAAGACGGATGGTGAGTAGACAGCCGGCGGCGCGGCGTAGGCGAGGAAGTATCCCCCTCTCTTTCTACGGCGCGATGAAAATGTATGCCTGCGCCTGTTGTTTAGTTTAGGTGGGGCAGGGTGCTTGCGCGAATGTTCGTGTGTGTTTATGTTACAGAAACAAACTTAACTTAAATGAATGAATTAATTAGAATTGTAGTTAGAATGTATTGATAGACTTGAAGGTACATCTCTCGACAATAAATCTGCAATTTGGGAACTACGGATAACTGGTGGAACATATGGCACACCTCCGGTGGACGTGAAAAAATTAAAAAAATAATAAAATAATGGTTCTGGTAATAATGATGGTGAAAAAGTCGTCGAAATTATGGATGGAAGTTGATTTTTCTGAGAGATAAACTTTTAATGTAATATAAATTGTCATGTTTGTGCAAGATAGCGCAATAAATAAATATTGTATTCTACGACATAAATGATAGTACTTTTATACTGATAATTAAAGCAATTCGTGCAAAATGATTCCCTAACCATTCCAAAATATAAAAAAGGCACAACGTTAATATTTAAGTTTTCACTTCTGCCGGCACTCCCGGAGTGCAACCCGTCGTTTTTTTTTTAACGTTTATTGAAATACTCCCGCCCCTTATTAAATGGGACATAACGAAATGCGTTGATACTGTCGGTATACCCTTGCGTCAACTATGAGCCTCCGAGGAGAACAAACGTGATGTTAAAATAGCTATTCATTGCATTTTCTCAGTTTCATCGAGATTTCTGGATTGATGATCCCATAATTAATGTTTTTCATAATGATGGGTTCTCATTTTAGGGTTTTGAGTTATTTCATACACCTAGTATAAAGTACTCACGATTAACAGCGACAGCACACAGCGCAGAGCTGTCTCCGTGCGGGTTGGAGATGACCAGCTTGTACGCTCCGCAGTCAGCCGGCGTCACGTGCTCGATGTTGAGCTTCACCGTCCCGTCCGGCAGGGCGCTCTGCACCACGCGGGAGTCGTCTGGTGATAACGGTGCGCCGTCTTTGAACCTGAAGAGTGTTATAGGTATTTAAGTTTATAAGGGTATCTTGATTTCGATAAAACATGATGGCGAGAGCAAAGCTTTGACTTAGCATAATCAGCCTACCACTGTGAAGTGAGGAGCGACGTACTGGGAATCGAAGTAAAATGGAAAGCGACATTATGGGAAGCGACGTTCAGGGAAAAAATCAATGTTCCCACTGCTGGGACACAGGCCTCCCCTCTGTGAGAGGTAGTGGGCCGTAATCCACCACACGGGTTCAGTGCGGGTTGATAGATGTGACACGTCTTCGAATTTTTGGTCCTAGGACATGCCGGTTTCCTCATGATGTTTACCTTCACCGTTTTGAGAGCAGTGGTGAAATAATTTACACAAAGCACAGCGCTTGTCTGGGTTCGAACGCTCGTAAGTCGCGGCCGTTACCACTGGGCCAGCACTGCTGCTCTATGGTATGTTGATTTCGATAAAATACAGCGTGTAACGGAAGGGGGGTATCAACCCTGAAGGAGGTGAATGTGCTCATGAAACTCAACAACTTTCCCCAAAGAACATAGGTCGAAATATGAAAAAAAAATTTGGCCCTCCCATAGTAAATCAATCAGCTGGTAGTCAGTTTTGTAAGGGAGGGCCAAATTTTTTTTTCATATTTCGACCTATGTTCTTTGGGGAAAGTTGTTGAGTTTCATGAGCACATTCACTTCCTTCAGGGTTGATACCCCCCTTCTGTTACACGCTGTATAATGGCGAGATTAAAGCTTTGACTTAAACTGGAGGAACTACGCAAATAAGCTTCACGTGTGTACGTAATTTTTAATTTTCATCATAATTTTCCGTACGTCAGAAAAAAAATCTTTAGTGTACAAAGTTCGTTCAATATCGCTCAATTCAATTATTTAATGCCAAAACACCTTTATATTTTGCCTAATTTGCAAATAAATGATTCTCAAAAGGCGAGAATCTTCTAGCCAGTATCTCGCAAAGTGACAAGTTTGCATCAACGCGCTTCTACAACTAAAATCCTAATATCTCTTACCACTTGGCAGTAGGAATGGGACTGCCGTCAAGCTTGGCCTTCAGTTCGAGCGGCTCGCCCTCATCAACATCTTTCTGTCGCTCCAACTTGTGCGTGAACCCTGGCGTCTTCTGTTCCAATGTAATGGCTGCTTCGCAGACAGCCTCACCAGCTAAGCTTACGGCGCGGACTTTGTACTGTTAGGAAACCAAAAGAGTTCAGGTATTTCATCTAGGAGAACTAGCCGAAAAAACAATTAGACAACTGGGTTGATTGCGACCCATCCGCCTATTTAGCACCTTGCGTCCCGCGGTCGTCTTAGAACAAGTCAGATCTGACAAAAAATAGTCGGCTACTACAATAGATAGAGAAATATTGATATATTTTTTATCATCTTAGCATTTTACAAAATATTTATTGGGATTTCCCGTCTCAGCTTTTTGTGTCTGTTCACGTTATCACATTTCAATTAAGGGCTTTTGTAGAGTCCAAAAAAAGTTGGGCAGTCCCGAAACAGGGTTGTGACTAAAACCCCTGAAATTATAATAGGTACTTTAATTAAAGCAAAATAACGAACGTTCTAAAGAAATGTAAACAAATAAATAAAATGTGAATATAGTTTCAGTACATACATTATTAAATGGACAAGCTTCTAATACCTAATAAACTAACTAACTATCAAAATTAAAATACAATAACCTAACTAAAACTAATAAAAAACTAAAACATCGCGTCGAAATATTCCTCCGCATAGCTGTCGACTGGTAACGTACACAAAAAACTACAGAAATTAATATGAACAGAAAAGCTGATAAGCCCTTCCTTACCTTGCCAGCATCACTGGCGTCAAAGTGCTTGATCTCGAGCTCACTGTCCACCTGCCCTCCAACCTCGGTAGTGACCTTATGCCGTTCATCATTGAGGACCTGGTCTCCGTCGCGGTACCACAGCACGTCGGGCTTGGGCACGCCGTCACAGCGCACCTTTAGTGTCACATCGTCGTAGTCTTTGACGGCTTGCTTTTGGAGGGGCTTTGTGAACACTGGTACGCCGGCTGTGGAGAGGATGGTAAGGAAATTAAACAATGTTAGGCAAATTGACAAACCTTCCATCAAATACATTTTGCAAAGATTTCTCTACATTAACTTAAAAAACACAGGTGGAATGTTTGAGTTAGCTTTATTGCTAACTGCTGAAATGAACAGAAATGAGGCCGGATTACGAAGTATTAATGTCATGATTCCAGTCCGACAATGGGATGGTGCTAGTGTGGTGGTTCAATCATATGACATTAAACAGTCATAATACGGCACCTGCTGTGAGAAAATACTGTACAGTCGGCTTGGCGGAACTCAAGCCATCTTATTACAAAACAAGCCCAACCAGCAAAAACTAGGCTTACAACAATCTCAAGACTACTGTTTTTTTGCTCTTACATCACTCCTATATAATGATATAAGCCTGGGTTTGGGCACTAATTATAAGCATATTTAGTTTAATATCGTTCTAATATCAACCTAATTGAATGCTGTTTGCACTTACTGAAATCTAGCCAAAATTAATTTAAGCCGACTTAGGCTAATATTGCTTTTACGTAAGTATCTTGTAAGCCTGCACAGGCTTATATTGGTCTAACGTTAGAATATTTTGAGAATTTTACGTCAGATCCAACTTAAAAGTTCGTGTGAGTGTTGGTTTAAAGAAAATAAATGAAAACAAATTAAAGTTGCGTGAAGTTAATGTTTATACTAAAGTGCCGTACGGTAGTTTAGTATAAAAGTAGTTTTACGGTAAGTAATCGTATTGGAATTTATTATTTACTGTTAATTAGACCTAGTTTTACGCTTCAAAATTCATGCGCCTTGTTAAATAAGGTATTTTCTGTTCTTGTTTAATTATTTTATTTGTTAATTTGTATTGATAGTGTCGCCATTAGCATAGCTGCATTTTACAAGCGCACTATTAGACTAATGTAAGATTGTTTACTCTAATTTTAGCATTCGGTATACTAAAGATAACTCCATATTGGAATAAATTAGGGTTCCTCGCAATTTTACATAAAACCTTAAATCGACAGAGAAAAAAAAAGAACTTAATCTTAAGGCTATACGGACACGAACAATATCATTTAGATTCTTGTTTAAAATAAATAACAATGCATTTAGTGCTGCATGTGATATGTTAAATTTCAACGCCCATTTTTTGACATCATTTTTTAACACGAAAGTTTTATCATAGTCGGTTTCGTCCTCGCTCGGAGATTCATCTTCACTGAAATCATTTATGGAACACACAAAATTTCCGTCGTTATTATCGACCTCTTGTACGAAAGCAAAACCTGCAGAACCCTCACTGATATTTTTCTCAACACTACCTTGTCCTGGCAGTGGTATATTTGTTTTTCTTTTTAACATTTCATTGTACTTCTTAACAACTTTCCTTGTGTAGCCACCAGTTTTCTTAAATCTTTTCCAGTTTTTGTAATCCATTATTACTATTAAATTTAAAAATTTAAAATAAAATATGGTCTGCAAAATTACTATTAAAACTATTAAAATTATTTATTCCCAAAATCGATCTAAGATCAAACGCTCTTATATGGGTCTTGTCTTTTGTATTGTGAGTATGTTGATCCAAAATCACTCTAATGTCATACTTATCCAGTGCTATTGATCTTATATTAGTTTCAAATAAGATCAGAAATGCACGTACTCGCAGTACTCTTATGCTATGCTGATATTAGTCTGACATCTTACAATAGCATTTAGCAAGTCTAATATAAAATCAAACGAGCTTAGAAGATACCCATATAAGAGCAAGTTTTTCTCAAGTGCAACTAGTCTTAGTAAATGCTCTTATATACATATATGAGACTTGGTTATGAGACTGAGCGTTCTTGAGGCCATACCGGCTTGTCTAAAAGTAATATAGGATCGATGGTATGTTCTAAAACAAATATAAGATCGCTTTAAGCCTACCACTCTTAAAAAGTGCGAGTTCTGAGACTGTTTTGCTGGTTGGGAGGTTTATGTTCAGACTCAGGTCTAAGCCATCAAGCCGTTTTTTTAAGTTTGAACTTTATTCCAAATAGATTAAAGTTCGAAATACAACACCCAAGTCTGAGTTGTAAATTTTGAACTTTACTGCGGTCAGAATAAAGTTCGGAATACAAAAACTAAGCTTGGAGGTTTAAGCTTGGAGCAAAGTTGGAACTCGTTATGTATGACACGGTATTAGCTAGTTTAACAATAAACCAAATTCATGTAGATTCATGTAGATTTTTGGTCTCTTTACTGTTCTTTGATCTACGTATAGGCATTTTCTTTATTTTGATGCTTGTGCTTTCTTAAGATCATGAAGTACGTCTACTCACTGTGCACACTAAGCTTGGCCTGCTGCGAGGTCTCTCCGACCTCGTTCTTGGCGGTGAGGGTGTACACTCCGCCGTCGTCCACGCCGACCTTCTTCACAGTCAGCTTGTATGTTTCGGTAGCCAGGTCTTCTACTATATCGAAGCGAGAGGATGGCTGAATTGCGTAGCCGTCTTTATACCTGAAAAAGAAAAAAAACGTAATATTAATCCAAGCGCCAAATTCTTATTAAGATACGCGTCTCAGTTCATAATCATGTCATCGTCATCATCAGTTAGCTGAGCAAGTTTTTGGCATTGAATAATCATCATCATCTGCCTAGCCTTTTCCCAACTATGTTGAGGTCGGCTTCCAGTCTAACCGGATGCAGCTGAATTCGAATACCAGTATTTTATGTGGAGCGACTGCCTATCTGACCTCCACAAGCCAACCAATAACCCAACCCAACCCAGCAACCCAATAACTGCAATAACCCAGTAACTGGCTTGTGGAGGTCAGATAGACAGTCGCTCCGGTCTGACAATCAGTCTTACCAAGGGATATCGTATTCGGTATCTCTTGGTAAGACTGATTGTCAGACTTTCAGGCTACTGACGACCCTTAACGACTGTCAAAGATCCACGAATGACAGCCGGGACCAACGGATTAACGTGCTTTCCGAGGCACGGAGGGGTCTTGGTATGTGAAGATGGTCACCCATCCACGGACCAACCGCGGCAAACGCAGCTTAACCTGATCGATCGAACTGTGCGTCTGTTATTACTTAGCCACAAGCACCTCATAGGCATTGAATAATGTGAACTATTATTAGGTGAATCAAATATAAACAGGACTTTTTTTATTACTGGTCGCTGAGTGAAGTGACGCGCTTGGTGCTGTTGTATGTGTTAGGGGGGATCATCTAGGGGAGGGGGGTATACTGCTCCGGCTCACTTTAGTTTATTGCGCGCCAGTAGCATCATGTATGAGCAGGAGGTATACAGTGTGTCCGGACATGGACTAGCGATATTCTAAATACTTAAATATAAGCTATTTTAAAGTACTATTACACTATAGGCTTGGGTCCAATACACTTCCCCGCTATGTGGCAGCCATTTTCTTTTTTTTGTTGAAATATGCTCTATGCGAGTACAAAAAAAATCATATATCTCAAAGTTTTAGTCATACTGAGATAAAAATAGGCTTATTCGGAAGGCAATAATATTGTCTACCGTCTGCATTACAAAGCAATGTGTTCACAATTCCATAACTTTTGAAAAAAAATGTGAAAGTCGAAAAAAAAATCAAAAAATTATGCAATTCAACCAATAATGGTTAATTACTACAAAAACAACCCCGAGAACTTTTTTATTTTTTATACTAGATCGACAGTTTTTGAGCTACGCTACAATGCAACATAAAATTCACAACTGTATGTTTAATACTTTAAGAGTTATTGTTGTTTGAACATAGCGTATGCGCAAGCACAAAACGTCTTTGTTAACCGCCAGAGTGTCATTTATGGCATTCACTGTATTCCATCTGAGAGCAGGCGAGAAATACTGTTCGTTACTACCGTGAGTAAGCGAGATAGAACGTATTAGTCCACTACCTGAAACAAAATCAGTTTTAAGGACAAATTATTAGTTGGGTTAGTTTAGTTGTCCCTCGCCCTGCGTTGTGATCGCTATCGCTACTTTCACTTACCGTCCGTGCTGTTTACGTGCTGCGTTAGTGTTTTGTATTTAAAAGTGTGATAAAGTATGGCACAGCGTCAATATTCATCGCAACATATTGCTGACATACACTTTGTGTATGGCTTTTGCAATGGAAGTGCAAATTTGGCTGTACAAGAATATCGACGAAGGTACCCTAACAGGCCTACACCGAGTCGCCAAACTTTTATCGACGTGCATTCAAGATTAGCGGAAAGAGGTATTCAAAGAGCTGTTAATGAACGCAATCGCTTGGTATCGCCCGAAGATGAAGAAGAAGTGCTTAGACTAATAACCAATGATCCTAGACTAAGCGTTAGACGGATTTCAGTGCAACTTCGAATGTCTAAGTGGCATGTATGGAGAATTTTGAAAAGAGAAGGGTTACACCCTTATCATTTTCGACGGGTTCAAGACGTGATCGAACCAGATTTTGCTGCGAGATCTGTGTTTTGTTCGTGGATAAATAGAAATTTGAGACAGAACCGTAATTTTTTACAAAGAATACTGTGGACTGATGAAGCCAAATTTACAAGAGCTGGGATTACAAACCACAGAAACGACCATCTCTGGTGCTCCGCAAATCCAAGGGCGGTGCGCCCAAGCTCATTTCAACATGAATTCTCAGTAAATGTGTGGGCCGGCATAATCAACGATAGGCTGATAGGGCCATTGGAATTGCCACCTACATTAAACGGCGCTAGATTTTTAGAATTCTTACAGACACAGTTTGCGGACAGCCTCATGGACCTACCTCTATCATACCGTCGGCGTATGTGGTTCCAGCTCGATGGTGCACCCGCGCATTTTTCTCGAGCAGTGAGAGAATATTTAAATAATAATCTACAGCCGTGGATCGGTCGTGGTGGTGTAGTAGCGTGGCCGCCTCGCTCACCCGATTTGACACCCTTGGATTATTTTTTGTGGGGTCATATGAAACAAAAAGTATACGCTACAGTTCCAAATACCAGGGAAGAACTCGTCGCAAAAATTATGGCAGCCGCCGAAGAAATTAGATCCGATTTGGATTTAATTAGGCGCTCATCAACCCAGGTGGCACAGAGAGCCGTAGTGTGTCTACAAGCTGGAGGTGGCCACTTTGAGCAACTGCTTTAGATATTTTAATCTTCATTTAATATTGGAAAAAACATTAAATAAAATTCAATATGAATGTTATGTTTTTTTAATGATTTCCTGTTTAGGGTTCCGACAAAGGCCTTTTGTGCTTGCGCATACGCTATGTTCATACAACAATAACTCTTAAAGTATTAGACATACAGTTGTGAATTTTATGTTGTATTGTAGCTTAGCTCAAAAACTGTCGATCTAGTATAAAAAATAAAAAAGCTCTCGGGGTTGTTTTTGTAGTAATTAACAATTATTGGTTGAATTGCATAATTTTTTGTTTTTTTTTTCGACTTTCACATTTTTTTTCAAAAGTTATGGAATTGTGAACATATTGCTTTGTAGTGCAGACGGTAGACAATATTATTGCCTTTCGAATAAGCCTATTTTTATCTCAGTATGACTAAAACTTTGAGATATATGATTTTTTTTGTACTCGCATAGAGCATACTTCAACAAAAAAAACAAAATGGCTGCCACATAGCGGGGAAGTATATTGGACCTAAGCCTATAGTGTAATTGTACTTTAAAATAGCTTATATTTAAGTATTTAGAATATCGCTAGTCCATGTCCGGACACACTGTATAAGTCTGTTGAGCAACGACTTATCATAATTTTTTTAACACGGGAGGGCATAAAACCTTCCGAAATTTTGCATCCATTGACTCTACAGTTCGATAAGAATACGCTTTCAAGAACTCAAGTGTAGGAATGGCACAAAAAAATTCAAGTTGAGGACGCCGTTTTCACACTGACCAGATAGTGGAATCATTTGTGTGCAATTGGCTAAAGGCACGACCGACTACATTCTTCGATACTGGCATCAAGAAACATCCCCTGCGCTGGGAAAAATGTGTTAATAGAAGGGGAGATTATGTAGAAGAATAAAATATATTCCTTTTTTTACGAGTATAATAATACGTGCATATTTTTTTTTACTTGAGTCCGGTTTATATTTGATCAACCCACGTATAAAGTTCTTCAGACCGAATTTCGGCCATGGCGACAATCTCTGCGGAGACCAGCCTGGGACGCGAGAGATATTGGCGCCTATTTCCTTGTTCACAAACTAAACTAAATTTCAGTGCATCTTTTTCTTTCTATTTCATTAACAAAAGGACAGAAGATAAATATTAGTTTAGTCCTGTCAAATTAGTCAGCTCCTGACGTAAATTGACGTATTTTTAGTAGCCAATTTTTTAATCGCGTCTAAACTTGTCTATGGAGTATCTTAATTTGACAGGACTAGATAAATATTTATCTTCTGTCCTTTTCTTAATGAAATGGAAAGAAAAAGATGGAATGAATTTAAATTTAGTTTAGTTTATGCACAATAGATTCGGCACCATTATAGTGCAGGAGTGTGCGCACACGCAGGCACACTGCTCCCGCGCACGCGGTGCCGCGCGGCGCGAGAGCCGAGCGCCAACCTCAAAACTGCGGGCTGTTACTGAGAAATTCCTAATGGAAAAATCCAATAGCACTTTGACCAACCTGGGAATCGAACCCCACGCTGAGTAGTCACGCTTGCGACCTCAATACCAACGGGACAGGGGTGTGAACTATTCAAATTTTTGAAAGCCATATCAACTCTCGGATAAGTAAACCGGGCAATTTACATTCATTCAGATACCTCCAAATTCAATTGTGCTAACTTGTGATTGGCGCATTTGAGAATACATAAGATTTTTGTTAAATGGGAGAGCTACAAGTATATTAGAAAACATGTTGCTTCAATCTGTTTGTATAATCGATCTCGAATTTCTGTATCGCCATAAGGTTGAATGTCACTTGTAAGTCATAAAACGACAAGTTGTAATTGTGTAGCAGTTACATAGATAGCTTCCCCATATTGAAGGTTAATTTTACTGAACATTATTGTCAAAAGTGGTAAGCAATTGTGAGGTCGACTATACAGATTTTTTTTTTATTTATGGCGTTCTAAAATTCTATCAACCTAAAGAAGATGCCAAAATACTCACCACTTAACCTCAGCAATGGGATTAGCTCTAACGTTGGCGATGAAGGTGGTCTCCTCGAAGGGCACGGCGGTGACGTCACGCAGGCCCTCGACCTCGGGCCGCAGCAGGATGTCCAGGCGCGCGGAGCTCTCGCCCACGCCGTACTTGTTCTTAGCCTGGATTGTGTACTCACCGGTGTCGGTGTGGCGACCTGCGGACGAAGGGAGTGGTTATGAGGTATAAAAATAAATTATGGAGTAATGCAATTAATTTCGGGAGTAAACTATACTATTTAAAACTAAGCAAGTAATATTTCAATTCAGTATCATCATCATCTGCCTGCCTTTTCCCAACTATTTTGAGACCGGCTTCGAGTCTAACCGGATGCAGCTGAATACCAGTATTTTACATGGGGTGACTCTCTATCTGACCTCTACTACCCAGTTACTGGGTAAACGATACCCCTTGCTAAGACTGGTTGTCAAGACTTTCGGGTTTCTGACGACCCGTAACGACTGTCAAAGATCCACGAATAACAGTCGGGACCAACGGATTATCGTGCTTTCCGAAGCACTGTCTCGTTATGTAAAGATGGTCACACATCCACGGAACAACCGCGGCAAGCGTATCTTGACCAACCCGTGTGGCTGTTATTACTTAGCCACGAGCCCTCCAATAATTCAATGCAGCTGGTTGTATAAAAGACCAGTTAACGAAGTCGGAGCAAGTTTTTTTTTCTTATTGAAAGCCGAAAACAATAATAGAATCTAAATCACAACATACCAGTAGGTATAGACAAAGTAAAAGTGCACTCCTTCAATCCATGTTCTAGATCCTTAGCATCAGCAGAGGTGATGATACAGGCACTGGGCTGCAGTTCCACTCCATTCAATAGCCAGGACACGTGGGGCTGAGGGTCAGCCGTGCAGACAGCTTTCATGGTCACTGGTTCCTTCTGGAGAACTCGCTGTGCTTCTAAGGGTGTGGTGAACTTGGGCTTGCGGAGCTCGGATTCGGCTGTTGGAGATTGAGATTTGCTGGTTAGAGGTTGAAAAGTAATAGCATTTTGTCAATTTTTGTTGTATTGCACAAAAAAATTTTAATGCCAGTTTATTTTTGAGAAGTTTAATTTTCTTGTCAAAAACAATGAAAATAAGAGCATAACTTTTTGTTTTTAGTCTTATCCACTGGATGCGAGATAGCTAAAATAACTTTTATTTTTAGTCAGAAGTCAGCTGTGGTTATAAAAAGTTACCCCCTGTTTCTGATAGCTATTCTGTATGTTATCAAATGAGGAGCGTCGGAACAAAAACCGATATGTCTTAATTAAGACATTATTATTTTTTTATTATTTTCTGTTACAAAATGTTTAATTATACACCCTTCAGGAAAGAAATCAATTAAAAAACAGTTACATCCATCTTAAAAAAAAATATCAAAATACTGTGGTCAAATCAAAACCGGCAAATAAATTTTTAAATTCAACATGTTCTTGTTGTTGGATTAAAAACCGATAATTCTTATTAAGTTTTACACAATTCAACAATGGTCGGTTCAAATTCAATTCAGTTCAATACCGACATATCCATTTTGGTTTCGTCAAAAACCGATATATCCAAATGATCGCGTCAAAAACCGATTTATCCATACTTGTCCGCCAAGTATCTCCCTAAATTAAGTATCTACCCTCCGTCAAGTTTCACACATCAATCGATGTCACTTTAACGGCAAATCGACATGCTATAATTTTCCACTTTTGTAACATTAAAAAACTTACAAACTTTTTTTAATTTGTGAAAAATATGGTAAATTCGATATATCGGTTTTCGTTCCGACGCTCCTCAAATACCATGACTACTCTTAATCCTACTTAGGTTAATCATATGAGATTTGACAACATATTTTGTTAACCAAATAACTTGATCTGACTATCAGATATAACTGGTAGTCTCTTAAAAAAATAATGAAAATACTTACGCGACACAGAAAGCTCAGCAGTCTGCACTTGCTTCCCAAGATTATTAATGATCTCGCACTGCCATTTACCAGCATCCTTCATATTGACGCTATCAATCTCCAGCTTGAATAGGTCACCATCGTTGGTGATGTGGACTCTGCCACATGGCTTTACTTCTTTACCGTCGTGGAGCCAACGGATGGTAGGCTTCGGGGTTCCAGAAACTTCTACTGAGTAAACTAGAGGAAGGGACTCGTAGGCGTGGCCGTCTTTCATACTGCTGCCTTTGATTCCGGGTGGTGCTGTAAGTTTAGAGGCATTGTGTTAGACAGTTAGTGTAAATTTTGGTCGGGCTGGGGATGAGGCCTGACCGAATAGTTTTGAAGTTTAAAGATAGCATAGCGATAGGCTGGGAGAATAACAGAAAAATCTCACCAAACCAACTGTAAAAACCAACTGTAAAAATCTCACCGTGAAATCATAAGTGAAGTGAGCACTTAACAGTGTTAATCCCAAGCTTTCACGGTGAGATGGTTACAGAATCGCACGGCAAGTGGCGTAAAATTGATCGAAGTTACAGCAGATTTGTTTGCTTCCAGAAAGCTTAATATATTTAAGTAAAAAATAGTTCGTTTCGAGAATTTAGATTTATCACAATCACGAAGAAGTTATGAAGAGTAATTGAATTGAAAGGAAGTACTGTTTAAGAGGCTAATAATAATAAAAAAGCGAGGCTTTCCATAATTGTCAAGTTTATTTAAACTTTAGCATTAAGCCAAGAAGTGCAAGGATCAAACAGTGGAAGTGGCTTAAGAAACAAATCGAATGTTGTAACTTAACGTTTTCTATGTACAAAAAAAAAGTAGTACGAAAATTCATTAACATCACATTCTTAAGCCTAGAACTTTACGAAGCCCTTTTAACAAAAGAGTTGTGTATTTACATAAAATGTTGCTCAATATTGCAGTATATACAGCAGTTAAAAGTTTTTTACTCGACCTTACATGTGGATACTTACAGCTGCCCGTATCTAGGAGGACACAGAAATATTCGTGTGTTGTTGTTCTAAAGTGTTTGTATACTTACCAATAAACGACATTTGGCTTACAAAATAATGCCCGTAGACATTAAAAGCGTAAGTGCCATGCAAGCGACGCACTACATTGGAAAAAATGTTCGCTTACCTTGATGATGTGATGATTGTTTTGAAGGGACTAGTATCTCTGCCGCACCTGGCCCCAAAGATTAGTATGCCAGAAGGGAATGTTATTACGCATGCGTGCTAAAACAAACATACGACAGCATTAGTCAAATGTGGACAGACATTTAGAGGACAATTATATGGAAATAATCTGCCATTTTCTTAGAGGATGAGAAGTTTGAAGAAATTAAGGAATCAGTTTAGTTTGTAGTAAAAGAAGAAAATGACAGATTGAATGGAGTCAACATCAGCAATTTCCAATTTCGGATTCAAAGCGTTTACTTTCATGTTATTCTCCCCTGACATACACTGCGTAGCGTTACATCATCAAATGCCAGCCTCTTTCACCGTACAACGTTCCCCGTGTGTTTAATATTTTGATTTAACAATTACCTTTTTCATCTTCCACGTTAAGAATATCATCTAGTATGCTCCTTTGTCTCTGGCTTCGTTTTAGAAGGGCTTCTAACTCTTCATCCACTTCCTCTTCAAGTTTGAACAACTTAGCATCATTCTTTCTCCTTCTCTCAACAGTAGTCTCTGTTACATCTTTTGTAATGTTTTCAAAGTTTTTCATGGGGCTTAATACTAGTTCTTCTATAATTCTATTTTTAACGTTATCTATTTTTTTATCGACGGATTTGTACTCGTTTTCGTCGAATTCCTTCGAAATGTGTATTAGTTTTTCTGTGATGTCATTCTCGAATACCTTTTGCGACTTTTCTTTTACGATTAAATATTCTTCTTCGTCCTCGCCTATGACGTAGTCTTCTTTGAAAGAAGATTGGCGGACGTATGAATCTTTACTGAATACTTTTCTAGTTTCGTCGATGTCGAATATAGATTTTGAGAGGTCTTCGATCGATATCTCTCTTGAGAGTGGTTCGTTCTGCCAGCTCGTCTCATCTTCCGAAACTGACATGATAGAAACAGTACGGTTCGCTCCTTGACGCCCACATCTCGATCCAGTATCAGCATCTGAGTCTGTTTGTGGTTCTTCAATGATGCCATAAGTACCTCTCCTCACATGATCAGGTATACTGTAATGGCCCATCTCCGTCAAGAAATAACTATGGCTAGCAATCTCTTCAACTTCCAAAGAAGTTGTATGCGGTTTGTTAGGTTGAATCAACCGTCTGCCTCCGAAAAAGTCATCGTCATCATAATAAAGTGACGTTGACGTCATTTTGTGTAAAGTGCGCGTTTCGGCCGGACCTACCAGTTAAAATAGTATTATGTTGATTTTAGGTCATACAACGGTTTAGAAGGTTGGATTAGAATATATGAGACTAATGCGTTATATCTTTAGTTTGAAGTATTTAAGCAATCTCGATGAATGGTGGAAAGTTAGTTGATGATCGATGGTAGTTAGGACTGGGAAGAGAAGGTAGGAAGCTGGATACTGACCTGAGACTATAGCGCCATGAGACTTTGTGCTGCTGACTTTAGACATTATAATAGCTCCGTTGTCTCCTGTCTTGAACGTAGTAACAGTTTGGAAAACTCGGCCTAAACATAACAAATCACACTTGGGATGTTAAAACACGGTGTTAAAAGCATGCATAGTGTGCGCGAAAACATGGAATTCTCGCATAGTACTAAAAGCTGTTTGCTGAATTGAAGAGAAAGCGTCGAAGCGGTTAATGTGTATACCTTCAGTTTCAGCACTTAACGGTTCTTCGACGGGTTGTTTTTTAACCGATTTACGTTTGGGAGACTTGAGATCTTCAGGAATAGGCACTTCTTCGATGACCTCAGGTTTGGTTGCACTCTTTTCTCCAGCATCCTTCTTAGTAACAACCTCTTCTATAACTGGTTTCTTGTTTTGTTCGTTGTGGTTTTCGTCCCAGAAAGATTTATCTTCGGCCGTCTCCGGTTCAGAGAAGGACTTCTTTCCAGCATCAGTGGGTGTTGAATCAATTTCCTCTATAGTTGGTTTACTTGGTTTATCATCTTCTTCCCAGAATGATTTCTCTTCTGCCACTTCCGGTTCAGTGACGGACTTCCTACCTTTGTTACTGATTGGTGTCTCAGGTTCTTCTACAATAGGTTGTTTAGTCTTGCAATCGTCAGCGTCATCCCAGATTGATTTTTCTTCTGCAACCTCTGATTCAGTGATGGATTTTTGTCCTTTGCCTGGTTTTGATTCTACTTCCTCGATTGATACCTTTTTGGATTTTTTGTCATCTTCCGCATCATCCCAGAAGGACTTTTCTTCGGCTACCTCAGGCTCTGTCACTGATTTCTTAGCTGTGCGGGATGATGGTTTGTCTACCTCATCAACGGTTGATTTCTTCGCTTTGCCGTCTTCTTCGTCATCCCATATAGACTTCTCCTCAACAGTCTCCGCCTTGGCCAACTTAGCTGACTTCTGCTTCCCCTTATCCACATCATCTTCAATAGGTTTCTTCGCCTTCTTGCCCTCCTCATCAACCTCACTTTCAACAATGGCTTCTTTATTCAATGTCGAATGAATCTCTCGCGCTATTGAACACAATGAAAAATATGGTAACAATAAAACATGAATTATTAAAATGGGCGAATGTATTAAATTATAGACGTCACAAATGGTAAGTAGGTAAAGGTTTGTGCAGGACAAAGTGCATCGGTGTCGTGAGTGACTACGTCAGCATTCCAGTCTATTGAATGCTTCAATGTTTAATTACCATATCCTAATGGTCGGTCTCTAGGGACACCAAAAAAAAACTAACGTGCGGATAATAATATGGTAGTACTAGTAATCTAGGGTTCAATATCACTACTTCGTTAATGCAAACTACTTTACCCGTATGTTTTCCATCGAAGTGCCAATTGTGTCGTTTCTTGACAGATTCTTATCGACGGGTTTCTTGTGGGCTTACCAAGTACTTGTGTAGTGTATTTGTGTGACTGTGTGTGTTTGTGTCATTCTGTGTATAGATGTGTTCACTGGAACTCGTGATCAAATCATACGGATGTGCTAAGTTGACGTTGATTTTCAACCTTATTTTTTGGTGCACAAGGATAATTTTCTAAAGTAAAATTTTGTCATACGTCGTTAGATGGTATTATTCAAAAATGGTCCCTATGAACTTGTACAAAAGGTCGATATTGGTGTGTTTGCAAGTACTTACTGTGGACGGTGACCGTGCTCTTAGAAGAGACACTACCAAACTCGTTTTCAGCCCTCACTTCGTATTCGCCGCCATCTTCTTCTTTCACCAGATTCACTGTGAGGTGGTAGTTCTCCAATCTGAAGTATTACAATACGAATTAGTACTGAACCAAATATTCCACTAGAATTAATTTTGGGGCAAGTTTTTTGACTGTCAGAAGCATTTCAGTTTTCCTGATGAAATGTTAATACGTGAATAGCATAGTATAGATTATAGATATTATTAACATGTTGCAAACTTGCAACTACTAATTAAAGAGTAGAAATAATTACATTTCTTTGATTTGAAGCATTGACATGAGCCATCGTACATGTTCGTACCAAATGCATTAAAATAACTCAAGTTTTAATATATTCAACACCATTGCTTTACCTATAGGACCCATGTCCAGCAGTGGACGTCTTCTGACGTATTTGTGTTGACCTTTATTATCTCACCTCTTGGTATCCCTCTCGATCTTGATCCTGGCATCCGTGGTGACTTCCTTCCCGTCCTTGTACCACTTGACCCTGGGCTCGGGACAGCCCTCCACCTCCACGTCCAGCTTCAGCGTCTGTCCGGCGTCCACCGTCATGTCGATTAAGCTCTTGGTGAAACGGGGTTTCCCTGAAAATGAGGTAGTACAATTTTAGTAACCGATACAATTTGAAAGGATATTAGTAATAGTTTTACAAGATCTGCTTATAATGGAGATACAGGTAGGTATAAAGATATCATTGCCCAGTCGTTCGCTTACTGCTAAAATATCTTTTTACTGGATTTGGTTTATAGCTTGGAACAGAAATCGCAGAATAAGACCATGCCAGGCCTGTGGTCCTATTATGTACAGTTCACTTCGAACTAGACTCGAATTACCACACGCATTCCGAAACTAAATTCATCAGTTTTTAAAGAAAAACCGAGGATTCACACCTCAACACCGTTCCAATTTCAAAGCGACATATCAGGAATAACCTCAAGAATTACAAATGAACAACACAGACTACTTATTGCTACAGTCCTAACACCCAGTTCAGAAAAAGCGCCTGCCTTATACTTGTGATAACAGAGTACTTACTAAATCTTTATCACTTACTGTTGACAGTGAAGGTAGCGGAACAAGAGTCCTCTCCCAGCACGTTGGAGACCTTGCAGGAGTAGTTGCCGGAGTATTCTGCGGACACCTCCTTGAGGATCAGCTTGTGAGTGTTGCCGCTGTCTACGCGGGTGAACACTGACTTCTTCTCGGTTATTTCTACGTCACCAAGGTACCTGGGGAAAAGAGATTGATGTTACTCATTAGTAGTATTCAGTAAAATTACGATTTGTCGTGAAGATGTTTTAAATTTGATCTCAGAACTTTTTGGTTGGTAATCTTTGTGCTTATGCAGTGAGGTCACTGCATGTTTTTGAACGTAATTGTTTTTTTCGGTTATTGCACATTTTGCCAAACAGTAATAATATAATATGCTCGAGTACGAGATTTCTGAGTACGTTGTATGTGTACATTTTATGTCTTTTTGTTTGTAATGTGCGTTTTGTTTGTGCAGAATAAACAATTTTTCTTTCTTTCTTGTTTTAATATAAATTTGCGTTCTGTGCAAAAATCCCTTAGTAAATAAAGATTTTAAAAAAAGTTGCCTTGCCTGATATTACTAGGTGAAAGAAATTAGGAAGACAATGATTCTCATGTAATAATTTCTAGGGTGGTTTGGAATAACATTGCCATTTCTATCAATAGGGATAACATTCAATTAATACTCATGTATGAAATTCGTGCTATGACAACGCGTTGAAAATGTTCAATAACTGGGCAATTCTTTTCATACTTTTCAGCAGGAAGTTAAACGGAAAGTGTGTATGAAAAATGATTTTTTCTTAAATACAAAGTGTGATCGTGGAATACACCTTACCATTTCACAGTGGGTTCTGGGAAGGCTTCGACAGCGACTGTGAACTCCACGTTAACGTCTCCCTCACTGGCTGAGATATCCTTTAGCTTTTGAGTGAACTGCGGTCCGGAGCGCACATTCAGCACGCATGAGTCAGAGGTGCTGCCGTGGATGTTGCGGATCTGGGGAGATACATTTTTGTAATCTATATGGAAGAGACGAGAAACAGAGTTTATTATTATACTACGCAAACAAACAAAGTCAGGTTGGGTTTTAAGCGAAGATGTGAAAATTGTCACATCAAAACATGGAAAATGTCAACATGAAAAACATTCTGTAACAAAAAAAAAAAAAAAAATAAAGTGTCAGAAAACTAAACTTCTGTTGAATATTTTTAAGTATTATAGCGAAATCCAAAAATCAACTGTGTAGGCAAGAGTAAGAGTTTTCGTATTTTACTACTCATGTAACAGCCTGGAGTCTCATCATTGGTGTTCCTTGTAAAAAAAAAACATTAGAACTTGTTTGCAATGCAGTACTTTTTCTTTCAGGGTGCTTTTCAATATTTGGGTACGATATGACTGTGTCCTTTAGTGGTCTATAAAACCGAAAAGCAAAATACTCACTTCACAGGAGTATTCTCCTGCGTCGGCGCGCGCGGCAGACGTGATGACGAGCGAGTGTGCCTCGCCTGATGATGAGATCTTCACGGTAGATGACTCTGATAGCTCTACCTTGTTCTTGAACCTGTTCATACATATTTTACATCACGTTCACATAAATTATATTTTTAAATATAATTGATGTGAACGTAAATGATTTGACTATTGACTTTGATCACAACATGTTTTGTTATATATGTTTAAAAAAAACTAGTTTAGCCGTTACAACGAAGTAAATGACATATTGTAAACAAAAAAAAATTACAATATTAATACAAGCCGAGTTTAAAAAAAAACAGCTTTGTAGAACGTCATTTGTCTTTTCATTCTGAAAATGGAGGTGCGTTTTTAACTGTACAACATAAGCACTCAGGGGCATTTTCATTTTCAATTGAACTAGAGCGAATTAAATGCTTAAACACTATCTTGAAAGTCGGGAGAATTTTGAACGAAAAAGTTATGGTTGGTTACAATGAGCATGTCTTTGTAAAACCTAAGTTCATATAGTGGAATGCAATAAATATATTGAGTAAGTATTTAGTATTGATTAAATGTAGTTTACGTGAAGCATGGAGATTTTGGATTCTTTCTTACCATGCCACAGTAGGCGCCGGTTCCGACTCAGTTTCCACCTTGAAGGTGACAGTCTCCTTCTCCTCACAGACCTTGCTCTCTCCCATCTTCTTCAGGACCTTGGGAGGTGACGTCACGTGCCACTGCCAGAAGTCCGAACATTGGTTCACTTCGTTCCTGAAACACATGAAATAATTAAAATAATATTAGTGATAATAAATAGTATTAGTGATTGAAATAAGAATGACCGGAACGGTTTTGAAAAAGGCCATAATCATCAGAATGACTACAAAAATAAAAATTACGATAGATTTTTATAACAAGATGAAAACCGGGCTATTTCTTAGATTTTTTGTTTTACTGCGACATTCCAAAAAAAAAAAAATGGTAGGACATTAAAAATAAAACGTTTACAGATGATTCATCTGAGCCACCATAAAACGGGATAGAACGTGAATTAAAGAACTTCGTATTATCTAAGCGACTTACAACGCGAGTTTGAGTGTCATCTATTCTAAAGGGTTAACTTTATATGCCTTAGTTTCCAATGGTTCCATCTCATTCTAGTGACAACAAGATTATAATCCTTTATCATTCTTCATAACTTACTTAGCAACAACAGAGTAAGACCCAGTATCGGTCAGCTTGGCATCCTTGATGGTAATCTTGTAGATCTCGTTGGACTCTTTCACGATGACGATGCGGTCTGAGCTCTTAATCTCGTTGCCGTCCTTGTAGAACGTCACGTCGGGGGCCGGGGTGCCTTCGATTTCGATTGTTACTGTGTGGCTCGAGGACACCTGGAAATGATGGGAAATATTTTGGAATCTTGAAATGGTAGTGCATATCATATAAGCTATAATATACGTATTAGATAAAGATATATAGATACATAAACCATTTATTTGGCGCACACAAAAGACAGCACAACACAAAAGTACACTAAGATGATAACCAATTACATGAAATAAATAGATATAAAAGCAAGGTGCCGATATAAAAACAAATAGAAAAACACACACATAGAAATAAAAATGACACTATGACAAATGCTGCCAACCACTACTTTTGTGTCAAAGAGAGTCCGTTATAAACAGAACTTACATGAAATTATCAGATGCAATAACCGGAGTTCCAGATAAGTTATAAATTAAAAAAAAAAACTGTCGAATTTTATAACTTATTTTTGAGAAGAATGAATTGCAATCATTTTTATAATATACATTTTTATAATATATATTTTTTTATTGCTGAATGGGCCTGCTCTTGAACTCGTTGACGCCTGATGGAAAGCGATGGATGACGGGTATGATGGCAACAGCGTGCCCATAAAATGCCTGTTCACTCTTGCTTTGAAGGCAGACGGGTTGAATGTGGAAGGGAACACAGACGCTGGCAGAGAGTTCCATACTTTCCAAAATCAGCCTATTAGGAATGATTGAGGATTTAGAATATTGAGCGCGACGAGATAGCAACAGCCGCACGGGTCGATCGGTCAGGTTAAGCTACGCTTGCCGCGGTTGGTCCGTGGATGGGTGACCATCTTCACATACCAAGACCCCTCCGTGCCTCGGAAAGCACGTTAAGCCGTTGGTCCTGGCTGTCATTCGGGATCTTTGACAGTCGTCACGGGTCGTCAGTAGCCCGAAAGTCTGACAGCCAGTCTTACCAAGGGGTATCGTACTACCCTGTAACTGGGTTGTGGAGGTCAGATAGGCAGTCGCTCCATGTAAAATACTGGTATTCAGCTGCGTCCGGTTAGACTGGAAGCCGACCCCAACGTATGATGATGAGCGCGACGAGATAGCCCGTTGATAATAATATGACTTTAGGAGATATGTATTCTAAAAAGATTCCCTAAGTTACAAATTAGTTTAGTCCATAACTTTGACTTTCCTCTTAGAAAGCTGCCTGAAAGTAATCAATTTCTCTCACCATACAAGTCTGATTTTCAATCTTCTTCTTGATCTTGGGAGCTGCCTTCACAATCAGGTGCAGTGTGGTGGTATCCTCGCCCAGCTCGTTGGAAGCTGTCACGTGATAATCGCCCGCGTCGGCCTGGGTCACGTTCTTGATTACCAGAGACATGGTCTCTTCGTCCTCGTAGAGGAATCTAGAAGGATACGGTTATAATATGGTAAATAATATACATTAACATTTTGAAACAGGATTTTTATTGCAAGAGATAACGTAACTGAAAATTAATGGGTCAAGACTGTCTAAAGTCTACGTTGGCTTTCCACTATCACGTAGAATTTTAGGATCCATTCAGGACAGAAAATAGTTCTGAGGACACGGTTCATTCATAGTTATGTTTTTATGACAACCGCTCTAGATCTGCTGCTTTTATACCATGGATTCAGTACAGTATAATTCTGAATTACACCTTTACGTTTTTCGAAGATTATTAAAAAAAAATGCTTTTCCATACATTTAACCGCGTCAGTATTGCACTGTTTTCTTTTCTCTATGAGATAGCTGATTATATTTTGGTAACCGATGAAAAATATCTACTCTAGAGAGTGTAGAATCTAGTGCTGAACTAATGCACTTACATTAATGAACTAATACACTTTGCATGGCAAAATATGAATTGCTTAAGAAGCTCCATGGTATTACTCACTTGTGCCTAGTATCGGCCTCAACGTCCTGTCCATTGTGCTTGAAGACCACGGTAGGCTTAGGGAAGCCCTTGCAGGTCAGTTCCAACATGGCGGAGCCGCCAGCAGCCACGATGGCTTCCCGGTGCTCTATTACCAGGGTCGGCTTTTCTGGCTCGCGGTGTAACTCGTGAACGGCACCTAAATATAATGTAGATTTTGAGATTGACATTTATATGTAGAAAAACATCATTTCTGTCTTTTGTTGTGTCAAATTTGTGTGGTTCTTTCCTCAAAAAACCATTTCAGACGCAGATCTACATGGTTCCCACATGATCTGACCTAGGTTATGTCTGGACTGAAAGAGACCTGACCCCTGAGTTTTTGTCGCCATTTCTTGTCAGGGAAATAGGAAATGTCGACTTCATCTGGCTTATTTTTTATAATATGACGTGTAAAAGTGATTCCGATATCCTATTTACAGAATAAATAATTTCATTTAATTTAATATACATACGGACAGTTCGCGGCGTAGCGTTAGCGTTCGGCTTGAGTGTTTTTTAGGGTTTGTAAAGTAAGTCTCCTTATAAAACTTATGTGTGTTCCAGTTCAGTACATCTACTTAATGATGGCGCTCTCTCATTTTCACCAAATTGTTCTATAATTGCAGTTGCTATAGATTCTTAAATAATGCCATGTAATCACTATCAGTACCTTGAACAGTAAGTTCAGCAGAGCAGGAGATGTTGCCAGTGCTGGTTTTGGCAACGCAGGTGTAGATGCCCGCGTCTTCTGGCTTGACATGCTGGAACACCAGGGCTAGGGAGTCCTCATCGTCTCCTAGGAGCACCTGGACAAAAATGGAAGTTTTTATTTTAGTTATTCGTTACAAAATTGCAATAACTTTATGAGTGCTTAGCGGTATTAAATTCACAATACAGAAAGTCGCATGGAGGGGGCATATCGCCTTTTTTTTAAGTGACGATTTTACCAGCCAACTCTTACCGCAGGCCGCGTTGAAGAACTCGTTCCAACAAGAATTACAAGTCTCCTATAGAAAATACAACGAAAAATCTAGGAATGGAGCTATGTGCTTTATGAGCAGCAGAAAGCTCAACTAAAAGCGAGCACCTACCGATCTGAAAAAAAAAACCTTGACGAATAGAAGTGGAAGAGAATTCGGGGATTATCGTGTACATAACAGCTATCGGTAGCCCAACCCCCCATCCCCAACCTACCCTCTCGCGTATCCTTCTCGGCTTGGGCTCTGACTAACCCTTCGGGTATAATACAACAATTGTACTAGTGCGTTTCGTTATTTGCTTAACAAAAGGGTCGATGACTGGATCGCTAATAGATTGACATGAAGAAGAATATGTAGTATGTTGGAATACCTTGAATCTCTCTTCAGGGTCGAAAGCCTGTCCATCTCGTTTCCATGTGAATGATGCCTTCTCTCCCTTGGCCAGCAGACCTTCGCCACCGGGTAAGAGCTCGCCGAAGATATTCTTATCATCTGAAGGAATAAGAGATATTGTATCGTAAAATAATATAATTTTATTACATAGTTATCGAGAGTTCGAAGAGTACACAGCCAGAAAATGTCATGATCAGACTTTTAGATGCTGTAACTAGGAAGCCCCCGAAGCACACAAACAAAAACTTCTAAAAGTAAAAAATAATATGTACTGGCTCTTTAATATTAGTTGAAGGTAATATTTTGTTGAACGCCGTGGTGGTCACCGGTGACCACCACTGACCACCACTGAACTTTCCATATGGGCTGACGCTCATTCGCGATTTTGGCAAATTTTACACGTTATATTTTATTGACTCATACGGTTCAAAATAGTCAAAAACCCCACTCTAAATAATTATTTCTTATTACTATTCAAAGATTAACTAAAATAATTGCTGTCGCTCACCGGTGACCACCATGGCGTTCAATGTGTTAAAGCGTCGTTGCGTCGGGGGGCGGCTAATGAAAACAGGAAGTTAACAGCAGTCATCCTTTCTACGATAGCATACATTCATTATTGTCAGGCCTCGTCTGTTTTTAGCGATTTTATTAGCCGTCTCCCTCTGTTTCCGTCGGGAGATAAAAAATATTTGCCGACGGCCAATATATTATGGATAGTAATACTGAAGGTTTGTAAAACTTTTTGGAATGTGTAGTAACGGTTGTATGTGCTAAGAAAATTGGACTAGTAATCGCTTGGCGGTACTAAAGACGACGAAGTGTGGGCTCCGGATTGTCTGCTGCTGCCTTATAACTTGATGATCCGTGATTTGATCAATCACATTGTAGATGCTTGTAGTTACGATTGCGCATAATATTTCTAGATTACCTAACCCATAGAAAACAAAAGCTTATGACTGATGATAATCAGTCCAAGGTCTTTAAAAATAGCAAAATCAGACCTACCAAGACATGAAGAATTTAAGTCAACAACAATTCAAAACTATTACAAGTTCAGTCTTATTCTAGTAAACTGTATTAATAGCACAGTGATCCATAAACAAGCGCTGGAGGATGTCCAACTGTTTACAAAAATGTTACGTTTTATTTATAGCCGTACATGAATTCTTCATTTATTACGACATTGATAATGGCGTTATTTTTATTGCCAATAATCATAAATTATGATTATTGACGGGGTTTTATGACGACGTTCATAATGTTTACTTTGGGTATTTCATTTTAGTGGGTAGATGGCAACATTCCAGGTCATTATATAATTCGATGAATTTTTTAGAGCAGGCATACAATAAATGGGTATTGCAAAAAACATTTCTAATTCATAACGATTAAACTAAAATAGTTACTATTGTTCCACAATCTAAATGGAAAAAAATGTTGCTGAAACTTATCGAATATCAGTAGGTATTGAATAGCTGAGTTTGGTTCTGTCTCATTAAAATTGAACTTATAATTGCATAAAATTGGCCGTTCTTGTCCACGTCATGAAAAATTCAGCTCATGTTCTTTTGAAATTATTTATGTATTCGGAAAATGGAGACCAAAACGAAGTCTACTATTCCTTTTTATTAATTTAATAAAATACAGATGCACCAATAGCATGTACAGACGCCAGCACATCAAGCTACCCGAAAATGTCAGATTTTCCCAATCAAATTTGAACCTTATACTTTGGCGATAAAGTTGAAAATCTATTAAAAAAATCTGACAGATTGTAGTAGCTTGATGTGCTGGCGTCTGTACTTTCAACATTGGCTTACAGTAGTATTTAGGAAAAGTATTATAATAGTATACTATTTGGCAGTGATTGGCTTGGTTGTATCGAGTTATGAGGAACAGGGTGATGTTCACTCAACGTCCGTAGAAAAGGAAGGATCCTCCGATCCAGGGTGTGTGTCTGGTGGGCTACTGCCCGACGATTGGTGTCGGGATGTTGTATATATAGTTGTGAGGCAAACTCGTGCGATCTTGGATTTTTCGTGAAGACAGAGTGATGCCTAGTTGCAGCTGGCGATGTAGAAGCCGCCACAGTTGCATTCAATCTTGTAATTATGGTGGTAAACTCACCAACAACAGTGACGATAGCTTCCGAGGTGACATCCCCGTAGATATTCATGGCTTTGCACGAGTACTTCCCGGCGTCGGCCGGCAGTACGTCAGCGATGACAAGCTCGTAGCAGCCGCGGTCCGAACGTGTTCGGATGATAGACACGCGGTCTGATTGAGAGGTGGTCAGGATCTCTTTGTCGTCGCGGTAACTGAGGGAAAGTAAAATAGTAGTCTTTAGTCATTTTTGACTAAGTCATTAGCTGCAATGAGCCTGTACCGTAACCGTTTGCAGGGCAGTGTACTAAAGGCAGGTCGATGTGATAGTATTAGTTATATACGGAACATGGCTTAAAATAGCTTGACACTTCATAATTATGACATTTTTTGTCAAATATTGGCAATGGGTTTATAAGTAACTTAGGTAAGTAAAAGTCGTCGCTCCAAACGTCAAAATATGTTTATAACCATGAAGCACAAAAGAAAAGCCATATTGATGTAACCTGTAACAACTAACAAGTACTGAAAACATTGAACAAGACATTATTTGAAAAGAAGATTATGAGCATAATTAGAAACAGCTAGATTAAAAATCACACAATGAATGAATACTTACAACTTGACATCAGGATTAGGGTCACCCTTGACATGGACCATGAACCGCAAGTACGTGTTCTCCATGATCTCGGTGTCCTTCAAGGCCACCAAGAAGTACGGAGCCTTAAGAGCGTTTCTCTCCTTGCGTTCTTCAGGAGTCACTATAATTGCCACATAATATTCGGAATTAGTATAACATTTTGTCAAGTAGGAGCATTTGAGGCGCTTCAAATAATTTTGAAAATACTAGAGAAAGTTTCTTTTTGTCGTTGGCTAGATTCGATAAAATAAATTTTAATCATAGTAGAACGTGCCAAAGATTTTCCTTAACTAATTGGAGTATCACTAAACGTTGAATGTTTCAACTTTCAATAAGTTAAAATAAAATATTTTTTTCTAAAATCGTGCCTCAAATGTAAAAAGTGATGAATAAATAACATGAAAAATTCATGTTATTTATTCATCATCATCTGCCTAGCCTTTTCCCAACTATGTTCGGGTCGGTTTCCAGTCTAACCGGATGCAGCTGAATGCCAGTATTTTACATGGAGTGACTGCCTATCTGACCTCCACCACCCAGATGTTGGGTAATACGATACCCCATAGTAAGTCTTACCAAAGGGTATCGTATTACCCACTAACTGGGTTGTCAGACTTTCGGGCTTCTGATTACCCGTAACGACTGTCAAAGATCCACGAATGACAGCCGGGACCAACGGCTTAGCGTGCTTTCCGAGGCACGGAGTGGTCTCGGTATGTAAAGATGGTCGCCCATCCACAGACCAACAACGGCAAGCGTAGCTTTACCTAATCGATCGACCTGTGCGGCTGTTATTATTTAGCCACGTGATGTTGTTATTTATTATGTAAGTAAATAGGTGTACAACAATACTGATAAGTGCAAAAATACAGGAAAATTATTTAATAGAGTAAACTGATCAGATTTCAAACTACGTGTTATACGCCTTACAATGTCTTAATCGGTGATCGCGATGAGCATGCATACAGTAATTTCAAGAAAATGAATAAAAAATATTATTATTTGAATAATTATAATAATTGTAAAAATGTGTAGGTTTATAAATTGACGATTGAGTTTGAGAAAAATTGGTTACAGATGGAAATAAAGACCATATAAGTCTTTTGTTCGAAAAAAAACAGAATTCGGTAATGCGTGTATTCGTGTAACAGATGGATAACGCAATTTCAAAGTCAAAAACCAAGTCTATAATTAGTACATCTACTATGGACTTAGCTCCGGGTTTCCACCAGAGCCCATTATTTTTCTCAAACTCAAAAAATAAATAAAAAAACAACACTCACACTCCTGCACGACTAACTGAGCGGTACAATGGGCATTCCCCTTCGGGTTTTCAGCGATTGCTGTGTAAACTCCTGCGTCAGACTCTCTGCAGTGTTTCAGTTCCAGCTTGAAGTTGCCATCATTCTCATGGGAGATAGAGCAACGGTCCATGAGGCGGTCGCCCAAAGGCTTGTTATCCTTCAGCCATGTAAGCCTGACGTCAGCGGCGTCACGCAGAAGACATTCGAAGGTAGCGTTCTCACCAGCTGGGGATTCAGAGCTTGGTTACGAGAGAGTTCGTACGGATTTGTTTACCTCGACGATGTGCTAGTATCATTATTATATTAAATGAACAAGAAAGACTTATATTTACCAAATTGGTTGTTCGGTTACCGGTATTTTGGTAAAATAAAGTTTGGAATGATTTTGTTTGGCTAAAATTCGAGATAACTATTATTGTTTCATGAATAAGTTTACCGTACGAACTCTTAGTCATAGAAAGGAAATAATGTTTTTAATGTACGAAGCGTTGTTAGAGTAATGTGTAGTGTAAGTTAGGTAACTAAAAGCATTATGTACAAGCACTAATAGTGTGTCTACTTCTATGTGATGTGTTCTACGTTTGGGTGCAAGTACTTACGCTCAATGTTCTGGCCTTCTAAGGTTTTCGAGAAAATTGGTTTTCCTTCCTGAGATTCTGATTTAGAGATGGACCTGGCTGTTTCGTAACCAGTGCTCACTGAACCGTTGGCTATGGATTTCTTAGAAGATGAATACTTGCTCTCATACGAGGAGTCTCCATTCTTCACGGTCTCATAGCTACTCTCGGTCTTGGATGAAATTGATTCGACCTTATCGCCATCAATACTTGCTTTGATGCTGTTTCTCTTTGAAGCGTACTTAGACGCGATGCTATCAATCTTGCTAACAGAGTCGGATTCGAGTCCATAAGCAGAGCTTTCAGTTTTACTCTCATATTTGGCTTCAATGCTCGCTTCGACGCCACCCGCAGAGCTAGATTTGATACTATTTCTTTTCGAAGCGTACTTCGAAGCAATGCTGTCGATTTTGCTCACGGAGTCACCCTCAATGGCCGCATAATCAGATCTTTCAGATTTGCTCTCAATGTTGGATTCGATGCCGTATTTGGAAGCAATGCTGTCTATCTTGCTGGCGGTATCGTATTCAATCCCATACTTTGATCCAGCCTCAGATCTACTTTCATAGCTGGATTCAATTCCATATTTGGAGCCGCCATCGGTTCTCGATGAGTACTTGGACTCATAGCGAGAGGATGCAGTTCCCTCAATCCCGGTTCCAGATTCGTACTTGGAGGATTCTAAGCGCGATCCGCTCTCCCGTCGCGAGTAGGCAGACGTGAGTCCACTGCCATCGGTGGTAGAGGACGACTCGTAGCGACCGCCGCTTGATAGTTTTCGGCTGCTACTGGAGTACTCTGTAAAAAGTTAAATAATATTGTTTACTCTGTGAATAAATGGTTTGTAACCCTTCAGCATCGAAGTCTTTAACTGAATGACTACTTCTGTGAAGCTAATAGCAAAATTACCTCAGACAAAGTTTTAATTAAATTAAAAATCCAAACTAGGAGCAGTCAACCGTGTAGGAATCAGTGGTAGGACTTGCGCTACCGCCCTAACTACTACGACATAAAGACGCAGTCAATGTTTCACAGAAAGGATTTAAAAAAAAGTTAATGATGATCTTACCTCCAGAGAGCCGCGAACTGCGGCTATACCTAGACATCTCGTCTTCAACAACTTCCTCGGCGGTTACAGTTTGACCGTTACCAGCTCCTTGTTGCTTAGACTCGGCGCCACTTGAACTGACCTTCTCTACGGTTTTCTCCTTAGTTTCCTCTACTGCTGATTGTTGAGTTGTTACCTCTTGAACATTAGTAGATTGTTGTGACGCTACAACAGTTTCTTGAACTGTTGTCTCTTTGACAGAAGCTTGTGTCTTAAATTCTGTAGCTTCTTTTGTCTTTGATTCTACACTAGTTGCTTGAGTTTTAGACAGCTGAGCAGTTGTTGCTTTTTGAGCTACTTGTGTTGTACTTTCTACTGACGCTTGTACTGCAGACTGTTCAGAGACTGATGTGTTCTGAGAGCTTGTCTGTACTTTTGTCTCTTGAGACGACTGTTCAACAGTTGTGCTTTGGACAGATGTCTGTTGTGTTGATTGCACGGATGTCGCTTGCGCAACCTTGACTTCTGATGCAGCCGCTACCACTGTAACTTGGCTGGTTTGCTCAGAAGCAGACGCGGTCTTCTCAGTGACCTTAGAGCTTTCAAGTGTCACAGATGATTTACTTTCTGAACCACTGATGACTTCACTCTTTGCGGCACTGACCGAGCTGACTTTAACGGATTCTTGTGCCCCGCTGACTGAACAAACTTCAGTTACTTCAGATTTGGAGATTTTGGTCGCAACCTCAGTTTCTATGGACGCTTTTCTCTTTGTTTTAAGTTGTTGAGCTTCCTGTGTAGTTGCTACTTGCGTAGTTTCTTCTACACGGGAGCGTTTTTCTTTGGTATCTACTGCTTCTTGCGCAACTTCTGTGTGCTCTCTCTTCTTCTTCTTCTCTTCTCTCTCTTCTGGTTCTTCTGGGGCAGCTTCTGGTTCTAGCTGGAGGTCGTCAGCTGCGTGTTCGGCTAGAGCAACTGAAAGGAGAACGAGATACCCGTTTTATGGAAACATTCATGTACATTAACCGCTTTGCAATTATAGACCAGGAATTTAGGAAACACAAGATATATCTTACCGGCGTCACTAGCGTGTTTTCTGATTTCAGTGATCCAATTGGTCTTGGTCTGCTCCTTATGGGCAGTTAGAGTAACACTGAGCGGCGGATCTTTCTGGCAAAGTTCGAACTTATTTGGCTCGCCAGGATTCTCCTTGATTTCGACCAACGGTAGCTGGGAAAGAAGAATGGGGTCATTTATTTCTAAAGTTTTGAAATTAAAAATGGATTGAGTGTGTGTGTGTATCGATTGAACTATTAGTTAGCGCTACAATAGTAGAAATATTTTTTCATGTATTCAAAATTTGGTTTCCGCAGCATGTAACTAGGAGCGGCTAGCTAAATTCGTGGCACGGTTTTATAAAAAAATAGCTATGGAATCAAGAATATTCATGAAAGTAATTTTTTGTATATTTAATACACACTTTTGCTTATGAGAATTCTATTTGCTTTATAAAAACAGCTTTATTACGCCAATCAAAAATTCTCAACGTAGTAGAAAATTAAATTTCAGATGTCGGGAGCTTCTCTTGCTCTAAAATAGCGACTCCAACAATGTCGTCAGAAGCTGCTATTTCAATGACACGGTGTCAATGTCTTGTAGAAACAACGTGCGTATAAAATCTAATTCTTACTTACAACGTAGAGAGTTTAATTCGCAACTATAGGGGAACTACATAATACTCGTACATTCCAGACGTAATTTTGGAATATATCCAAACAGTTATTTTTTGAATTGACCTATTTTTGGAGTTGTATTCAAGATCATACGAACTGGTAATGAATGAAGATATGTATTGTTAGAACGTGTAGGCCGATTCTGGAACACGGTTTATGTGTGGACTGTTAAAACTTTCGTTAATGGAAGGAATTATAAATCAATTTATGCTAAACAACGAAGTATTTATCGATACTATATTATGTCTGGAGCTTCAAAATTGGGAGAAGATTTAGTACGTAAGATTTTGACTAAAAAGTCTTCAGTTTCGCGAAAAGAAAGACATAAAACATGAGAAAAAGACTAACCTTGACAATATCCTTTAGCACGAAAACAGAGCGATCATCCGACACCCTCTTAACTTTACAGACAAGGATTCTAGCCTTAAAAAGAAAGACGTATCTCTCTTTGGCCTTTCCCTCTGCGTCGGTGACGGTAAACCAGTCGTGAGTAAGCAGGCGTCCAAGCTTGTAGATGTTCCCGCGGAAACCTTCGATGCTCGCAATGAACTTGTTGTCAGTAGCGCGGTTTGGAACGCTGAGAAAGAGTTCTAAAGCTTTCTGGAGGTCGGTGCAGTCTTCGCCAAGCCGTTTGGAGTATTTCACTAGTTCCTGCATAGGAGAACATCAAAGTCAGAAAGAAAAGATAAAGAGATGATGTGGCGGTGCAACTTGGGAAAGGTCTTTATCCAGATGTAGATAATAAGGCAGTGTTAATTGATAGAAAGGGTGAACCAATGAAATACCATAATAGATCTCTCTCTATAGGTAACTCAAAGGTTTGTTGGGAGAAAACTCAACTTTGAGTTACGCACGTCCTTAAACATGTAGGTACTCTACAAATTACTGAAATATTGACATTGATTATTATTGTTTATTTGAGTTTTGCATTTTTTGGGATCAATTATAGCAGTTAAGTATTAAGTAGGTATATCAAATGTTATCAATTTGATTTTGCAATTATGTACACAATTAATAATTAGGTACCTTAAGCAGTAGTTGGTAGTCGTTAATTCTTTGAATTGGAAGTTTCAGATGTTCAGCGATACCTTTGTCGTCCTTGAGGTTGTCTGCTAAATCCTTAAAAGAAAATAAATCAATTAAAAAAATGAAAATATTTTATCATCAAAACACAATAAAATCCATAAATAAACAAAGAATGATTTAGAGCTATTATAAAGCCACATTTTGGCGACATGGCTGAGAATAATAAAAACATCAAGATGTCTGCCAAAGAGCTTTCTGAGATGAACCAGACGTAGTTAAACTCGTATTACTTTAATAACATAGAGACAATATGGTTATTTCTATATAAAAAATGAACATAACAATTTATTTTGAAAAACAAAAGTCGCAAGCCTGTTTCCGTGCTTCTGATAGAAACCAAAAGATTAAAGAATTAAATAATGCCTGATAGCATAGCCAATCCCAGATGGTTTTTAACTGTTATTATTATAACCTTATTTAAACACTAAAATATGTAAAACAATCCTAATAAAGATCTACTCATTACTGCCGAAGTATTAAATAAAGAATTCAAAACGATCCAAAACAAAAAAATAAAGTTACTGATGATGACGTTATTTTAGGATCACTATTCCATTTCTCCATGAATCTCGTGCGGACGATAAAATTAAATATAGAAGTTTATTTTTAAATGTCCCCACTATTGGCCTTGTGACGACATCTAATGGACAACATTAATAACATTTTTGTGGCTCGCAGTGTTACTGTTCATCATTTTGACTTTTCTAGACTAGTGATGATTTTGCTATAAAATTTGCCCACGCGAGCGTAGTGCGTCTAGCACCAAACTTTTCTGTTACTACGTTTTACGCACTATTATAAAATTGCCGATAGTTTTTAGTTCTATCATCAGTAAAGTTATGGTTCATTCGTTTGTTACGGTAGATACTTCTGTCACGTCCTACTTAGATTTTTCTGAAGTTGGGAAAAGAAGTAGTATGTTTACTTCGTCAGCAACTAAAAAACTGGGGAATAAGATACCCGTCAACAGCTATCTAATCGGTACGTGTTAATCTGTCGTATGTTTTATTAATTCGCCATTTAAAGCGAAGAAGTATGAAAAGATCAATATACTCTATTCTGCAGTAGTTGACCATGATAGTACAAATATGAAAGAAGGTATCCCTTTTAAAAAAAATGTTTTACAGTCGAACAAAAACAGTACTATAATACCGATTACCGATACAACCAATGCTACCAAAACGCCACACCGTTTCTATGATCTACAACTACATGACTAAATTGTCTAGTGCAAAATTTCTCGTACTAGAAATATCAGCATAACACTTGTCTGATCAAATCGGACGAACATAATTAATAGACACGTGTCCGAAGCATTCATTGGATGTCACACTAATTGCTCGTCGATGTTGGCACCAACTCAAAAACAATACCCGAGAATATTGACACCGTTGCAATTTCAACACTCCGGTAAACTATTCGTTGCTACGTTGTGAAATATTTCAATTACTGCAAGATTTAGGTTTATTAAACCACTTTGATGTGCACAAATTCGTACTTTCTTAGGCCTCCTAGGTATTAAATAAATGCTCATCGGTAATTTGGCTGTAAAATTGCCTGGTTTAATGGCATTGCTGGTAATAAAGACACCACTCATTTGAAATTATGGGTAATAAAAACGAAGCACACTCGCAAAGGTGAAACAAATAGTCATTTTGTTCATGTAATAATTTCGTTTATCATTTAGGTACTCGTAGAAACTACTTATAAAAGGCCAAATGATATGAGGAATTGAAAATTTTACACAACACACATAAACATGACATTACACCTGTACATAATCCCCGGAGGGTCAGGGAGACGAGTACCTATAGAACATCCACATTTCGCCAGGTATATTTAAGTTCCATGTTACAGATACCGAGCTTATATTGCCATCAACCGGGCACGAATCCAGAATCGGAAATTTTAATACAGTAGAAGTTGGGACACGCTATAGGACTTTACTTGAGAATAATAATTATAGTGAGAAAAACAAATGGACGACAACAACCAGATAATAGTGCAAAATGTGAAAGAATCAAGATCTTATCAAAAACAGAAACCACGTTGAAATTTCACATAATAACGTAGCGTCTGTGTAACAGACACGATCAAGATACAATTCCTCTGACTCATCAATTACCTCAAGTAGGTATTTTGAAATCGCTTCAGTTGCACTCAGTGTAAACAATATTTAGTTCAATCCCTAGCAGTAGCTTTTACGTCTGTTTTACCATTTACTTTGCGGTTTATGAGCTTTGTAGCTTTCATGAAGAGAAAGCAAGTTATAACTTTGTGACCGATCAAAGGTTTCCCGTAGAGAATATACATCTAGTGGTTACGATTTGTTTTACAAATAAATGAGTTTTTAATCCCTATCCCATTCATAAATTAAGTCTAGATAGACGACACTTTCTAAATTGACAATATAGAGATATGAAAGAAGAGGCCATTCTTAGCGAACCTACGAATAAGTGAATTGAATTTAGATATTGTGATACCGCCGCCGCCGCCGTTACCTTTTTGTGTGCGAAAAGTTAAAATAAATAAATAAATAGTGGGTCTGATAAAACCCGGTCACGGTCCCCCTCCAAATTTTGGTGGTGGTCATGGGGTGGACTGTGAGGAATCGAAATTGAACTGAGAAGAGAATGATGATGGTGATGATGAGACGAGACCTCGTTCAAACTATGTTATTAGCAAGCATTTCATATTTCAACGTCAAAATGAATGCCAATTTCAACAAACTCATAACAATTCCACTAAAAGTTACTGAAGATATTGGAAATGTATCCTACATGAATCGATTTTCGCTAAAGCTTTCCAGTAAATATTTCATCGTAAACAGCAATGGTCTATGACGTCAGTAACGAAAGTGAAGATCAACAGCATGGGGAGATGCCAATGCATGAAATATTAACGTCATAAGAAGTATTAAAGGCCTTTGTAAGTGTGTGAGGTAGAGAAGAGTTTACTGCAGTACGTTGATAAAGGAACAGAATTTTAAATTAAAACAGCAAGTTGAGTAGGTAACATTGACATACTCGTACCGCACATAGAAAGAGAAAACCAGACAACAGCTCCGAATGAATGCAACAAATGATAAGATCGGACGTACAGCAAAAACAAAATAATCTATGAATTTTCTGAGAACAGCCAAATGTTAACAAGAGCTTTCCGATAAATTGTACTAAATGTTATGAATATGAAGCTACATATTAAAATTCGTAGCAAATAGGAATCTCTGCAGTTTGAGATAAAACATGTTGAAACTATTCAAACTGATTTGAGATCTTCACACGTTTATAACTGCGCTACGTTGGGCACTTTGATTAGTGTCCGTTTCCATTTTACTTAAAATGCTGGGTTGTTAGTGCATTTTGACTGATTATCATTTTCTTTGTAATTTTTTTTCTCTCTGTTGTTTGTTTGTTTTTAAAAGTCGGTAGAGATATTCATTCAGGCACAACGAAATCGTGGGTGTATGCAATAATAGCAATGAAAAAAAAATCACTAACTCGAGCTAAAAATAATTTTACTCTATTTATTATATAGACAAATAACGACATTTACTGTGTAATATTTTTGAAATGATTACACTTTAGAGTTATTTTTTTAATGCAAACGTTAAATAGATAGCATTGCTTTGTATTTGTCGACATATAACGGAGTTTATTATATGTTTTATCGAAATAAGGAAAGGGTGATAACCGTTATTCGTCTAATGTTATAATAAATGGAGTATAATTATTTTGAGCTCGAGATAGTAGATTTTTTACATACGGCTAGGATTACGATGTGCCTCAATATCTCTACCTACTTTTAGATATTTAAAACAAACAAAATAATATTACAAAGAAAACGATACTCGGTCAAAATGCACTAAAAATCCAGCATTTCAAGTAAAATGGAAACGGAGGATAAATCAAACTAGCGCACATGCGCCGGTCGGGAATATATTTAGGGCACCTTGACATATTGAGCTGGCGTTGCTCTGTTTCGCTAATAGCAAGCTGCTGCTGCAATATTGGTTACTGAAAAAACAAGAGCGGGAAGCAAGATTAGAACTGACCACATTTCAGTTCCATTTGATTGAATTTCAGCAGAAATATCGCTTCGAAACTAAACATTTGCGTGGCCAGTTTCCGTTGAACAATTTGCGATGTTTATTTTGTGAAAATATCTTTATACACATAATCACTTCGCTCACTGCTGGGCTCTTTTGCTTGTGACAATCTCAATAATTCTATGCATGAGCATATGATAGTTAAATTGACAAAGATAATATTTAAAGAATGTCAATAAAGCTCAAATTAAATAGATTCGCCTTCCTCATTCCAAGGGACTAAACGTTTGATAAACAGCTGTAGCAGGTGATTTGGTATTTCAAACTCTGTCATACCAAAATGACCGCAGTTGCATGTTGCAATGATATTCATTTCTCCAGATTACGAATACCTACCCATTTTGCAACAAGTCTTTATTTTAATATCACGGCTTTTGTTTCCTCTCTAGATGTCTATAGTCTCAAATTCAAATTAATTTATGTAACTTACACAGTTCTTAACCAAACAAAATAAAATAGTAATTAACAGAAGACTCTTCACAGATGACAGCGGGTCCCGAACTATGCAACCCTGTATCTTCGTAAATGATAATTTTGAATTACTTATAGCTTTATTTTCCACAATGGTTTTAATTTGAAATCAATTCCTCGTTGTTTTTCTTCCTAACCTCTCTAGCATGTGGAACTGATATTTGAAAGTGTAATCAAAATGAATTGTGCAGGGTTAGCGTAAGAATCGCGATGTGGTAATCCCTATAAATAATTAGGGCAATGACTGTATTACATTTGCGGCTGTTCATTGATCTAATGACAAGCTATTATACGCTGTATGTAAATGTAGTAAAGTTTACAATCGTACTATTTCAATTGATGTATCTACAAATAACAGTTGCGATCCAAGGCTTAGGAGAAAACATTTGAAAATATTTTTTTTTTTTGTCAAACGTCTCGACAGGCTGCCTTTGATTTGAGAGTTTCCGTCGGTATAACAATGATGTGAAACGAATTGTGTTAGGCTTTGAGATGTCACTTTAAATATTTTTTGTAGGAAAATCAAGATTTTCTCAAAACATTTGGCATTGTAAATGCTACATGGATTTTATTAGTATAAATTACAAAATATTATATTTGTAAGAACTTTTGTATGTTGTCAATGATTTGATGCAAAACTAATAGAAAAACTGACAAAATGCCAAACAGAATTGGCGGAAAATTGACTAGACCAAAAGTTAACTTGGCAAAAACGAAAGACAGAAAACCCTACATACTTGAATGCAAAAAGAATAGATTTTAAATTGAACATCCAAACTTTCAATGAAAACCTATTTACTTATTGGACTTTATTTGATCTTACAGGAATCAATGAAGTAATAATGTTTCATAAAGATCTAACTAGTCTTCTATATTGAATGTTTATGGAAGCCAGAGACAACAAAACAATAAATAACAGGCTATGAGATTCATAACTGTTTGTTATAGTGTTTTGCACAACACTATGCAATAATAAGCTTGCCTAACAACAAGATTATTTATATATTTTTATTATAAATCATATTTAACTCATCGTTTCAGATAGATTAATAAACATGTAAACAGAAGATGAACATATACATTATAAACTCTACTTTTTCATTAACATTTTCAGTAAGAACTGTACCCATAGATTGTTTTGTTGTCAGTTACGTAGCTTCGTGTGTATGCATCGCTAGAGATGCAACTCCGAGATATAATTAGCTCCACTAATCCCTAAAAACATATACAAAAATTGGGTCAAGGTCATCCCAAGCAGCTTTAGCACAGATCCTGCGCGCGCGCCGCTCGCACCGGCACCGTGCACACAGCGCGGCGCACAGAAAAATATAACATTGCCGCGAAACTCATCCACCCACGCCGCACTAGAAATAAACCAGACGCGTTGCTGGTAACACTACACCCGTAACATTGAAACAAGGGGGGAAAAAATCACGATATTTTCGCCACAGCCCACAGCCGGTCTAATTATAAAGCGTCCAATGCTAATTGCGATGTTAAGTCGTACCTGAGCGCGAGGCGGTCGGTAAAGGTATCACGAGAACACAATCACAGTCACACACTTCACTCGGGCGAGTGGTCGAAGGTCGTACATGCGCTGGAGCGAGCGAGGTGGTCGCGTCCGCGTCTTCCAAGCGACTGCTCCTCTCCTGGCCCTGTACTCTCCGCTCGCTAAACATAGAACACCCGCACACACGATGATTTTTAGAGGATAACGCCATTTCACCGGTGACGTGGTGTGTTATCTACTGGGGAACACGGGACAGCTCTCGTGGCAAGGTCGACAAACAAACCTTGAAACATCCTTGATAAGAGAACTTTGAGTCGTGGGCGGTGTTAGCAGTGTCCCCTTTGTTATGAAAATGAAAAGCATGCGCTCATATTGTACTGTCACAGGTTAACAACAACAGTAGGTAGCAGACGAGCAAATTAATTGAATTGACACCAATGAGATTGAGATGCCAAGTCGAAGTCTGTTTATAAACTGTGATACATATAAATCGGCTACGTTTTGTTTTGGACAACTGTTACTGACCCTTCCTCAGACTGAAAGATTATTAGGTGCAGTAATATACTTTTTGTTTCTATTCTCTTCCTCTTTTTGCGTGGGGTACAGGGCATCCAACGCAAAGCCATCCCAGAACACGCGTTCTGGAATATGCAAAACCTTACGTGTGATACCAATGTATGTCTATAGCATCTTAATAGCTGAGCTACCGTATATGAGTCATCTTTTGGAGGCAGTCATGCCGCCAAAACTTACCATAGTGCACATAACATTATTTATAGCTGGCTTCTGGAAACTTTCTTTAAGCTGTAGTCTACTCTGGCTAGATTTCAAAGTTCAGCTAATTGCAACACAAGTAATGAAACAAAAGAATGCCCTGTTGGATATTGTTATGTATTAGTGTCACCACTACACCTTCTGGATTAGTTACTTACTATTTAACAGATCAGCTGGTCATCGTTCAGTAAGAAGTCTGATATAATTAGATGACTTGGCTATGCCGTTTCAAGAACGGAATCCATTCCACTTCCATCAGAAAAAGCTCTTCAATTTCGTGAAGGAAATGGTCATGAATAGAGCAATCAAGACATAAAATACTCCTAAAAACGAATAGGCTTTTGCTGAAACTTTTAGTAAAAACAAAAAAGAAGATTTATTATTCATGACTAGCTGCGCTTTGCGGTTTCACCAGCATAGGTCTCGATCTCGTGGGAATGTCGGCATGAAAAGTGGATTAGAAATCTTATGTCCTAATCCAGGTCATGGCCTACCCATGTGCTAAATTCCATCCAGATCCGTTTAGCCATTTTAGCGTGAAAGCGTAACAAACAAACATACAAAAAAAAACAAATCTTTTCTCTTTATAATATGAAGTTTAGATGATACCAATTTTCTTTCAACAATTGGCTAATCGAGTCTTACATCATCTATTTGTAAATGTCCATTTGGTGCTATTAGTAACCGGGAACCATACGCCACTCGTAACCGATGACTATGGCTGGCAGAAAAATCGCACAAAGGAAGCTTAGACACATGAAAATAAATACGGCTGTTACCTTATTTCTGGGTTTGACTCAATCATGACGAATATGAGTTGCGTAGGATTTTATACCAACGCAGCTTATTTTAACTAAATAGTCATAGGTGGAGCATTCAAAATGTTTCGTTTAGGAGCTATTAAATTATGGTATTGATTGAAATATGTGTCTATTAAATACAGAGTAATGTTATTGGAGAAATATTTGTGACGTTTTCGCCGCCCCCTCATATCCTGTTGATGTTAGAGTACTTAGTGAAAGACCGGACAGCGAAATACACACATCAGCTGATGTAAATTTGGCTACGGTTATGGTGCAACTTAGTCATAATCTGCGGAACCAAGACGTGGAAACAAAACCAAGGTTTTCTGATAGAATAGAATAGAATTTATCTATCCATCTTAGATACAGCACACCAGCAGTAAACATTAAAACGTAGTTATAACTAAAGTACTTACATAGTTTCTAAGTTTTTAATGTACACTTGCACAAATACACAGTAAAATCAAAACTTAGATAATGATTATTAAGTATAACAAAATGACATAACGACTATGTAATTAAACTTGCTTACTAATAACATAAACGAATGATAAATGTCCATTGACGGTATACATAAATAAAGTTCTTTACCTTCCGCGCTAGTTAAAACTGTGTTACGGCAAGGTACGATTCTCGTTCGATGATTAACCAACAACACAAACACACACAATCTTCCTCAATTGATCCGTGTAGCGACTAACCGGGACAAACAATGGAGTCACTGCTAAACATGAAGTGCCATCGGTCTCACTATACTGTGAAATACCTATAACCCTCAGAGTATGTAATAAAATGGCTTGAGAGGACATTGCATCTAAATCTGTTAAAGTACTGAAGGACTGTCCGTTTAGATGTGAATGCTTTGATTCCTTAAATTTTCCAATTAGTCAATATTATTTCCTACATATTCTATAAAACTCAGAATTATTATTATCTTGCGACTTTATCAGTCAAGATGACTGATTAATCTACTCGTTTACGAATTCAAAAATTGGTGGTGATGGGCAAGGAAGATGGGAAAAGACCTCGCGGCCGGTCACTGAACCGCAGGTCCGAGGACCGAGTAACCGCCCTCACTGGACTCTCTGTTACGACCGCCCTGAGAGAAGCTGAGAGCCGAACGAACTGTAGGAACATCGTAGATAAAGCCATGAAGGCCTTTCAGGGAGACGACTTTCAGTAATGATGTACGCGACCAAGAAGAGGTGAATTCAAAAACGATATTACGCGAATCAAACGCGCTAGCTGATTCCTACAAAAATTCCTACTCGTACCAAGACCGTTCTAAATACGTCTAGAAAAAGTCAAAGAGGGACATAGCTATGTTAACACAGTTCCACACTTGGCATAAATCCACCGGCCTCTGTAAACAATGCAGTTTACCTCACAGATTACGTACTTTGGCACCGGCTATGTCTGCTTTAACGAGCGTCGAAAACCGTATATTGTTTTAAACGGTACGGTTTTCATAGTTGTTGGGAATGGTCATAAAAATTAATGACATGTGGTTAGTTTGTAGGAAGGATTGGATTCATTATAGTAATTTCAGATTGTTCAGTATTCGGTCGAAGAATGAGAAACGACTGTTCTGGTGGAGACAAAGAAGCAAAAAGTTGAGTTGATTTAACTAACAATAAGTATAACTAATACCCCACCGATCATTTATTTCATTCATATAAATGTCGTCGATTTAATGTTTAGGAATTAAATTACTGCCAATAAAAGAAACATTTGCAATGGCTGAAAGCACGACAGTAATAATAACGTCATCGAAAAAACATACATATATGTACACATCTATACAGATTTTGGAACTTCCATCGGGTTACTCTAGATACACTTTCATATTCTTATCGTATTTAGGCCTTTCTAAAATCCCCAGATTTTATTCAAAACACTCATTTTTTAAACATCACGCTCCGTCACCTTCAGTATATAACATACTTCATCAGGGTCAGTTCTTGGCATTTGATATACGTTCCCTCATATCCAATGTCTCATCCGCTGTCGTAAATATTTCTTTACGATCCTGAGTTTATGATTATTCTTTTAAATTATGTATTTGTTGAAGAGTTTAAGAAAAAATCAGCTGTTCCCTACATATATGTTCGTACGAGTCGTCAAAATGTAGGGAACAGCTGATTTATTTTTCGCGATTCCAGGTTTGGTCCCATAGTAAAAGTTGTTCATAATGATGAGTACAATGACCTCTTAAGAGGTTGTTAGTGTTTTAAAAATAAACCTGTATATTATATTATAACGGGATGACTCTCAAGACAATAGAGCAATATTTATAAAATATTTAAAACAACTAACCTATAGCGAAGTTTATTGTTGCACGGATGCGAATAGTGCCTACAACAAATTCTATGATAATTTCACTATGTGGTACCTCTGTTTTCCTCTACAGAAAGTCAGGATACATAACAAATCTAGACCGAAATGGATCTCACTTGGCTTAAAAATATGCAGCAAACGTAAATGTCACCTACTGCCGCAATATAGGAATAATCCAAATCAAATCACCAAAACTGCTTTCAAAGCATGTGCAAAGAGGTATAAAACTATAATCGGACTGATAAAAAATCTCAAAACGACTCCTTTATTAAATCTGCCACAAATAAGAACAACGCTACTTGGAATGTAATAAATGAGATCAAATCTAAATATCTTAATGAAGGCTTAAATCAATTAATTATAATTGACGAAATCATAAATAATCCTCGACACATTGCGAATTCATTTAATGATTTTTATTTCTTGACATCAATGATAATAATATAATACTAGTGTACCCCAAAAATCTTCCAATAAACTGACATATAATACTAATTAAATTTTTATGACACCGACTATCCCTGATGACATTAATAAAATAATGATTGCTCTAAAGATAAAACCAGTGCCGGCTATGCTAGCATTATGACAAATATTGTTATAGATGTAGCTCATACTATATTTGAACCACTAAGTTTCATCATTAATTTATGCATAAATGAAGGCATCTTCCCAGAAAAACTAAAAATATCTGTTATAATGCCAGTATTTACAATAAAAAAGGAGACAAAACTAACATCAACTATAGGCCCATAGCATTGATACTTATTTTTTGAAAAATTGTTGAAATGGTGATGTTTAACTGTCTCTATACTTTCTTTAAAACACACACCATTCTAACGTCCAGTCAATATGGTTTCAGAAAAAAAAATCCATAAATGTGGGAATATACAGCGTGTAACGGAAGGGGGGTATCAACCCTGAAGGAGGTGAATGTGCTCATGAAACTCAACAACTTTCCACAAAGAACAAAGAAGAGAAGAAAAAAAAAAAATTTGGCCCTCCCTTACAAAACTGACTACCAGCTGATTGATTTACTATGGGAGGGCCAAATTTTTTTTTCATATTTCGACCTATGTTCTTTGGGGAAAGTTGTTGAGTTTCATGAGCACATTCACCTCCTTCAGGGTTGATACCCCCTTTCCGTTACACGCTGTATAACTTTTTACATAAGGTAATGACTGACTTGGACAAAGGGCTGCCGGCTGTCGCGCTATAAATGGACATGTCAAAGGCTTTCGAACGGGTCGACCACAAGATCCTCTTAAGAAAGATGTATGCAGATGGTGTGAGAGGTAATGTGTATAAACTTATAGAATCATTAGAAGCGCCCCGTGGTTTCACACGCATAAGTTTCGATCCCGTGGGAATATCGAGATAAAAAGTATACGATGTTAATCCTGGTTAATCCTGGTTATGGGTATCCTATCTGTGTGCCAAATTTTATCAAAATTGGTCCAGCCGTTTGTGCGTGAAGAAGTAACAAACATACAAACACACTCGCAAACTTTCTCCTTTATAATATTAATAATATGTAGTGTGATACCTTAACAACAAACAACAATTTACAGAAGTAAGGAGGTGACATCACATTACTAAAACAGAAGAAATATATGCTTCTGAATCTGGAACTGCTGAATTCGGCGTTCCTCAAGGGAGTTCTGTGGGTTCTTTATTCTTTTTTTATTTTTATTTATAGTTTATTATGAACTATAAATTTAAAAAGATAACAGACTTAAAATAATAATATTATTCTTCCTTGTTTATATAGGGTGACTGGTAATTAGTGACCGATACTTAAACACACGATTCTACTCATGACAACAAACAAGTTTTATAATGGGACAGAAAGTGAAATGAAGAAAAAAAAAAACGACGAGTTGCACTCCGGGAGTGCCGGCAGAAGTGAAAAGTTGAATATTAACGTTGTGCATTTTTGATATTCTGGAATGGTTAGGGAATAATTTTGCACGAATTGCTTTAATTATCAGTATTAAAGTACTATCATTTATGTGGCAGAATACAATATTTATTTATTGCGCTATACAATTTATATTACATTAAAAAGTTTATCTGTCAGAAAAATCAACTTCCATCCACATTCGCGTAAGCGCCCTGCGCCGCCTAAACGAAACAGCAGGCGCAGGCATACATTTTCGCCGCGCCGTAGAAAGAGAGGGGGATACTTCCTCTCCTACGCCGCGCCAGCTGTCTACTCTCCATCCGTCTTAGCAATTTTCGATCAGGTCACGTGTCCTGACGCGAGGTTAACATTTTTTACCCATTACAAAAAAAGTGTACAACGCCGCTAAAGAAGTTTTCACTTCAAAAAATCAGCTGTTCCCTACATTTTATCGACTCGTACGAACATAAATGTAAGGAACAGCTGATTTTTTTTCGCGATTTCGGATTTGGTCCGATAGTAAAAGTTGTTTGTAATGATGAGTACTATCATGTGCTTAAGTATCGGTCACTAATTACCAGTCACCCTATATAAATGACATGACTTCGGTAACAAATCACGACATTACACTATTTTTCTGATTATAGCACTGTTTTATTCATTAATGATAATACAATTGATCTAGGATCTGACATTAACTAAACAATATTATTAAGTATAGACTGGCTAAAAATAAATAATTTAATGATTAACATTGACAAAACTAGACTAAAGAATTTTAAATTCTGAGGCCTATGAGAATGATTACGGAAATTAAAAAATAAAAAGAATCTCCATGATTTGTTAGTAAAGAAGTGCTACTACTCTGCAAAAGACTTCCTATCAGACAAATCACTGCTCCAATACAGTCCCCCTCAGTCATGATGCGTTCAGAGGCCCACTGATGTGTAGGTACCTACCTACTCAAATTCATAAAATATTTTATGCGAAATGTTAATAATTTGTAACAATAATGTAAATTTAATTTAATTTCTATGTAACTATTGTATGCCCTAAGGTCGGGACACAGCCGGTCACAATGTAATTATTTAAAACCTATATGTACCTATGATCCACACTAAAGATATTGACTGATTGATTGATATTGCCTATGGCATTTAGTCCGCCTCTGTACATTTATGTGCTTGAAGTATTAAATAAATAAATAAGAATGAAAACGGTTTATGTGAAAATTATGCTAACTTTTGCTTATACCCACAGGGCGTTAGGTTAAACAAGGGCCACAGTTTAACGGAGTGTAGTAGTCATGAAAATGAACAATTTTTATGATGGGACCAGCCGGAAAATATATAAAAAAAAACAGCTGTTTCTTACAAAGTGCAATACCGACCTACCTACGCGATCAAAATGTAAGGAACAACTGTTTTTTTCATATTTCAGAGTTTGCCCCGCGCTAAAAGTTGTTTATTTTCATGAGTAGGTACATAAATATACATAGGTGGGTACTGCACTTCATTAAAGTAAGCCCCGTGCTTAACATAACACCTGAGCTACATGAGCTCATAAAGTTTATTGCCCAAAAAACACAAATGTTAACAGTTTAACGTTTAAAGTTTTTAGCAACATATTTTACGTTTCATAACCTATAGCTACGGTTTCCTAGAAGATGGACGCACTTAACGGCCAAAGTGACAGCTGTCATGAAAACGATGACAGCGACACAGATTGAAATCGTTCGCCATACCGCATCAAAAAATAGTAGTGTTTCTCGTTTCGTTATGACGTCTCTGACGCACAATGACGCAGTGACTTCACTTGATTGTCATGGAAACGAACTCACTATTCTCAGTATGGACACATTTTCGCATGACTAAGTACTGTAGGAGCAAGTCTAGCGATTTAAATCATTGCACAGCAGGGTAGGACTCAAATACTGTAAATAGTTATATAATAATATGACGGAACCGCTTTCCTAGGTACCCAAAACTTGATAGCTGTGTAGTTTTTTTAATATCATTTCTACTGCATCTCAACCGCTGGGAACGTGAGTCTTTCTGTATTTTCATACATTTAGAACTGTTATTTTGGGTTATGACATGAGCATGAATGTTGATGGCCATAAAGAAACGGGACGAATACAAGATGACGGCTGATAGGGATGTATGGTAGTCTTCTAAAAATCTTGATTTAAAAGAGTGACCATGGACTTTCTGGCTCATTATTCTCCATACAAATCTACATTTTAGAATGGGCAACTAGCTTCTTTTTTCTGAATAACTGCCCACTCCTTAAAAATTTAAAAGTGCTTTATTGAAATAAATGCGCTGAGTTAGATACCAATACAAGAAATATGCTTCTTATTTGCATTGATAGATATGTAGTTTTGGCAAACTGTTTTTTCCGCATTAAGATCAATCGCGGCTGATCATATCGGCAGATCTATCGCGCATAATTTCGACACCCAAGGGTCGAAATTTTAATCATATCAATGGCCTCAATGATGGTTTACAATAGTTAGATAGTGCCCGTTAGTGCAAGGATATATCCTTGCACTAACGGGAATAAAAAAAGTTTTAGATGAATAATATCCTTCATACAAGACTAGCTAGGTGACCCATTGGCACTTGGAGTTACCAAAATCACAAAATGTTCGACACAAATTGGTAATTAGAAATCCCCTATTTACAAAACTCCCACGTGCTAAGCAGATCTATCTGGAAATCTTACGCAACCGCAAAGCAGTCAGCTGATTTATTCCAACTATTTATCATTTTCGGAGCCAACGTCTTCTAATATTATCGTGTTTATAGGCGAAATAGTGTGATTGCCCTCGATATGAGTGGACGAATTGACAGCACTCATACCGCGGTCCAACGTGGCATCCGAACTATTCTAGTTCTTGGCCGATTGCCTAACTCTCGAGCCTGCCGGCGCCCGGCTATCCTCACGCCGACAAACACTGGGACTAACAGATCAATTGTTTAGGCGGAGTCGGAATTTAGATAATTTAGGAACTGATTCTATAAGTGGATAACATTGGAGAGACGAAACTTGTTTGGTTTACTATGTTGACAGTGTTTTCATCTTGAATCGATGCTTTGTATTGATAAGCCAATAGGTACACCTATTGACTTATCAATCGTTTACGTAATACGTTTTGAATCAACTGAAATATTATTAGATTAATAGACAATCAATCGACGACTAATGAAACTATTACCGCCCTCTAATGTAAGTTTCCCGAAATAACCCAGTTGTAAATCCATCATGGCGGCGATTTTCCGCGTTGTTTCTAAAACCTGTAGATAGATGGCGCTGATTGTAGAAATACATTGTATTTTAAACGCAAGCGAGATGGCGCGTAATTCGGTTGTTTGATGCAAGTGTCACTAAGTAAACACAGATGTCGCTAGTAAAGTCAATGAGTTTGAACATGATCTAGCTCTTAGAAAACGATTGAATTCAAAAACCCTTAAAAAAAACTGGTCTGTGGTATCTGGCCTTTTTGTATTTTACGAGCTATAAGGTTCAGTTACAGTACACAAAAATACTGACCTGGAAATACTTGTTGACCACAGGGTCGCTGGCCAGCAGATGCTGTGCTCGTGGCTCGTCGCGACAGTAGCAGACGTGCTTGTCGAATTCACGCTCCATTCGTAACAGTGCTCGTCCGAGCATTTTCGGTTCGCCGGCGTAGTATTTGATGCCTTCTAGCAGAACTCTGCAAACATTGTAAAGTGTTAAAATTACTTATGAGAATCAACCGATATTAAAATGTAGGTATTAGAAAAAGTAATAACTGTAAATGAAAATACGTTTATTTGCGGTAAATATGACGCAGTGAAAGAACACAAACACAAAAAGAATAAGTAGGGGGAAAATATGCGTCACATCATCATAATGCTACGACCAAACCTTTGCTATGCTGCAAATTACAGACGACATTCTGGGTTATATGATTGGTACTTCGTCTAAGAACTGGAATTCTGTACATATTCTGTGCAATGAACGGGTACTCATGGTCATCACATTGGTCTTTAAGGCCTTAAAGATCTTCCCCCGTAACTGATTTTGTTTTGATCATCACCGGAGTTCGGCTTTGTCCCCAGAAATAAATTACCAGAATAGCCTGATTGGCCTACTTATCAGTCATAAGAGTAACTTTTGTCTACAGCAAATCGTGTATCAACATTTACAATTAAGATTACGCAGGGTGGGGGACATCGACGCGCAAACTGAAATTGCATTCAGCACATGATTAAAGCAAAATCTGCCGCTTCATAGAAAAGTGCAATATCTACGCGGTCAAATTGTATGGAACAGATTTTTTTTTCAGGTCGTTTCAGAATCCTTTACTGATTCCATGTTAACAGGTTGCGCGGCGATGTCCCTGTTGTATGTAAAAAATATGATTACACGAGCACTCACGTATTATGAAACTCGCAGATCTGCCTGAAGTTGGAGAATAGCAGCTCTCGGTTGTCGAACACGGCCTTCGGGGTGGTCGCCTTGTCGATGGGCTTCATGTACCGGGACACCACTTGCTGCATGTCACGACCGAACTCCTCTTCTGTTTCAACCAGCTCTCGTACCACGGCTCTGGAGATTAGGTTACTTGGTAACTTAAATCCCCATTTTTGGAGACTACAACTGTTTGCGCATAGTTTTAGGCATAGAATTCAAAATAGGTACATAATCATCGTATAGTGTTATCAACAGTTGATACTCTGGTCTCCACGCAAACGTGCAAGAGTGAGCTGTAATTCGCTACGAACTCATAATAACTTCGAGAATTAAGTTTTCAGACGAAGACTGTAAATTACTAAGAGATGTTATTTTATTAGATGTGTATAATTAAGATGTTTGACGACGGGCTAAGTGGCCATTAGATTTGACGAATCAACTTAAACATGATGAAAAATTTACCTTCAGATCAGGAGCCAATTTTAGAAAAAGTTTCAAAGCTATCCATTCGAATATACCATAACCTGTTAGGGTAAAAGGAGGACACCAAAGGAAAGGCCGTTCTAACGATTTCAATGATGCGTTTATTATCCTTTTATTTCTATACTGGAAGGTGTGTTTACTAATATATAAATAATCTCACTATAAGACAAAATAATCCTCTTGTAGGTGCCCCACATGAAATAACCAAAGCTTTCAAGATCAATAGATCATACACATATTTCGATCAGCACTCGACTCGCGATTATGACGTCACAACGAGAGTTCAGATGATAAACATTATAATAAATTAGAGTGTTTTCCTAGCTCCTGAGTCAGCCGGAGAGCGCGCGGTGAAGTTGCCAAGAGGTGAGAGCGTGGGAGCATCTATAATGGTGAATGGAGAGGTAACACGAGGATTGGAAGGCCGTGATTTGCTTGTGATCAAGGTACGGAAGTTGATTGCTGACTATTCCTGTTTTCTTCCCTTAAAAGTCTTTAGAAAATTGAGCTTAGACGGGGACGAAAATGCAAAACTAACAATTCAATCTATAAAGAGGGCAGAGACTCAAAAAATATTGCTTAGGTCGTAGAAATCTGAACAGCTGAACATTTACATACGTCTATAAGTCTCCTGTCTTGACTTATGGACGTAGAAGGCACTTTTGTCCTCATGGTCTTTACTTACTTGATTCCTCAAGTACGTAAAGACCATGAGGACAAAAGTGCCTTCTTGCCAGACTATACTTGCAAATAGAAAAGCAAAGCCATTTGGTACAAAATATTTCCTAAAAATAGACAGCCAACTTGTCACTACATTTACAACTACTCAACCAAAGGCAGGTCTTAAATCCTGCCAAATCCACCTGGACAAGCTGTTGGCAGTTTTGACTAAACACCTAACAATATTGTTCTGGCATGATGCTTCGGTAAGACAAGTGGGAATAATTGGACAAGCTCTGATATATTGCTTGTTGCGGACGTGCATTTCCATAATGAGATGTGATCTGATCTGTTTACTGCGCCCTTGACGGTTTAGTTTCTAACAGTAGGTGCTAAAATGAATTGTAATAGAGCTGACGGGTATTGAAAAACTGTTAAGTTTGGAAGAATAGAATTTATGAGCTTTTGTGACATACTTATTTATTTATTTAAACTTCTCGCACAAAAGGTACAAAGGCGGACTTAATGCCTTAGGCATTCTCTACCAGTCAACCAAGGGTGGTGAAGAGATTAGATGGCAGGTGCTTCAGTTGACACAGAATATATAATAATTATAGACACATGGTCGAAATGTTGAAGGTTTTGATTCATGAAAGATGGCTGCCAATTTCAGATAATCTCATTAAAATAGATAAGGTTATATATACCTGCACCCGTAGCACGACTAGCGTAAAACGGAAAAAACGAAAGAGAAAATTTCACACTATAGAAAGATTTCTACAAAAACGAACAAAAGAAGGTACACTTTGTTTGTCTATACAAAGTGTGCGTTCTTTTGTTAATTTTTCTCTTCTCTGCGAAAAATATACATTTCTTTTCTTTATTGTAGAGAAGAGATAGAAGTGGTGCATGCTAAACGTGCTGAAGGCGTCGTGGAAAGCAAGGGCTTAAAGAATATAAGAAGGAAGACTCGAGATATATTATATCTATGTGGTCTTATGTATGTTTGCTAAACTTATGCCAAAACTATCAACTGATTTTATTTGACAATTTTACAGACCGTATAACATTAGAACTATCATAATAGTTTATTAATATACAATAACTAATTTCATGAATATAGAGAGCAGATCCATTTTACTAAGGATTTGTTACTCATGTAAATAAATAGTGAAAATTTGGCTCGGATTCGCTAGATATTCATTGATTACATATCTCAGGTACCTATGTTCGACGAACAGTTACCATTAATCATATAAAATTAAGGACCTAAGAACATTAGGATCGCCAATAGTCCAAGTAATCACAGACTTGTTACAGGTGAAATAATTATGAAGAAATCCAATGACTGGGTCAGAAAATTGAGTGATATAATGTCTTATATCAAGACAATACAAAGAATTATATATATCTTTATAAAATGTATCTTTTTTACTTTTAAAGTAAAACCCTTTTAAAGTCGATGACACGACAAAACAAAGTAATTCAACATATGGACATTCAAATGAATCAGACTGACACTTTCCAATCAACTAAAAATAAGATCCATAAAAGCAAAACCAATGAACCTTCCCTGAATACATTTCCAATAATGTCAAACACAAAAGTCAAAGCATCTAAATATGGAATCCTTGTAACAAGGAAACATAATCCTGACACCTAAAACAAAAGATGAGCGAAGCTTTCGAAGACAGTTTGTTGACACGGAAGGGAAGCACTGACTCCTGCCAAATTACAACGCTGATGATAACTTTATGCATCGTCCTGAATACTTCATATCCAAGGGTTACTGTCATTTTTCCGTTACGTTTGTGTATCTTGACGACGGTTTGATTGGCGTCAGAATGTTTGGATAAGAATAAAGGATGCCAGTTATGCGGATTATGATGCGTGGTTTCTTTTATTAAATTATGAGACATGCGGTTAATTAAGTTTTTGGTGAAGTAGAGTATGTGTGTTCCGTTAACTGAGGCTTGATTTTAGTAAAATTTTATAACCATATTATGATCTGGTCGTTAAGAAGGTTTATTTATTAAGGACTTTATGAAAACGTTCTTCTCTCTAGCGTATCGATGGCGAATATTTTTTAAATAATATTTTGTTACAGTTAGGCTAATTCGTTTTGAAAATGCCCTTCAATTTATTTTACATCACCATCCAAAATCTACTCTCGACCCCGGAAAACTATCCGTACATTTATACATACACCAACAGCGCCACGAGAACCAATTTAACATCGTTATCCATCCAAAAACCGTAAATATGTTGAGTGTTATTACCTATAGGATTTGTCACAGTTCACGAGCACTCAGAATGTGTGACAAGCATTTAATAGGACTGCACCAGCTTCTCGCCAAGAAGTAAGTCCGGTAGTAAAACGGATTAGGAGAAACACGTGTATATGGATAAAGTGGCACCTGACATTATGCCAAAAGGTAAACCAATTCAGTGGAAAGTGCCACTCGAGGTAGTTATAAGCATATTTTAATAGGATAGACACATATCGTCCTATTCTCTCTAATTTATGAAATAAAAAAAATAAAAATGGGAAGGGTGGTAATAGCATTCATATTCATGATTTCACTTGTAACAAACAGGGATCAGCATAGCTATTCACAATCATTCGATACGATTCTGTGCCGAATCGAAAATCAATCAATGTTATCGAAGGAGTCCTCTAAAGGCTGTTGATAAATCATTGACCCGAAAAGCCATTTTTTCATTGTCAGTTTAAATCAAATAGACTTAAAGCAGCTATTTGCTGTCGGGGACAAGGTAAATCAGTCAGAAGATATGTCATTTTCGAAAGGACAGCCTGTCCAATGGTTGTGAATGGCTATGCAGAGATCTTTAGCACGATCGCGTGAATTAAACACAAAGGAAATTCGAACGATTATGGAATCGAAAATACAACTATCCTATAGCCTCCTGGTACAAAATGTAGCAAGCATAATTGGTATCACCCATAGATATGAAATAAAGTCTTTAAACTAAACAAATATTGTGTAAAACGAGTTTTCAATTTTAAAATCATTCGAAATTACGTTACGTTTACGCCATGCGCCCGTGTTAGGCCCACTGGACATTGGGGAGGTAACAGGACAATTGCTGCTGCCGTATAATTATTGAGTTGGTCTACAGAAAATAGACAAGGAAATCCAATTATACTTTCAACATTTTCAATGATACAACATTCACGTTCTTGCTTATTAGTAGTCTGGCACAAGAATAGATTGCAACAATATTACAGGTGTGAAATTCTTTAGCGATATTTTGCAGCTGATATAATTATAAACATGTTTTTTTCAAGTGCAAGGTTTATGAAAAAGAGGAATTTCCGTGAAACCGGCCTTCGCAGTAACAACAAAAGAAAGGACAAGGCTGAATATGTTACAATATTGTTTAACAGGAAGAGATAGCACAAGGCAAGGGCGTACGAACAAGCAAGCAATCGCCAACTTTGGAATAGTTAAATAAAGCGAAAGTGGGATCCTGTCCTGGGTTCGCCCTCAGGTCAGGCAAAGTGACATTTGGTTTTTCCTGTAGGAATGATTCAGTAGCAGCTCGAATTCTGAATTTTCCGGTTTGTAGCAATAGGATCGCCTCCTCTATGAGACTTAAACATAACTGCTTAAATGTGGGTGTGGTGCACTTATTTCGGGGAACACCTACATGATGGCGTGATGTTATGTTATTGTTAATTAGCCTTAGTTAATTACCAACTAGTCATTAACTAAGGCTGACTTTCCAATACTCAAATAACTTTTATCTGAGAAATAAATACAACGGTTTGACAGCTTTTGTATACAAAATATACCAGCATATACAACATTATTTTTAGTTTATTGCAAACCTGAATATACTTTGCTCGGAATAAGTAACTAAATCGATTCCAATAATTGTTACACCATGTTATATTTTGTCCCAAAAATATTTAAAAAAGGTTACAAGTTGGACACCGAGCATATGATTGCGGATGTGTACTTAGTACACATCCGCAATCATATGCGCACAAAACAGGTCACGGCCGGTCACAGCGGCACCCCAAGACCGCCCATTGTGTCACCCTTTGTAAAATTTATATATAATAATTTATATATAATTTTTTTTTTTTTTTTTTTTGAGTATTTTATCCTATTCTATTCTAGGCGCGGGCGCACAGCGGGCTGGAGGCGCGGGCGGCGCAGGGGTGCCGCGTGGTGTGAGCATATTTTTGTACGGACATCCAGGTAACATAACAAGCTTATAACTTTGTGATTTTTCATAATACAGTTTTGAAATTTTGTACATAGATTCTTTACATAAAAATACTAGACACGTGTTTCGGGTTTCGCATATACTAACACTAATGTTATATATTTCTCAGATAAAAGTTATCTGATTGAGGGCCCATATTTTAATCTTCAGATAAATTTTTCTCTGTAAAATAAATACGGTGGTTTGACAACTTTCGTGTAGGAAATATGTCAGACTATCATACATATTTATTCTTTAAATAAAACTTTTATGATTATTGAAAAAAAAAAATAATAAAAAACCCTAAAGATTGAAAAATCAGCACTTTGACGTAGTCAAATAAAAATGAAATTAACCTACATGATCCAAATGCTAACGAACCTAAACACAATTATGTACGCTGACACACTGGTCAACGACTTAAGGACATCGATAAAAATCTTTACACATTGGAATGAAATTCGACGCCCCAATCTCATGCAGCCGGTAAAGTGACAATAAAAACCCGATAAGAATCTTCTTTCAGACGTTTCCAGTTCCCTTTGTTGATGCACATGTTGAAACAATGTTTGATGTCGTGCTTACGTCAATTGGAAACCATTTTGGAAAACTTTGTGAAATTAAGTCATGATCTGCGTACGATTTGTAATAAGAGCTGAAAGGCTGAGAGCTTTCTTTTTGGGCTAATTATCTTTTGAAGTCTCTGATTTCTGGAAACGTGATCAAATCTCTGATAAATAAGTCTTAAGTACTATTTATGTTAGATTTCCAGGAAAATATAATTATAGCAAAATATTCCTTTACAGACGATGACGAAGGTGACGAAGGATATTCATTGTCAGGGCTTATTACAAAGATCGATATATATATTGTTGATATTGTAAAATCATTGAGCTACGTTGTTACCTACGACTGCATTGAATTGAAAGTATCCACACTGGTTTTTATCACCTGCCAAGAAGTGGTGGTAGGTATTTTACAAAATCAAGGGAATCTGTACCTTTAGCATATAAAAACAAAGTTGAACTCACTGTCGTCTCGCAGCCATGGCGGTCTGGTCCCTCTCTGCGGTCTGCTTCTCCTTCAGAACTTGTGCGGGCACGTACCCCTGGCGCGTGCGCAGCTCGCCGCCCTGCACGTCCTCTATCACTCGGACCAGCCATCTGGAAGCAGGTAAGGGGCTATTTTAGGCTAAAGTAAAGAGTTTATAGCTAAGTAGCTGAGAAAATGGGGAAAAATAAAGTTTTATCAGTTTTAAGGAGCACAATAATGTATGAAAATATCAGTAGACGTTAGCTATTCAGTTGCGTGCGTTTTAAGAAACGTAAGGGTAGTGTCGCTTGAAAAGTTATTCTGAACTCTTTTTAGTGCCGTATATTTGAACTAATAAGTTTACTTTGTCACAGTGTCTTAAATAACACGCCACACACACGTCGCACGCTGGAGATTCAATACTGAAACACGTATGCTTTCGTCCGTTTAAAAGAGAAGTGCGAGGACAGCCCGCGCAATTCAAATTTTCCTACGTTTTTTGCAAATTGTCAGTCAGTGTCGGGTTGTAGGTATATTGATTAAAACATGATTCGCGAGCGTAACAAGTATGTATTTACAGAAATATAATCATCAATACAACCCTCTAAGTTCATATAACCCTATTAAATGACTTATCAATCAATCAAATCAAATCAAATCATTTATTTCTTTGCAAACATGGGTATAGTACACAGGTATTTTTATAATAGGTAAAGTTCTCCATATTTTACCGTCACATGGGCATGCAAAGGTTTACAATTCCAAATAAAAAATTAAAAAAATAGTGGCAGATCATTCGAATTAGATTATATAAATATATTAAAAAATGTCAGCGTGGTCACAGCAATAAAAACAAAATAAAATGAAGATGAGAGGATCACAATAATTATGTCAAACAGAGTAAAAGTATGTCAATCAGTTAGTGAGTCATCATTAAGAAAATCGTCAATAGTGTAATAAGTTTAAAATTTTAATATAGGCATATTTTTTATAGCAGTAGGTACTTTATTATATATGAGTGGGGTAACACCAAAAAAACTTTTTTTCATTAGTGCAGTTTTACATTTTACGTGACATAATTGAGTGATGTATTGAGTCCGTATTGGATTTTTCCTGACCTCTGATAGTTTTTTAAATAGGTGAGGGTTACATTTCACAAACAAAGCGGAGTATAGGAGGATATCAATAGGAGTATAATTCTGTAAATGCATATTTGTTACGGTCGCGAATCAAATTTTGTTCAACATACCTGACACTGAGCTGCGGGGTAATTCTGTAACACACTGTCAGTAGCAATGGGTTTCATTTCGAAAGTTCAATAACATTCATTGCGGGATTTAAGTTGTTGCGCACGCGAATTTTTGGAACATATGAAGAAATTGATTAGCAATATCCTTCAAAATGATTCAGATTGATATTGATAGTGGGTTACGCAACGAAGGTGCTGCAATTGCAAAAACGTACGAAAATTTGAATTTCGCGGGCCACCTTGGCGCTTCAGTATTTAGCGTTTCTTTGTGCGTTACCTAGACCATAAATTTCACACCCGTACGAGTATAATTTATACTCATTTACGTCTAGCACAGGAAACCCACACGAGACAGTAAATCCTATTCTCAGAAGGGCGGCGGCACCTGGAGCGACGGTTGACATTTAGGCACGAGCTAGTTAGTACTCTCTCCATTTTGAACTATTTATACCGTGGCATTTAAATAAATTAATGTAATAGTCGGAAGACGCATGTGTCTTCCTTATGTATCGCTTCGAAGACGATAACCATCAGGTTATCGTCTTCGTCTAAAATAATAATAGCCGCACAAGTCGATCGATCAGGTTAAGCTACGCTTGCCGCGGTTGATCCGTGGATGGGTGACCGCCTTTACATATGGAGAATCCTCGGCGCCTCGGATAGCATTTTAAGCTGTTGGTCCCGGGTGTCATTCGTGGATCTTTGAAAGTTGTTAAACGGGTCGTCAAAAACCCGAAAGTCGGACAACCAGTCTTACTAAGGGGCATCGTATTACCCAGTAACTGGGTTGTGAAGGTCAGATAAGCAGTCGCTCTATGCAAAATACTAGTATTCAGCTGGATCCGGTTAGAATTGAAGCCGACCCCAACATAGTTGAGAAAAGGCTAGGCAGATGACGTTCTCTTCTTTAAGGAAGAGGAGGAGTGCTAGCAATGACATCGGTAGACTGAGGAAAATAAAATAGCCTGAATAAGGAAGATACCTACTTGAACAAGATTTAATGTAAGTTTTAATATCAGCACGATAATTAAGTTCCGCCAGAAATGAGGTCTCAATTTCATCGTTATTATCCCATCACGCCTTTCTTTTGATCACCCTAGATACCCATCAACCTAAATTATTGTCTTAAATATCACAGAAGAATGAAGCCATAAAATTATACATAATAAAGGAATAAAATTAAAAAGAAAAAAATATTTGTTGATTTTTTTCCGGGAAGCTTTTCTCCTGTCAATCTCATTTGACGATGACGTCACTCGAGCATTGCCCTGGGGTTCGTTCGCCCAGTCTAGGTTCAGTCTTTGTCTAAAATCTGAATGTTTATAGCCTAAATGGTTGCTGTACCGTGACACAGGGGTATTGAATGTCGTCTACTGGTTGGAGTGACAGTGATGTGACGGATTTTTGATTTATTCCAACCTGAGAGGTCGTTGACCTAAACAACTACTTAATAAAAATCTTAAATATTTTTGGCTCGCTAAACTGGGTCTAGAATTATGAAAAGTTGCACAAGATTGCCATATATAACGAAATTGAGCACTAAAGAAGGATTTTAGAAAATGTACCCCCCTAAAGGGGTTAAATGGGGCATGAAAGATGGTATAAAAGTTCGTTATTTTTTAAAGTAGATATGTGGAAGTTGGTCCTTGTATGCAGCCTGTAACGTTCCCAATGCTGGGACACAGGCCTCCTCTCGGTGTGAGGGAGTGGACCGTAATCCACCACGCGGGCCCAGTGCGGTTTGGTACATGCTACGTGTTGGCTGCATAAGCATACAATATTGACTGCCCAATGGTAAAATATAAGTATGTTGAGTTGTGACCAGACAAATAACGAGAGCACTTGGTGTGCACGTGGACCGCTGCGGCTATTACTGTATAATAAACTGGCTTCAGCCCGCGACTTCATCCGCTTAAAATTTCTTGCTCCCCCGCCCCACCGCGTCGCATCGCATCGCCTGCCCGCGCTATTACCAGCTTCGTTTGCGCTAGCGATCTTTCTGACTTTTTTTTGTTTTTGCTCGGCTTCTAAGAGTCCTTGCGTGGCTATCAAATGCATAAAGATATTTTTTAAATCCGACTTGTAGTTCCAGAGATGAACGCGTCCAAACAAACGAACAAAGAATTCAGCTTTATTATTAGCATAGAAGATGGAAAATAAAATTGTTGTATTAGCCCATTGTGTCACCCTTTGTAAAATTTCTATATTTATGTCTGTAATTTATATGGTGTGCATAATAAAGAGTATTCTATTCTATTCTAAAATTCCGTCTATGAAGCTACTAGATTAAATGTATAAACATACATAAAGACAGGAACAACATCTTGTTAAACGACACGCAAATATTACAAGAGAACTTCAGAAATTCAAGATAAACAGTTTTTCTCCACATTTTACTACATATTCACCTATAAAGCGTAGGTTTATTTTTACACGCCATTCTTTATTCCGAAGAGATTATTGCGATAATCATTCGGAACATTTGTTGCTTTTGTATTCTTAATGGTTGTACTCGATTCTTGGAAGAATGGCGGGAAAACGAACTAGGTAACCTTATTCGTAGAAACTAATACATGAATATGTCAACCGGATCATATCGGAGGAATCTGTGCCTCATTTGTTTCGAGTTCATAAAAAGTTATTTTGAATGATTTTTTACTATCTATTTCTCGGACAGAGTACAAAACAAAAATCTCCAACCATAGCTACAGATGCAGAGATTTTTTTTTTAAAGAAGTAATTTACTCTAGTTTATTATATTATTAAATGTTTTATTATTTGTTAAGGTCTTATTAAAATGTTTTCAAGCAATAATTACTACATTTTATGAATTAATATTTTTTTAGATTATTTTATTTTTCGTTATCTATTATACCTACTTATTTTTAAACGAAGCAGCATCGTTAAATTCATTCCGCAATCTTTAGCTTCATTAAAAACCAGTAAAACCTAAAACACTGTTGTGAGTACAAACTCCGAGGTGACATTTACGCCGGTCGTAAAAATGTAAAAACACTGCTCTGCAAGATGTACCTAGTATCTATAAAATGAATAAAAAAAAAACAATACTTGACAAAGTTGACTTGACGATACTTTTCGCACTTTGCTGAACGTATTTATCTAACATAGTAACTAAGTATGTACTCGTATGTTATGTATAAACGTTATGTCTATTGAGACATAACGTTTGTAGCGTCCGTATGGATTAAAGTAGAGAAACTAAGAAATAAGAAATCAAATCTGAGAAGAAGACTTGGATTGTAGAAGACGTTGACTCTGGATACTGGTATTCGGATCTAGAGGATTGGGTCACTTGCCGGGTATGTTACAGAATAGATAGTTCCACTATTACTGTGCCGGCGAAGAGGATAATGATGACGAGTCATATTTTCTCTTTTTGTGCTCGGTTTTAGACTAACACAGGTGTATAAGACTGGGTATGCCAATATTTCGGCCCGGACACGGGCCAAATGGGCAGTTTCTATATTTTCTTAAAGTTCGATTATGTCCAAATAATAGTAGACTAAGATAATCATTTTAGGTTAATTTTAAAGAACATTAATGAGACTAATAATGGCTAGTTTTTTTTTTTTCTAAGGTTTTGTTCAAGGTTTCCCATGAGGGATCCCGCATTGCCCCAGCTTACCCTAGTTAGGTGAAGACTGTTAAAATTATTAACTTGAAATTACTGCGCGACAACAAAGACCGAGTTATATTTTTCTCGCGTATAACTATTAACGTGACAAGCCGAGGCAAACACTAAAAAGTTAGGTATGTAAACCCTTCGTAATAATATTTTCCACGAATTTAAAATCCATTATCTCACTTTCAAATATATCAAAGAAAATAAACATAAAAGAGTTCATAATAAAGCAGTACTAATCTATTACATGTAGAATTATTTCGGCTATCCACCAATCTATCTTGGTGGTGGAATATCGCCAACTCGCTATATCATAATTTTTGTATGAATGTCTTGATGTGTACTTAAGTGGGTCGTACATGTTTTGCAAAATGGATTTAGAGTAAAAGATGTATAATTTAATGAGATTGTTAGTAATAATGGAGTCATAACAAGGAATATTTCATAGTAATAGCACTTGTTTCTTTGAACCTGGCTTAGGTGTAAGGGTGCAACAACAACAGAAGAGGTGGCTAACAATTTATGTTAATTTTGAGAATCACAAGACATTATTTGCACATATTTTTTCAATCTTATTAGCATATAGTAGAAGATCGAGATAAATATTTCGATTTCTTGTGATGTCTATTCCATTCCTACCTCATAATTCTCCAGCCTTTATCCCAATTTACATGGGGTCGGCGCAACATGTCTTTATCTCCCATACTTCTCTATTACTCGTAATCTCGGTAGTCACCCCCTTTCCAGCCACTCCATTCGTACCTACCAAACCAATATTTCTTTATTCAAGTATTTCTTGAACCCTAGCAAAAAGTTAACCTGAAAGTCCAACGACCCATAGGCAATTGACGTCACCGTGTACGACGTTACAAGGCTGCTCAAATACACCGGATGCAACGTTATGATGCAGAGTCTTACACAACTCCGCCCAGTCGGGTAACGGCAGTATTTCTGGCTCGCTATGACGTAACGTAAAAAGATGCAGTACTTATGATCTAAATACTATGACAGATGGATTTTGAAACGACGGAGATGTTGAATGATGAAAGAACGCCCTGCGCATACGCATAGTTGCGGTACTCTGACTCAACTTGCTGTTTTATATTTTAGCAAACTGAAATAAGGGCAGATACTAAAGAAGGGATGTTAATAAAACTATATTTAAATAATTTAAAACTTTGTTTAAAAGACGAAATAACGCTTTTCTTAACACTGGCCTATTTTAAACTTGATCGATGCCATGGTGAACAGATAAGCCAGTCGGCAAGGTTGTTGGTGGGAGTTACTGCCGACTGCCCAAAGTGTTCCAGCGTAGTTATTCATAACCATTCGACAGGTTTCCGACTCGAAAATGACACATTTTAGATTACCTGATTTGCCTAGTCCCATTTACGTTCCGAAATGGCCTGTTGGAAGAATAATGGTAGTCTGTTTGGTTTAATCTGTAAGAGATTTTAGGTTTCGGATTTGTGAACAGCGTTTAGAGGATTCTTTCGATAACATTGATTGATGTTCGATTCGGCTCGACAGCGTAACAAATGGTTGTAAATAGCTAAGCTGATCTGCTTTAATATCTCTAGAAGACTCAGTAAAGCTCAGTTACTAAAATAGGATAGATACATACAATGAAAGATATTCAGGAAAAGGAAGTTATTCAGGACACTGATTATATTTTTATATTAGGGAAGATAAACATATTGGAGTAATCTTACTGCTCACCCACTCGACTGTAATGTGGAGCGACATACATAAAGTGTAAACAAATGTGTTATGTGATGAAAGCACTAATGTGGCTGCCGCGAGATCTAATTAGGTACAACATTGCTGATTGGTATACTTCGATTTAGGGCGCTGTCTTCAATGAGCTTAGTATCAAAATATTTGGTCTTTTTTTATGTCAAAGGCATATAACAGTAGGGGAAGACCAAAGAAATCAAGGATGGACTGTGTGAATGATGATATAGTTAGAAAGGGGGTAACTACCGAGATGACGACAGAGAAGTATGAAAGAAAACCGACCCCAAATAAGTTGTGATTAGGGCAAGAGATTGATGATGACCCGACTGCGCGACAACAAAGACCGAGTTATATTTTTCTCGCGTATATATGTATCTTTGCATATTGTAGCATTACGCTACATAAAACCTCCTTTTTTTTTTTTTTAAGAAAAAAACTATTCAACCTTGCTTATTTTTTCTTTTTCTACTTGGCGTATGGATTTTTCAAAATTAGATTTTGAAGAAAAATTGTGACACCCCTTGCCATTTTTTTGTCCTTCACCTGAGAGGTACCATATTCGTTCCAAGAGCTTTGTTATATTAATTAGATGTTTAATTTTAAATTTTTATCCGTATAATTATGATCTAACCGTGCTTGTGGAAATATTGATTTTTCTTTGGACCTGGTACGTATTAATTCTTCTTTTGTTTTTTGATGGTTTTTTCCCTATCCATCCTCTGTTTCTGGTGGTGTTCTTTAGTCTTAACATATCTTTTCGTTTTTGCTTTAGGTGATATCCAGCTAACAGAGGGCTATTTCGCCCTCTCCCGATACCTGGGAGCTTTCTGGTGATACGACCTACTATTAGTTATATTCAAAACTGCAGCAACGATATATTCGCCAATCTTTTGTTCATGCTCTTGAACTAAAGCTTACCACAACACATTTTGCTTGGTATACAAACTTGATTTTTTTTACTTTATAATATTGGACGTGAACGGGTTCCACTTCCGTAAAAGGAGTCTGTCAACCTTGGAATTCGCCCTTCCTTTGATCCAGATTTATTTACCCACACTTGTGTGATACCGTCATCACCAAAAATGTTTACAATTAAGAAGATCAGAAACCCATAGAGAAGAAGAAGACTAATATTAGATACCATTACCTATTGTTAATACTAATTTTAAATTTGACCCAGTTGTAAATAGTAATACAAAACCGTGAATGTATTTTATAAAATTAAATATAAACAATTTCGGATTCCTCGACTGAAGCTTCAGCCTAGGGTCCTTATTTATCCATTCACGGTGAATGTGCCTTAAACTTTATCTTTAAATTCAATTATTTTATTCTAATATTATTATTTTCTTCTTTATTTTTTAAAAACTCGTCTTGTGTAAATATTTTTAAAATAAATTTCGTGTAGTGGTAAAAGTTTTTTTAATTTTTATAACCCTTCAGTTTGGCGCCCGGAGAAAAAGCGGTAAGTACACATTTTAAACCACTTATTGCGATAACTTGATTACCTTTTTTTTTTTTTCGTTATTTTGTGTGTAGTGCTCATTTATGAGCAAATTTAACTGTTTGTCTGTTTCCAGTTCCATCCCGCTTTAAAGCAGTGTAACACACGTTCACGGATATTGTAAAACGTCACAAAAGTGGAGCTATAGGTACATACAAAACGTTGAAAGTCGCTACGGCGGATGTGTTTCATGAAATATAATGTATTGTAAAATGCTTGAATTTTGAAAATAACCCTGTAACCATATTGAATTTTAATCTTTTATTTCCTCCCATATTACATTTTATCCTGTGTATTATTTAACTCCCTTAGCTAACGGTATTTAGAACCCGTAGTCTTTGAATGGTCTGATGTACTTATGTGTGGTTAGCCGACGTGACAAAGGTAAGAGTTTTTTTTGCAAGACAGATTTTTATGCTTGGATCTAGATTTTTCAGGTTCTAGTATTTATCTGCCTTATTTCCTCCCTGTGTTTCGTTTTTAGGTCGATCCCATCGCAAGATAGATTTTTTTTTGTAGCCTTGTAGTTTCTGTGGGTTATTTTTCATGGTCGACTTGTTTATAAGTTTTCGTTGCCAGGTAACAATAATTTTTCTTTGCGCATTTTTTTTTTTTGTGTAGCAAAACGCAGAACCAATAATCTTCCTATTCATAAAATAGGTTGCATATGGTTTAACTGGATTAAGATCGTTTTGGCTTCAAAACTATTTGAAGTAAGACATAGATATTGTATACCTTTATCTCGTATGGTATAGGCAGTACATTTCATATTTTTTTTGAACTCTCGATTTTTTTATCACCATGGACGATCAAGAGTTACCTATTGTTGAGACTCCATCCCGAAGTGCTATTATATCAAGACCACCTCTAATTCCTCCACCAATTCATCCACCAAACCCTCCACCAATTCCTCCAAGGAATTCTTCTTCGACGAATGTCTTGTCACCAGTTAGATCAGAAATATGTTCTCATCCGTTTGAAAAAAAATATTCTTTGTCCAAATGGAAAATCGATTTTTCTGGTAACAGTTGCGTTCGTGATTTTTTTGTCGATATTGATGAACGTAAATACGCTGATGGTGTTTCGGATCAATATTTAATTAGACGTTTCCACGAGGTTTTATCAGGTGCTGCGCTGAAATATTTCCGGTCAATTCGATTCGAAGGTTTAACTTACGCTGAGTTGAAAGATTCTTTTTTTAAAACTTTTGCACCTTCCGATTTGGAATTTAAGACAGAACTTGAAGTTCGCAATCTAAAACAGAAGGCTGATCAATCAATCAGGGATTTCGTCATCCAGGTATAAATGATAAATGATAAATGATAAATGATTTATTTTCTGTAAGTAGGTTTGTACAAACACTTTTACATGTCAATCATATTTTTTTAAACTAGATGAGGTCGGCGTTTCCTATCTGACTACTCTGAGAAGAAAGGCCGAAACAAACTCAGAGGTCACAGTCTCTTTTAAAGTCCAGACATAATCTTGGTCAGATAATGTGAAGACCATGTAGATTAGTGTCTGAAATGGTCTTTTGAGTAAAGAACCACACAGATTGAGCGGACCTGTCCAGTCAGTGCACGCATTTGTCAAAAATCGTGCAGCTCAACTCAAAACTTGAGGAGCCTTACGATTCGACGAACAATACCAATGAAAGGACATTTGGGTAGGCCGCATAAATGACTCAAACTGCCAGATCATGATTAAAACTAACTAAGAAGGAAAACCGAAAAAAAGAAATGACCCACATAGTCTTCACACTCACAGTAATAATAATAAAAATAAGATACTTTACAAAGTAAATATCCATGTCATTGTTTATATAAAATTCATCAATGTCAATGTGTATATAAAAATCCGGATATAATCTTTGAGGACCATGTAGATTGGTGTCTGAAGTGGTCTTTTGAGGAAAGAACCACACTGAGTGGACCTGTGCAGTCAGTGCACGCATTCGTCAGTAACCGTGCAGCTCAACTCAGAACTTAAGGAGCTCAACGATTCGACGAGCAATACCAGGGACAGGACATTTGTGTAGACCGCATACACCACTCAAACTGCCAGAGCATGATTAAAACGGAAACAATGACCCACATAGTCCTCACATTCACAATAATTAAAATAATATAAGACTTAAACAGTAAATGTTCATGTCATTCTGTATATAAATAGATATTTAGAAAGAAAAAAAAAATAAATAAAAAAAACAAAAGTGTAAATCAGCAAAATAAAAATTAACAACATTCACTGTCTAGACCTATTGGAGCAGCTCAATCCCAAGCTTTTTTGTCCTCAATATAGTCTTTTACAGTATAATAGGCTTTCTGGCATAGTTTTAGCTTTATGAAAGATTTGAATTTATTAATGCTTAGTTCTTGAATGTGGCTAGGAAGTTTATTATAAAAATGTGTACATTGGCATCTAAACGAGCCACCTATTTTCTTAAGCCTTGTTGTAGGAACAACATATTTGTGTTTGTTCCTAGTATTAATATTATGGATATCACTGTATTTTTTAAACAGATTAATATTTTTATGTGCATACAAAAGATTATCATAAATGTACTGAGAAGGCACAGTCATTATATTAATCCCTTTAAATTTGTCTCTGAGGGAGTGTCTGGGACTTAATTTATAAATCGAACGAATTGCCCTTTTTTGTAAAATAAAAATTGTCTGAATATCGGCGGCATTTCCCCACAACAGAATACCGTATGACATCACACTATGAAAATAACTAAAGTAAACTAAACGGGCTGTCTCTAAATTAGTTAAGTCACGAATTTTCCTAACGGCGTATGCTGCAGAGCTAAGCTTTTTTGACAATTTATCTATATGGGGGCCCCATTGAAGCTTGGCATCCAAAGTTATGCCTAAGAATACTGTGGTATTTTCGGGTTTTAACTCATCACCCTTTATAAGAACACTAGTTTCTACTTGTCTAACATTTGGTATCGTAAACTTAATACATTTCGTTTTTTTTTCGTTAAGAAGTAGGTTATTAACATTAAACCAGTTAACTACTTTTGCGAGGGCACTATTTATATTGTCAGTAACCAGCTGCTGACGTTTGAGTTTAAATAAAAGTGAAGTGTCATCTGCAAACAACACTATATCATGTTCGTCCCTTATGAGGTAAGGCAAGTCATTTATATAAATAAGAAATAAAAATGGGCCAAGAATTGAGCCCTGGGGGACCCCCATTTTTACTACAGATCCGGGTGACCTTTTTCCGTTAACATCAACTCTCTGAATCCTATCACTCAAGTAAGAAGTAAGAAGATCCAGAGAGGCGTTCCGAATTCCGTAGTAGTGAAGTTTCCTGATTAAGGTTTCATGAAGAACACAATCGAATGCCTTGGACAAATCGCAAAAGATGCCCAAAGCATCGCATTTGTCCTCCCATGCATTATAAATATGTCCTAAAAGTTCAACTCCGGCATCAGTAGTTGAACGACCCCTTGTAAAACCGAACTGTTTGTTATGCAGTAATTTATTTTTGTTAAAAAATCTTTGCATTTGGTTTAAAATAAGCTTTTCAAAAATTTTACTAAAGGTAGGTAGTACTGAAATAGGTCTATAATTAGTAGGGTCTGATGTACTACCCGATTTAAACAATGGTATGATTTTACTATGTTTCATAAGATCAGGAAACTCACCACGATCAATACAATTATTAAATATAACAGCTAAAGTAGGTGCTACAATGTTTATAATTGACTTAGCAACATCCACAGAATTACCCCATAGATCTGCAGTCTTTTTAACATTTAACATGTGAAAAGTTTTAATTACATCTGTACAGGTGACATATTGAAAGTGAAATTCAGAATCACCAACTGGAACGTTTTCTTTAAGTAAAGACTCTGCAGCAGTGGGTGACGAGCTTAGAGATTTAGTTGTTGACACGGGAATCTCTGAAAAGAAATTTTCAAAGGCCGCGGCGACTTGAGAATCTGATCTAATTACATTGTCATCAATAGCAAGGCTGTAGTCACTACTTCGGTTGCAAGACCTTCCTGTTTCGCTATTAATGACATTCCAAGTCATTTTAATAATGTTACTACTATTTTTAATTTTTGAACTCAAATAACGTGACTTGGCTATACTACAGACTGTTTTAAATATTTTTGAGTAATTTTTAACATATAAATTAAATTCAGTAGTGTTTATACAAATCCGTTCATCATATAATTCATAATTCATAAAGTCGTTTTCTACTTTTATGTATACCAATGGTGGCCCAGTCACTGAAGGAAGCGTTACTATTGACTGATAATGTCTTTATATCTTTAGGTATCATATCTGAATATATCTTTAGGTATCATATATCTTTAGGTATCATATATCTTTAGGTATAGGTAGCGGTAGGAATATATCTTTAGGTATCATATATCTTTAGGTATCATATCTGAATGATAGACTTGCAGATCCAATTAAAGAAATGAAATTGATCGAGATTATAACACATAATATGCACCCTAAATACTTTCCGTGTCTTTCCATTCACAGGTTTAAGAATATTAACGATCTTATGGATACCGCTTCACATTTCGAAAGTTATTTACCGCATTGTACTAGAGTGGTTTCATCTGTCACGAATCAAGCTCAGCTTTGTCCTAAATGTAATCAGTCGGGTCATTCATATCGCGACTGTCCAAATTTTCCAGGTTTGATGTGTTTTAAATGTCGTACTCCTGGTGTGATGACGCGTGATTGTTTAAAATGTAATAAAAAAAAAGGCTTAGATAACCGGCGGCACGCATTTCGTACAGTGTCACCGGTGATAGCTTTAGACACACTAGATAACAGACCATTTGTTGAGATATGGTTGAGAGACCGTTGGGTTAAAGCATTATTAGATTCTGGTGCTCAGATGTCCATAATTAATTTCGATTTTATTAAAAAATTGGGAATAACATATGACACAAATATTCACGTTAATGTTGTTTCTGCTAACAATTCTCCCGTAGATATTTTGGGAACTGTATCTTTACCTGTCCTATTTAATAATGCGACTTTAACGCATGAATTTTTAATTGCACGTTGTTGTTCCTCTATGGTCATTTTAGGAATTGATTTTTGGAAGAAGTTCGGCTTGACATCCCTTTTTAGTCAAGTTTTTAATAACAATATCGATGGTAACATGTATTTGTCATCAATTAACAATGAATTCCTTCAGTCTCATGCTGAAAATAGATTGCCATATGTTCATCCTCGGAGTGTATTGTCGGATAGTCAGGAATTATGTCTTCAACAGGCAATCAAAGAGTTTGAAGATATTTCATCCGAGAGGGTTGGTCTTGGAAAGACTACTTGGCTATCTCATAAAATAAATACAGTTGGACAACCTATCAGACAGAGATATTATCCACTTTCTCCTGTTAAATTAAAAATTCTTAACGAAGAGATCGATAAAATGTTAAAGATTGGGGTTATTCGTCCATCTCGTTCTCCATGGGCAAGCCCAGTTGTGATGGTAACTAAGAAAGATGGTTCGGTTCGTTTTTGCGTTGATAGTAGAAAACTGAATAGTGTTACAATCCGCGATTCTTATCCTCTTCCTAGGATACAAGATATTCTAGATAATCTTCGCGGAGCAAGATATATATCTTCGCTTGATTTTAGTAGTGCTTTTTGGCAAATACCTTTGGCTGATGACGATAGTTGTCAGAAAACTGCTTTTATTGTACCTCAACGTGGTCTATTTGAATTTGTTAGGACGCCGTTCGGTCTCACGAATGCTGCTTCAGAAATGCAGCGTCTTACAGATATGATTGTTAATTTTGAATTTACTTCAACCAGCGATGATTGTGTCTTTGGTTATGTTGATGATTTGATTTTAATCTCTAAAGATTTTCATAGCCATCTCGCTCTCCTCAGAAAAGTACGTAATCGTCTAAAGGAGGCCGGTTTATCGATCAATCTTAAAAAATGTGAGTTTTGTAAAAGTGAATTAAAATATTTGGGCTATATTGTAAATGAGAAGGGTCTACAGACGGATCCCAATAAACTCGAGTCAATTAGAGATTTTCCTACACCCACTACAGCAAAGTCTTTGCGTGGTTTTATAGGAATGTGTTCATATTACAGACGTTTTGTAGATGGTTTTTCTTCTATAATAGCGCCCCTTACAGCTCTTTTAGGTAAAAAGAAAGGTCGCGATCCGATTAATTGGAATGAATCTGCTGAATGTGCTTTCAACAAACTAAAATCGGCTTTAATCAAAACCCCTGTTATGGCCTGTCCAGATTTTTCTAAACCATTCATTTTACAGTGTGATGCTTCTGCTGTTGGACTAGGTTCTGTGCTGACACAAAGAATAAATGATGCGGAACATCCTATTGCTTATTATTCCCGACTGTTTTCAAAAGCGGAGCGTAATTATAGTACTACGGAACGCGAACTCCTTGCTATTCTCGATTCTATCAAACATTTTCGTTGTTATTTGGATGGAATGAAGTTTACTATTGTAACTGATCATATGGCTTTAAAGTGGCTTCTAACATTGAATAATCCCTCTGGTCGTTTAGCTCGTTGGGCAACTATTATTTCACAATACACATTCGACGTAGTTCATCGTAAGGGTTTACAACATGTTGTTCCCGATACATTGTCGAGGATTTACACGAGTGCCATAACTTTTGATCAAGGTCCTGAAAATACCAATGATAGATGGTATAAGAAAGTCTATCTCGGTGCTCGTGATACACCTCAAATGTTTCCCGCCTACGCTATTCGTAATGGTGTTCTCATTAGACGCATGCCAATTTCCAGTCCTTTATCTTCTGATCCTTGGCGTGTAGTTCTACCAAAAGAGAAAGTTCCTTCTGCTGTTTGGGAAATACACAATAATTTTCCTTCTATTCATCCTGGTGTTTCTAAGTCATACTATAAGATCAAAGAACTATACTATTGGCCAAACATGTTTCGTGATGTAACCGAAATTTTGAAACAATGTGAGGTATGTAAAGCCTATAAAATATCAAACACTCAGCCACGTGGTCAGATGATTTATCCTAAAGATGTGTCATTACCTTTACAAATTATTTCTATTGACATTGTCGGTCCTCTGCCTATCGCTTATTATGGCTATAAATATATTTTATCTATGGTGGATGTATTTACCAAATATGTTTGGTTGGTTCCGCTAAAAAAGGTAGATACCATTTCGGTAATCAAAGCTTTGGAATCAGAAATTTTCTTTAACTTCGGCGTTCCGCGTTCCATTCTTTGTGATAATGCATCAGTTTTCCGTAGTAATCGATTTTTAAACTTTCTTAGAACTTTCCACATCGATTCGCCAACTTTTACACCATATTATACTCCTCAAGCTAATACCGTTGAACGCTATAACCAAAGTATTGTCACTTGTTTGAGTATATTAGTCGGTGATAATCAGAGGAACTGGGCTAAAATGCTACCTAAGGTTAAACTGTACCTCAATTCATGTGTTAACTTAGCTACTGATTTTACACCAAATTTCCTTATGTTCGGTAGAGAAGTTAGTTTAGATCCTACTCATGCTCATAGACAGACTCGAAGCAACAATTTAGCTGAAAGTCGGTCTCGTCATGCGTCTAACCTTACCTCTCTTGCTGAAATTTATGCGAAAGTTGCTGATAATCTTGCTATAGCATTTCTTCGTAATTCTAACTCTTATAATTCTAACCGGTCGGCTATTACACTCAACGTCGGTGACACTGTATGGAGGCGTAATTTTACTAGGTCTTCTGGAACTGATTATTTCTCTGGAAAGCTATCTCCTCGTTTTGTCAAGTGTCAGGTTGTTAGGGTTGTATCAAGGACTACTTACGTTCTTCAGGATTGTGATTCGGTTCACTCTGGACTTTATCATATCAAAGATATATTAAAATAAAGTCTTTAAATATATTTCTTTCTCTTACTCTACTTATTGTTTCTTTATTGTTTAAAACTTAGGTTGTAGTCTCTAATATTTTAATCGTTTATTGTTTTAATGTATCTTAATTAAATCTCATTCTAATGGTGTCAAGTACCATTAATTAATTTTAAATTTTATATTCTAATGTTAAGTTAAATTATTATTTGGTTTACTAGTTGTTAGTTAATTAATTCCTATCTTATAATATTAGGTTAATTTATTCAATGACTTGTTGGATCTTAATTAATTCTTCTTTATTAATTATCTCACTTATACTTCTTGTTACTTAATCTTCGATTCTATTATTTCTTCTTTACCTTATTCTCAAGTTTTTATACAGAACTTCTTAAAGGTTTTGAATTTCCACATTTCTATTTCGATAGGGTTGTTACCTTTATTTATTTTAATAGGGTTGTCATATTCTCCTACTTGTTGTTCAGGTTGGGTTTTTAACGTTTGGTTTTGTTATCTTCATAGGGGAAAACGATTTTTTTTTTTTTGCTGGTTAAAGGGTACTGTAGCATTACGCTACATAAAACCTCCTTTTGTTTTTTTTTTAAGAAAAAAACTATTCAACCTTGCTTATTTTTTCTTTTTCTACTTGGCGTATGGATTTTTCAAAATTAGATTTTGATGAAAAATTGTGACACCCCTTGCCATTTTTTTGTCCTTCACCAGAGAGGTACCATATTCGTTCCAAGAGCTTTGTTATATTAATTAGATGTTTAATTTTAAATTTTTATCCGTATAATTATGATCTAACCGTGCTTGTGGAAATATTGATTTTTCTTTGGACCTGGTACGTATTAATTCTTCTTTTGTTTTTTGATGGTTTTTTCCCTATCCATCCTCTGTTTCTGGTGGTGTTCTTTAGTCTTAACATATCTTTTCGTTTTTGCTTTAGGTGATATCCAGCTAACAGAGGGCTATTTCGCCCTCTCCCGATACCTGGGAGCTTTCTGGTGATACGACCTACTATTAGTTATATTCAAAACTGCAGCAACGATATATTCGCCAATCTTTTGTTCATGCTCTTGAACTAAAGCTTACCACAACACATTTTGCTTGGTATACAAACTTGATTTTTTTTACTTTATAATATTGGAAGTGAACGGGTTCCACTTCCGTAAAAGGAGTCTGTCAACCTTGGAATTCGCCCTTCCTTTGATCCAGATTTATTTACCCACACTTGTGTGATACCGTCATCACCAAAAATGTTTACAATTAAGAAGATCAGAAACCCATAGAGAAGAAGAAGACTAATATTAGATACCATTACCTATTGTTAATACTAATTTTAAATTTGACCCAGTTGTAAATAGTAATACAAAACCGTGAATGTATTTTATAAAATTAAATATAAACAATTTCGGATTCCTCGACTGAAGCTTCAGCCTAGGGTCCTTATTTATCCATTCACGGTGAATGTGCCTTAAACTTTATCTTTAAATTCAATTATTTTATTCTAATATTATTATTTTCTTCTTTATTTTTTAAAAACTCGTCTTGTGTAAATATTTTTAAAATAAATTTCGTGTAGTGGTTAATTTTTATAACCCTACAATATGGGATAATTCATACCGTCGAAGCTACCTAACGGCTGGATGGATTTCAACAAATAAGCTGTGGTGATTAACTCGTCTAGGTCGTGTGATGGTTATAGGTAGTGTAGGTTTTGTTTTTATAAAATTAAAATGGCGGGATTTAAACCAGCAGGGTTATTGCGTAACATACATACAATGATATGCCATATATTACAACAGTTCAAAGGCATTCATTGCGTTTATTACGTTGTCGGGCAGAAGAATTTTAAAAATATTTTAAGCAATGGATTGGAATTTTTTTTTTTTTAGAATCCTTCGGATTTCGATGGAAAGTGACTGTGTTAAGCAATTAGAGTGCAGGATCATGTGGGGTATCAAAATAAAGGGCTTGCGGAGACGATCCCAAAAATATAACACACTAAAAGGTTGACTGGTAAAAAATGCCTATGGCATGAAGTCCGCCTCTATAAATTTGTGTGCTTTATTAAAAAAATAAATATAAGGTTGAAAAACCTACCGAATGCATAACCTCCAATTTTTGAAGTCGGTTAAAAAATAAAGTGTTTCGGGACACTGATTAATTTTATATCAGGAAAGAGAAACATGTTGGAGTAATCTTACTGCTCACCCACTCGACTGTAATGTGGAGCGACATAAATAAAGTGTAAACAAATGTGTAATATGATGAAAGCACTAATGTGGCTGCCGCGAGACCTAATTAGGCACAACACTGCTGATTGGTATACTTGGGTATGAGATACTGTCACATGCTCACATATACAACAAATCCCGGAATTAAAGCACACAATCAAACTTCCAAATTAGTTTTTTTTTATTGCTGAATTGCTCTTCACCTCGATCACGCCTGATGGAAAGCGATGGATAAGGTCTATGACGGAACGAGTGTGCTCAGAAGATGCCTAAGGCACTGGAACTCCCACGCATCGACGAAACAGCAGGCTGCTTGACGCCGGAATCCGGTGGGAGGGTGGTCGCAAACTAGGCGGGCGTTAGCCCTACCACCGCAAGGGAAGAATTACCCAGTCAAATAAGGTGTTGGGTGTGACTGTCCAGGATGCGCCGAGCGCTCGCTTCAGTTGAGTAACTGGCGGAACAAACTGCGCTACACGAGGAAGGTTTTACATGCACCCCAAAAAAAAAAAGTTATTATCATAATGCCTACATACATAAACTGGATTTTTACTATCATGTATAAAACATTGTTTATTATTTAATTAATTAAAAAGCTAACAGACTTAAAATAATAATATGTACAAGTATATAAAAAGGAGGACAAATAATCAAAGGGCATCAAAAAATTCGTCCGTATCGCTGTCAATAGGAAACGTGCCCAAAAGGCTGGCAGCATTACCACGTTGTATGGCAATGCTGATTCTTATTTATTTATTTAGTAAATTAGTTAAACTGATTGTAGGAGACAATTGTCATATTACAAATCTACTCACGCACACAAGGGCCTAGCGTAGTAGTTGGTACTTCGTCCGTTTTGGTTTGTTTTGTCTGTAGAGCGGAAGTGTGACTGTAATTTACGTAGTCTTAATTATTTTTGGAACAAAAACTTACAGATATTTAAAATAACAGAAATCGATTCAGTAAACAATTCTGACCAAACTAATTTCATAATGAACATTCATTCAATTTCCCCTTTTAGAAGCAACAAAAATAATGTGCCGAGGATTTTGTAGAGCTTGCACTGACTATGGTCAACAAATTCGACCAGATTATCAATATCCGATATGGTCTAGTGGCTAGGATACCTGGCTCTCACCCAGGAGGCTCGGGTTCGATTCCCGGTATCGGAAGATACTTTTTACACATTCTAAACATCATATTTTACCTACTATCGCGCAGCTAAAATTATTTTCAATTACTCTGTTACTAGGTTGAGTATTTATTTTAGTATATCTATTTATTTTAAACGCATGTTCTTTGAGGCTTTTAGAAGCGAACCTGATTATTTATTGGGTAATCTATTTATCATGCTGTGCCTTTTGGCCTCGTACAGGACTTTCAGTTTTTATTTTCATTTCACATTTGTTTATTTTTATTTTTTATGTTCTATGAGTATGTTTAGTTTAGTTTGTGATATTCCTGTGCAAGTCCCAATTGTATTTTTTTTCTTTCTATTTATAAGTGACCTATCGAAACTGTTTACTACGATATTTTTACCATTCTCAATTCATAAACTCGATACTCAATTTTATTTTATTTTTAATGGTGAAATTCATTAATATAGTTTTGCCCCAGACTCCGTTCGCGTGGACCAGTAGGACATAGAAACCCGACTAGAAAATGAATATGTGTATTAAAACAAAAATCATCACAATCGGATAAGCCGTCTTTGCGGACAGACACACAAAGATGTGTGTGTGTTTAGAATATAGAAAAATTATATCTCTGGAGTGAATAAGATTTTGCCAACTAAAACAAAAGCGTCCATATAGCACGGGTTTCTGAGTTTTGAAATCGTGTGGAGTGTGTAGACGCATCCCACTTTCGTTAATCCCTCAGGATAAAATATTATTTCGAATAATTCAAGCTTGAAGGAAATAGCGAACACACACTGGATGCAAACGAAAAATATTACCTTACGCCACAGGAGCTTTGTTTTAGGGATATTTTGTTGGCTGTTGAAGTTTTAAATATCAGTTTTTTTTTAAAAGAAGTATTTTTTCTTTAAGAGTGTCCTGGTACACTGCAGGCGATTGACATAAATGCATTTACGTACACGATTATGATGATCCAACTAAAAGTTGGGACTAGGGCATCCTTGGTGGAAAGAATTTGTTTTATTCAAGAAGTAAGATAAGACAACGTGTCCACATTTCTTTATCTAATAATAATAAGTACAATTTTCACGTAATTTGTTTATGCGCTTGTAATTGGCAAGAATCCGGATATGTCCAAACTGTCCGTCCGTTTCCACTGGACATGTAAATGTCTCGTCCACTTGTTTGTATGACAACTTATGATGTCCACTAAATGTTAAACTGAACTGTTTCCGCTCGTGACATTTACGCCAATCATAAATATTTTGTGCCATTTCTGGTTCCTTGTGAAGAAAAATAAAATTGTAAGTAGATAGGTAGGTACCTACGAGGTAAAGGAAACATTAAATCTTGGCTACAAACGAAGTTTTAGCACGTATATTCAGATTCAGATTTACGCATAACATTTTGCAGTAGCTTGTTCGATATACCATTTGCAAGTACCTACATAATATTATAAACAGTGCACAGATAGTTATAAGCCGTGTGATTTTCCAAAAAAATATTTAGTTATCCTTAAAAATGGTCTAAAGCAAATTAAAATAGCGGAATTGTACTAGAAATTGCACATCACCCAAATATGTATGTAACAAAAATAAGCTCACGCCAAATGAAAGCACATCAAAAATGTAAATCGGAAACTCTAATTAAACTTTCCCAATTACCCTGCGTATGGAACATTCCGTTATGAATAACACATCACTTTTCGTCCCACATTAGTCTTCTACTCATCTCATTTGGGTTCATGGCACAGGGTTAGGAAAATAACCTCTAAACACGATCCCACGTAATGGTCATCAAAAGAAACCAGCAATAAATCTTTTCCAAAGATAACTTATGATAAACTGAAACGGAAAACGTGTGCTAGTATCCTACATTCTGGGTTATGTTGATCAAAATCAGTTTTAGTATGTTCACTTGTATTTATTGAGTGAATTAGATCGGTTTGTTTTTATTTTTTCGTATTTTTATTACCTGTTTGTGACATAGTTCTATGACCATGATATTTATGATTGACAGCCCTTGCCACCTTTTTACGTTGTTTTTCTGTACCACTTCACTGTCATTACAGTCTAACTTATATACTTTGAAAGCGGACAACGGTCACGCGATAAAGCTACGGTTTCCTAGAGCAGCGATTCCTACATATTTATAACGGATGTCGTGAAAATCTGTAATTTTTACCAGTATTTGCCATGTAGGTGTCAAAAATTCTCTGTATTTGGGCATTACGGAAGCAATGGGCGGCCACCGCTCTTCTTAATATCAAAAACTGGCGCTAATGACAGATTTTAATGACGGCCGTTACAATATGACGGAACGGTCATACGCAGGGTTAAATTCTAATACAAGAACTTCATAATTTCATCCGAAAGCGTCCACTGCTGGACACAGGCCTCCCCCCAATACCTCCACTTCGCCCAGTTCTATGCTTCCCGCATCCAACGGGTTCCTGCGGCCTTCACAAGGTCGTCGGTCCACCTTGTGTGAGGCCTTCCAATTTTACGGGCGCTTTCGATTTAGACGGTTGGTGCCGGACTGCTGCAGTCCGGGTATCGTACTGCGCACGGGCGGTTTTGATTTTTCATACAAAATGTCGCGACGCAAGGTCGTGCGAGAGCAGTGCGGCACACGTCCATTGGCGGAACGGCAACAATGTATATACTACCTGCCTCAGTCGTTTTTCGCTAGTGCGGTGAACGCATCGTGTTTCTTCAACGTTAATAAGGACGTTGAATTCCATTTTTAACTAAGTCATATAATTCATAGAAACATTCTCTAGACATTCTAAAATAGTTCAGAAAAATCAGCTGAGTTTTCTTTTAATCTTGGGTAAAGTGTATAAAAATCACCAGTTTTATATGTTAAAGAAAACATTGGCGACGCTCTAGTACGGCGTCGTTTATGTCTCTTCCGAAGCAAGAGAACTAACAATAACACTTCCTCGTCAGAGTCCATGGCACCGACTGAAGTCTGGTTTCAATGGAAATCACTAAAATTCGATCGGACTGCAGCCGCGTGTCTCTTCAAATAAGACGATTCACGTCGTACTGCTGTCGACCGGCAGCAGTACGACGTGAATCGTACGGTTCACGGTCGTAATAATTCTGCAACAACCGTGCGGCAGCAGTCCGGCACCAACCGTCTAAATTGAAAGCGCCCTACGTCTTCCAGTTCGCGGTCGCCACTCCAAGAATTTGTAGGATTCTAATTAAAAATACCTACTGAATATGAATAGCATCTGTAAAATACCCGTGACGAAAGAAATAAACCACGACTAAACAGCTCTTTTATTAACCTACAGGGACAAGCTACAGCAATTCATTCATGAACATGGCCTGTCCCAATAGGGAAGCGTTCGCACTGTTTAAAATCAAGCGAGTTCTTCTATTTCAAAGCACGTTTTTTCAAAACGCAGACCATTTATTTCATTTATATCATTTACGGGCACTTTTGAATTGTCAAGTCGGTCTGAAAGAAATAAGAAACTAGTTGCCCATTCCATAGCGTAGTAGGTTCCTATGGAGAAAAACGGGCAAGAAAGCGATGCATGAAGAAGCCTCTTCGTGAAGCGCAGTTTGTTCCACCAGTTACTCTACCGAGCACTCGGCGCATCCTGAACAGTCACACCCAACACCTTATTTGACTGGCCAATTTTTCCCTTGCGGTGGTGATAGGCCTGACATATGACATTGTAACTTATGATTGATTTTATTACTTTGATATTTATTATTTATGATCTATTGTACTTGAATTCTTAAAACCGTTATTGTTTTTATTGACTTTTCTAATTGCATTTAATGAATCTTATTGCACATAATGTTATTTTTAATTTTCCAACACAATATACCTATGTATATATGTATATTGTTATGAAATAAATCACTTATGACTAACGCCCGTCTGGTTTGCGACCACTCTCCCGCCGGAGTCCGGCGTGAAGCGGCCGGCTATGTTTCGTCGATGCGTGGGAGTTCCAGTGCCTTAGGCATCTTCTGGGCACGCTCGTTCCCTCATAGATCATCCATCAGACGTGATCGAAGTCAAGAGCGGGCTCATTCAGCGATAAAAAAGTAAAAAAAAAAAACTAGGACACTATACGTTTTTTCCTCTTTTCTAACATTCTAGCTTTTTCCCAGCTCTTTAATTAGAACACGTAGAAAGCACGCTAAACTTATTTGGCTAGAACTTTCGTCTTGTAGGCGGTTGGCCTTTTGCCCTATTTTTTGAAAACATAACATGTTGCTAGTCTTTTGAATTTCATTTTCTCTTTTTTATTGCACCTGAAACATTCTCAAATCATAAATAAAACTGTGTTTTATATTAACTGCTAGTATACTGCCCTATTACAAGGAATTTTAACCTTCATAGCGAAATGAGGGTGCTGTGTTTATCTGCAAGCAGTTGTTTCAAAGCGAATAGTTAATGTTCACTTAAATGATATGCAGAATACTTTCCACTATAGCGTTGGCAAAGAAGATAGATTTTCAATCGTAACAAAAGTTGTATTGACGAAAACTAAATAAGTCAAGTCTTCTCGTCGCCAATCCCGCAATGTTTGAAGACTATGGTCTTCAATCAGTGCGTCCTGCCCGTTATAACCTACGGTGCCGAAACTTGAACACTGACAGTTAGGCTGGTCCACAAACTTAAGGTCGCTCAGCGCGCTATGGATCGGGCTATGCTAGGAGTTTCTTTGAAAGATAAATTCAGAAACGAAGTTGTCCAGAAAAGAACCGGAGTTACCCGGCATAGCTTGTAGAGTAAGCAAGCTGAAGTAGCAGTGAGCTGGCCATGTCTGTCGAATGACCGATGGCTGTAGGCCGTAGATGGACCGACGACCTCAAAAAGGTGGCTGGGACAGACTGGATGCGGAATGCGGATGATAGGGTACAAATCTAAACATACCGAAAGCAAATATTTTTAACATAACTACCACTAGAAAGAAGAAAATAGAATATCAGGTACACATAATAAACCACACACTATCAGAGCTACCAGATCTGAGTTTAACAAAGCGATAAAAGATAACGATGCCATTATTCTGACGCGCTCTTTCGAAATCGCAAAACGTTAAACTGCGATTTAGTATTCACCAGCCACCGTTCTATAGAAGACAGGTGGCTTTGTTCGCTAAATTTATACTATTTCACAATGCTTTCAGTACGTCATGTTCGAAACTCTAACTTTACCATAAAAAGAGAACGAAAAGAATAATTTAGATTGGGTAGTAAATAATTTAGACTGTAGTTTTAAGATTTAATATTAATGAAATAGCAAGAAATAAAAAAACCTCTAGAATCAGCTAAGACATCAGAAAAACCAACTATCAATACGCAACCCACAAATCAAAAATATAAGAATGAATATAATGGCACTATTGAGCTGACGCTGTGTGAGCGTGCGTGTTCCATCGCCGCCCGTTCGATGTCCACCGCGTACAGGATGGATGGGAAGCAGCACATTAAGTAATTTTTTGCTCCGTTGGTGTAATTGCTGTATGGCGTTCCAGTAGGAGGATAAATAAATAAATAAATAAATAAGATCCAAACTTAATACAAAATGAAAATTCTACGAGTAGTCGCTTTAAAATTTATGACAGATTTTCATAATCAAATTCACTCGCATTAACAAAACGCATAAAGCAACATCAACACGAGAAACCATACACATATCAAAACATCAGGAGATCACGAGAGAACAGCGAGTTATAAACAAAAGATATAGGACAAGACAGCACGCGATGGACTTCCAATTATAAACATGACATTCAAGATGTTGGAGCGTCCAAAGTTGAAATTAGGCCTTCTCCAGCGTTCCCAAATTAGACGCATAGGTGGACGGTAACTGGGGCAGACAATAAGAGAGTAGTGAAACTGTATATTACAGAACGTTTTGTCCGCGAGTGGGTGTGCAAGCCATCTTAATAACGCTAATAATGTACCGGGAATATTTTAAGAGCGGCAACCACGCCAATTTTTAAAACCACTTTACGAAGACCTGTGCCTTTTCCTTTGAAGTTTTATAACAATGAAGTGTCAGTGGAGATTTTATACACGTTGGCAGGCCGCCTGAAACTGGTGGCTGCTCACGTATCCGCGAAATGATTATGTAGTTACGAGTTTTTTTTTTCTTGTGCCGGAGGACGTTGACCTGATATGAAGTATCGAAATAATGAGATTATTTATGCAATACAAAAATGCATGTCATGTTTCGTTTAGTTTAAAGATTTACGCGCATGAGTTGTTTATGATACATTAGCTTATAAACGGAATGTGTATGTTGTTGTAACCGTTGTTTTTGTAGGTCGAATAGAGCTCCCAGTGGTTCAAGTAAGGGGTTATTGACACTAGGCACCTTCCTAGTAAAGCTATTAAATCTTCACTTTATGTTGATAGTAGAGAATCGGGAAAATCCAATTCTTAAACATGTAATCGAAAATATTTGCTACAAAAATTAACCCAAGCGTCTTATCATTTTGTAGGTCTCCCAAATCTTTACGACAGTAGCAAATTGCAAGCAGCATGAACAAAATTGGGCAAATGGATCATTTAGTAGAAAGCAGACGCTGGCAAGTGGCCAGATCATCACTATGATATAGACATTACTTACTATAAAATTATGAGAAGTAGATACAGATAAAGATTTCTTATTCATCTTGGTAGAGAAACATCGATGAAATTATGAAAACGTATCGACCTATATCTTACCTGAGTGATGCGTTGTTTTAATATTGTTGAAACTGCTGTTATTAAAATCTTACGTAAACAGTTTATGCGTTATGCAATGAACAATATTAAAATATATATAATATAATGACAGACCAATACTGTAGGCATATTTAGGAGCACGATTGTGTGCACTTGAGGGTTTATTTATTATTGCTTGAAGTTGAGAGACGTTTAATCGACAAAAAATATGGTTACGCAGACGCTAATCATTACCCATAGAAGTGATTGTGTGGGCTGTTTAGCTATTCACTGAAATTGTTGACTAATGAAAGGTGATATTTGTCACAATCAATGGTATGGCATATTGATTACATTCATGAGGGCTCGCCAACGCACCTGGCTCGCGCTTTCACAGAACGACGCCCAGACTACTACATCAAATTCCTATTTATTGCTATAGATTTCATAGAAGAAGTTCCGAAATAAAACGACGCAGGGCCGATTTTTGAATCTTTAGATAACTTTTTTCTAAGGAGTAAAAATTGCGGTTTGTCAGCTTTTGAAAAGAAAATAAGTAAGTCAAACCGCCATATTTATTCTTCGGATAACTATTCTGACGATTGAAAAATCGACACTTATTCATTAACTTTGTCACTTATCTAGTATTAAAGAAAAACTGTCTGAGAATGACTGTCGCTAACTCCGAACTGTCAGCTCGAATCTGTACATTTACACAAATATGTGACTAGGTGTCTAGGTGGTTACCGAACCCTGCATTCCTCAAAAGGTATGTAAATATATCAAACCTTTCCTCATTGAGATCCAGGCGTTCCAGCCGTTACGTACGAGGCGACCGGCCGTCTGGTTTTTATCAGTTAGCATTACGCAGTATGTTGTGGGGAAGTTACGCGTCTGTGTCTTTATCTGCATGTAGTACTTACTTTAACATTCAAACTCTCTAAAACTGTGCCTGTAATATAAAAGAAGATTCAAGATTCATCATAAACATCGATTGCTGAAGTCACAACTGGTTCAAAGAAAGAAAAGACCTCTAAAACGTTAAAAATAAATTTAATTTCGGAAGTCAACGTCTTTGGTTTCATTAAAAATGAATCATTAAAATTCACTACGTGAATCTTAGTTTGATGTTTAAGGCAGATTAAAAGCCGCTGCTGTTAATTTTCACAACGTAATCTGTTGTCGCTATAATTAAAATAAAACAATGAAAACTAATTTCAATAGTAGACGCTACATGTTATTTCAATTGCGGCTGGAATAAGTAGACGGTGAACTATAAACTAGAACATACACACGTAAATAGCACGCAATAGTACTCACTACTTCTTAGAATGTAACAGCACTACTTTAAATACCCTCTACAATATATTCAAATTTATCTGTTACAACAGAAAGAGGGGCCCGTGGCTAAATAACAACAGCCGCACAGGTCGATCGAACGGTTACGCGGTTGGTCTGTGGATGGGTGACCAGCTTTACATACCGACACCCCTCCTTGCGTCGGAAAGCACGTTAAGCCGTTGGTCCCGGCTGTCATTCGTAGATCTTTGACAGTCGTTATGGGTAGTCAGTAGCCCGAAAGTCTGATAACCAGTCTTATCTAGGGGCATCGTATTACCCAGTAACTGGCTTGTGGAGGTCAGATAGGCAGTCGCTCCATGTAAAATACTGGTGTTCAGCTGCATCCGGTTAGACTGAAAGCCAACCACAACATTGTTGGGAAGAGGCTAGGCAGATGATGATATGTTAGAACTAGATACTGTTTACATTTGCCACTGTTTTCTTTTGTGAATCTCTTCATGTTTATTTTGATCGACAACTGAATTGGTATGCAGTTTCGGATCTGTACCTATCTTCAGAAAGTTTAGCAATTGCAACGAAAAAAATCGAAGACATGTGACATCTACCAACCCGCATTAGGCTTGCGTGGTGGATTAAGGCCCACCCCTTCTCATATAAAGGAGGCCTGTATCGCAGCAGTGGCAACATTATGAGCTGATTACGATAAAAAAGTGAGGTGTTTGCTCTAAATGTGCAGATGTTGGAAAATAAATTAAAATCGATCAGATTCATGAATGAACTTGAACAACCTACCCTTTCAAAGCTATTTACATTGACGTAGATAAACATCTAGGTGAGATTTCGAATTGATAAAAAAATTATTCGTTTACGTGATGGAATTAAAAGAAGAAAAAAAAATCACGGGAATCAAATATGCCAATCAAGTGCAGTCAGGGATAGACGGGTAGGTCGAGAAAACCAAAAAAGATAAAATCAAAAATCAAAATCAAAATCAAAAGTCATTTATTCAAACTAGGCTGAGAATCAGCACTTTTCGAACGTCAAAATTACAAAACGTTGAATTGATAAATGCGAAGTTCTTAGTAACTAAAGTTGACATTCTTATTATTAGAGATCAACCCACTGCAGAAATTAAAGCTCCGCACGCGAAAAAGCAACTAGATGACAAGAGCATTAATATTGAACAATCTGCAAAACTCAATCAAATAAATGAGATCAAAGCTACAATCTTAATTTTGTATCTCGGTATTAGTTATTGGGGACAAACTATTAAAAACTGCATCGGGCATGGCCGGTCACGCTCGGATCTTGACCGATATACTGGAGTGGTAACTCGTGTTCTCATATTTTGTGATGTCAAACAGTTTGGAGCGGAAACCATTACTATGTTGTCAATGGTGGCTAGACGTTGCTTAGCGATGTATAAATGGGTGGAGATGGGTGTTGGTATATTTTAATTATTGTAGGTTTGTATTGAAAACAACATTATGTGCTCTTATTTCACTGTTGTCTATGTGGAACATAGTCCTATCCTCTTCATACCTAGGTTTAGTCGCTTTATCCACTCCGATATCGTCGCCTGCTGTTACGTTTGCTTTTATCTTAACTCTTAACCCTATCTTTGTTTGATAGATTAGTAATCTATCAAACACTTGTTACTTGCATAGAATAGGATAGAATAGAACACTCTTTATTACGTAGACCATAAATTTTACAAATTTAATGTAGAAATTTTAAACCTTTGAACCTTTGGACGGATTTAGTTTTTTTTTTATCATTGTTCGGTTCAACCAAAGCACCTGCCATCTAATCTCTTCACCACCATTGGTTGACTGGTAGAGAATGCCTAAGGCATTAAGTCCGCCTTTGTACCTTTTTGTGTGTGAAAAGTTTAGATAAATAAATAAATACTGCAGGTAGTCTGTGATGTACAACAAATGGCATAATATATAACAAGTTGGTAATCCTTCTGAAAACGAGGTTAGGATATAGACTTTCAGTAATTTTCTTATTTTCCAACTTATGATAAATCTATGTTTTTAGGGCAAGAACCACAATATTTAAAGCTTCAATTGCAAATAAAAAAAAATCAAGTGAAAATAATATGAACAGACAAACACGAACTTTTAAACTATACCTAATAGTTTTTATTGTTATAAAATAAATACTCCTATCAACATCCATTTCTTTTTCAATAAGTGAAAATACCCAAGAGACGTCGCGCGTCTCCACTAAGCGCGCCTTTTCGCAAATCATGTATTTCGTAACAGCGTGTAATGAGGTCGCCAAGCTTTTAACCGCAGCACTAATACATCATTGTTATGTAATAGCCGCACTACATTATGTACTGGATTATATACTGAAAAAACACACGTCCAGCTGTTAACACGGTCACGCCATATTGCTTTCGAGAGAATTAAATTTGACATCTCTATGGGAACTTCCAGTGTTTTAGGGAAGTTACTGACGTTTTTTACTGTAGGTACCTATTTGATATTATGGGAAACCTGGTGAAAATTGGTCTACTTCAAAAAGATAATCAAGGGATAAAGAGTCTACGGTGGATGCGAGTATTTTGTGTAGTGAAAAATAAATAACTATGCCAGTGTATTTGTGAGGAGGTACAGAAATCGTAGATAGAACTTAAAGTATACTTTTGTTTACCTTTCCTGAGCTAAGGTGACTCTCAGGGTTTTCAGTAAACACAGTACCTACTTTTCTATTATCTGTAACGTCACTAAGGTTGGTTATATTTTCTGTATTCCACCGGTTTCGCAGACAAGTGTCACCGGAGCGCACTAAGACTTATTGCAACTAAGTGATACTAACATATTTTTAAAGTTTTATTTACGAACACAATTGTTATATTGTTATATGTATACTTAAGGTATTTATGTATGAGTCTTTGTTACCTGAAAATAAATAGTTTTATTATTATTATTCCTTTATTATGTATGTCTACAAGGTGCCTAATCCCGTACGCAAAATACGCGCATTGACGTGGAGTTGTGGACAGCAGCCCGTATTACCTAAGGTGCCTAGTCAATTCTGCTTCATAACCCTTTATACATATACTTAAGCCATATTCTTACCTCCCTTCCTCGTCAGTCTTGGTAGTGGTTGTCACAGTCTTTCTGGGATCAGTTTTCCTGGGATGGTTCTTCTTTGGTCGTACGGCTATTTTGTGCTTGGCAGCGCTGGCATCCAAGAGTTCAGAAGCCAGAGCCTTGATGTCCAGGTCAGGGTCCAGCCGGGGCTTCCTGGACGGGTAGGGATCATGTTATTGGATGAAATGGTGGTTAGTTTACACGCATGAGAGGATTCAAATAAAGAGAGAGAAATGGAGTCTGTATAGTATTGGATTGTTTTTGTCTGCTTAAGAATTGTCTGGTGTACGAGTATTTGTTTGTAAAGGTGTAGATTATTTATTCATTGTTGCAGCAATGTTTAGTCGTAGTATTTCTCTGAAGAAGTTTCATGATAATATCACATGATGGCAAATGGTTTTTTCCGTTGTGTTTTCTCCATGCATTCCTGTTTATTTTATAAATTCTTTACTAGGTATAGAATACCTATATTACTTCAGCTTTTGCAAATTAAAAAACAGCTCCAATTTGTAGATATGCTTAAGTCTCCAATGCTTTTTAACTTACCAAAACATTCACGTGCTTACTCACATTAGCATCGTACCAAAGATTAGATTGTGGCTACAATTAACTCATGTGTCACTAATTCTGAATTAATTTTCCTCTGTTTCTCTTAGCATTTATTATAACAACGATTATCTACCACTATTTACCAGAAGGATGACTAAGCTACATAAGTACGCTTTACTCAGAACGACCCATAGGTACCGTGTGTATTTCATCAGCTGATTCACGTACCAACAAATAAGAAGAAAATCATTCAGAACAGTTATTGTTGAGGAAAAATTCGATACACATGCCAAATGGTTTCAGGAAAATTCTTTACATTGTACTTTGGTCTCTGTGTTTATTTATTTGAGGTAGATATTAGTATTTAAACATACTTTGAAATGTTCATATGAAATTTTACTATGCTTACCGATTTATATCATTGATCCTAGAAATAATTTTATTGCTTAACTATGACGTTTATAGATTGCTCCACAGCATCTTATATCATACGAAGGCTGCCTTTTAAGTCGTGTCGTTTGCAAACCTCCCACAATTAAAAAAAAAACATACGGCTTTTTATCTTTTTGAATTTGAAATTTGAAAACAAAAGAATGTTTTTTGATCGGTCGAATAGTTTTATTGTAGCGTCTATTCAAAGGTGACAAGTCGGTTGTAAAAATGGAAATATCAAAGGAAAATATGCGTGTGATAATTTTCTACAGCTTTCAAAGGGGATTGACGCGACTTCAGTGCTTTGAGGAGATCACTTTTGTGTTTAGTGATGCATCACCATGTCTTAGGACTGTAGAACGCTGGTATTTAGAATTTCAACGTGGGCACTCCAGCTTCAGTGACAAGCCACGTGAAGTTCGTTATCAAAAGTCTTCGTGGTCAACGTTTCAGCTCACCCGAAGAAGCTGTTGACGCATACAAATCGGCCATTTTGACTACCCCCACTTCGGAGTGGAATAAATGTTTTAAAAACTGGTTTGAACGCATGCAAAATATCGCGGAGAATTCTTTGAAAAACAATAAATGGTAATAATCTATTAGATCGTCTATACTTATTTCAAACGACACAACTTAAAAGGCAGCCCTCGTATCACCTTGATTGCTACTAATAGAAAAAGATTTTTCATAGAATGTGAAATACTTTGCTCCAGATATTAGGCCTTATTGTAAGAGTTTGGTAGGAATATACGATAGCCGGTCTCTCAAATAGAAAAGTGAAAGACTTTTATATGAGGAGATACCTACATAAAGCGTTATGTAGGTTTCTCAGTTTGACCCGTGTATTTTAAAGGTCTTCTTCAGACAGTTTTCTAACGCCTTTCTGGCATGAGGGTTATTTTGTACCTAACAAGTTAATGGTATATCCACAATATGTGTAAAAATGCTGCACCGCCTGCATCTTAGGTACTGTGTGGCATATTTCATATCCATGATTCTGCCGAATGCGGAAACATTCGGCAGAATCATGGATATGAAATATGCCACACAGTACCTAAGATGTATTCACTTCACTATATTATATCTTCTTTTTATTTGAAGAAGAAGTCAGAGGTTAACTAATTAAAATGCACCTAATTTATCACATATTTCCTTGAAATCTGAAAGTATACTGCACTAAATCTTTACCGAGGCCAGTGTCATGGTGGGTTGTACCTAGATCCTCAGATGCTCATAAAACATTGTGATTAACGGCCACTTTTTGACAAACAATACAGGCAATGTTTTACGATAAATAATGCCCAACTCATGACAGGCAAGGTCGTGGCGTGTCGTCTCGTTTCAAAGCTCAGTTAAAAGTATTCTCCGTCATGAAGTGGTGGGACATTTCACTGTCAGGGTTCTGCTAGATCAGGTTGCATCATGGAGCCCTCACACTTTATCGCATTTCTTAGCAGAAGAAATTGCGTGGTTAATTCGATATTTTTTGTATAGGTACTTAAAGACTTGGCGTTTCCAGAAAAAAACTAAATAGCATCTAGAAAGTGAAGGAAAAGCGGAACTCAGGTATATGTAGATAGCCGCGTCATAAACAAAGCGATCGTCACGCAAACAGGCGACTGTCGCGTTCATTTTGTTCACCTAACCTAAACTGCGGTTGCGCCGAAAGAATAACGGAAGGCCCACCTTCCGGTTTTCCAAACAAAAAGAGACATATGAACGCGTCAATCGCATATTTCTTCGCCTTCTTTTCTTGTATTTGTTACCACATGAACGTTGTTTTTCTTAGATGCTCGCTCTAGTTAATTAATTCATCATGGATGTTTTTATTAAGGGCGTAATGACACAGATGAACATCTCATTTTGACGGACATTGATCCGTAGTTATTTATAATGAACTCTTTTAAGATCGTTGTGCTAAATTTCTTTAAAAATATCGTCAATATAAAACATTATCGCGAAAAATAATTTGTATTGTGATGCGAATAATGGCTAGAAGTCCCCGTAATTAAAAACTTTCAAAATCTAGTCTCAATCTCATCTCAGCAACAATCAATGTCAAACACTTGTCTTAAATGTAGGGATTTTAGAGGTATTTCTGACAGATTGTTACTGAGAGCAGACTGTGAACGTTCTTAAAATTACGAGAATTGCACCTCAGGATGTATTCCCTCTTCGTCGATTCCCGCGGCTAATTATTATTATAACTCTTAAAACAAAGAATGTATGTTAGAATTTGGTCGATTGTTAACTCGTAGATCACGTTTAAGCAGATGTATGAAACCTTCCGGCGGGATGTAGTGATGGCGATCAACGATGTCTTCAAGAAGCTGATGAGATGCACCATTTGTTTATTCCATTCCAGCAATGCAAACACTGTTTACAAAATTTTAAATAGATATGCTTGTCATTGAATGTAAGTACCACCTATCATAAACAAGACTAGTTATGATTATAGACCAACCAACTGGGTCATGGGTTGTGGATAAACTATAAGTTCAATTGATCGCTACCGGTTATCGAGTTTCATAATCTTCAGTCTTTCTACATCTCTGTTTAAAAAACTGAAAATCAAATCAAATTAAATCTAAATCTCTGTTTATTTTAGCTCATGTTTAATAAAGACAGTTCTGAATGCGTGTAAAAGTAAAGAAAAACCAAAAAGAATCCCTAACTAATTAGGCAAAAAATTGCGTTGACACCAATTTCATCATTAATCTTTTCAGTTTATTAGTCATCGTCTCCTGACAAGTTTTCCTCCAGTTTCGGGTCAAAAGGTAGCTGACACATATTCATTTTAATTTCGTCTTCACGCCAGCTCACACGTCAAACAGTGTAAGCAGTCATTTAAGGCACAGCGCACATCCTAAGTTGGCGTGTGCGGTTATTTTGGGCTGGCCCAGAAACGTTGTGACGTCCATACGCCACACTTTGTAACGGGGTTAAGCATGAATGTTGGTTCTGGACCACCTCCCCTTAATAAAATTGCACAATATAATATTAATTGAGGTTGTTTTAATTTTACTACTTTGTTTAATAGCTATTTATAGTTATGCTTTATCTTTAAGTATGGTTCTATCGTACAAGCAGTACCGATACAATTTCTAATTAAGACAGTTCTATGGCATTATCCCATTGTACCTTTAAAAAAACATTTATTCAAATTAGGTTGAGAATGCTGATTCTCAGCCTGATTCAAATCAGGCTGAATGTCACGTATTCACTTGACTTTTGATTTTTTAAGGTGCTGAATTCTGAACGTCAAAATTACATAAGACAGTTCCCCAAAACGCCTTTGTTGTATCTATTAGACTCGTACTGAACCTTTCTCGAAATAGATCGACCAGTTCTAACAGAGCATATTTAGATAACGAAATCACTGCCTCTTCTGCGCTATCCTCATCTACCAGACCTCGTATGTTTGAAATTACAAAACCGAATCCTATAAATCAGTTGAACAGTAAATCAGAGTACTGGTAGATACTCAAGCACGAGAGAACCTTGGTCCCAGGAAGTTTACTAACGTCGGTAAACGAGGACATGGTGTGTTTGGTTTGACTGATCCGGTTGGGTTAGGTTAGTTCCTCAATGGTCTACTAGCCTATGCATATATACCTATTTATAAGCCACTAAGGAATAAATTGCTTTTTGCTTTATGTGTTGAGAGATAGATAGATCCGAAAAAGTAGTTCATGATTGCGTAGACACAGACTTATTTATAGTGCTCCTGGCTTCTGAATTCACTTTTCATTCATGTTCAGTCGGAAATGCCGTGTTATATTTAATTCATACAGCTGTCAAAGAATGACAGTTGTGATTTGAATGTACGGACAATTTAAGAGAGTTATTTTTCTTATTGAAAATGAGAGGTGCAAAAACAACAGAACAGCATCTCTAGAATCTGATCCTAAGGGCAATTAAATGTCGAAGATGCCTCACTGCAATACCTGGCGGTCGAGGCTTAGCTCGCTACGTCGATGTCACCTCCACGTACGTAAAACAAATTCATGCCAATAGACACGCACGCACATGCCGAAGGATACCTCACTGCGGTACATCGCGGACTACTTGGGGGTGTACCTCGATGCCTGACATGTGTGTGCGTGCCTATCAGTATGTATTTGTTGTACATGGAAGTGATATCAAGGTAACGAGCTAAACAGCGACCGCGAGGTATCGTAGTGAGGCATCTCCGGCATGTAATTACCCTAAAGATTCACTAAATGCGGATATGGGTTGGGAAAGTCCCTGTCTTCTTCGTAATTGTTTTTTCTCTGTCTCCATATTGTTTGGTGAAATGGCTAATAAAAGACCAGATAACATACTGCTACCAAACTAAGAATAGAGATTCTAATTCTTATGCATCCGTCTTACACGACAAATTAAAACGTAGCACTTAAAATGTTAATAACTAATATTGGCAATTAATTTCCATTTAGACGTTAAACAAGTAGAACGTCAGAACGTCCATTACAGTGACGTGTTCAAAGCACCAACTATTTGATTCGAGACTATAAGTGTAAGTGGCATTGCCAGCGTGTTACCTAGACTAGTGTTTGGCAGCCAGCCAGGACCCACTCTGCCTTAGTGCCTGCCTCTGGCTTTGACAGGGGTTTTTCCTATGTTTTCGTTAATATCCTCTTAAATGTTTGATACCTACATATCTGTTTATTGCGACTGCTGGAATTTCCAGACACAAGAGTTCTCAGAAAAATAAAGATAGTGTTTTTTTATTATTTTGAAAAGATTATGGTTCCTATAAATTCGAGTCATGCGTGCATGTCTATAATGTAAAACTTAGGTGGAATATACAACATGTAACGTTAAATGTGCAAAACCTCAGACACCGCAACTGATTTTTAATTCAAATGAGCAATTTCAGAAAAAAAAAAGTCATAAAAAAAAATGTAAAGGTTTTATGTGCTGTTTTAGTTTTACTGGCCATTCTGATCGTTTCTTGCGTCTGCGACGACGCTTTACCGAGGCAGGAGTCGTCACCGGGCCGCTGCGCCGCGCTGACATTGGCTTGCTTGACCTATTAATAAATAGACACGGCAACGTTTTTAATGAAGATTTTTTGAAAACTGTGACCTATATTAAAAAGTGGTTCAATTAATTCTGCTCGTTATTCTGATCAAACTATTTTCAAGTTTTGCGCATTTAACGTTACACGTTGTATAGTGCTGATTAGATTTCTACTCAAGATTGTTTATATAATATAGTATGAAAATTATTTTGAAAACTAGGTGCGCCCCGCGGTTTCAGCCTTATAGGTCACGATCCCATGGGGACACCGGGATAAAAAGTAACCTATGTTCTAATCCAGGTCATGTTTATCCATGTGCCAAATTTCATCCACATCCGTTCAGCCTTTTTAGTTTTAGCGTGAAAGCGTAACAAACAGACATACAAAAAATCAAATCGTTTCTCTTTATAATATTAGACTCATTCCCACAGAGAATTCTAATTACTCAGAAAAGTCATCCATAAATATTAGCTAGGAGACACGAACACGGTGCTCATGTGTGTATCTATGACAAATAAAAATAATAATAAAATCATCTAAATATACTAAACTTTATTTATACTCTATCACAAGTGCTCAGTATGTTACCCTTAAATAATAATACATTAAGGTGCCATAATTATAATAAAATACTATTGCGACAAATTACGTGGTAAGTATTATGTTAATATACAAAATACTTACTCTTAGTTAAACTTGATAGTATTCCAGAACAACGTATTTAAGACCTCATTAGACAAAATATTTCTAATATAACATTGGTTCATATATTTAATATTCCACTCTTTGATATCATCGTAGACGATAGAGCTATAACCACAGCTATTTATTACAAGATACATTACATTTGCCTAATTTATGTTAGTTTTAAATAGGACAACCATTTACCATCAAGTGAGCTTAGATATCATAAATTGAAATCATGAATAACATTCTAGAGTAACGTCCAATAAAATACGTTGGCGTTTCGTCGTGTGCAATGTTGATGTAGCCGGACTAAATAAGAGTGATATTGGAATTATACTTATAATGAAATTGTACACTAGCCTACCCATAGCAATTTATTTTAAAAAGAAACTCCGAGAACTTTATTACTTTTATTACATAAGTTCCTAAATGATACACAAATGTTTAAACATATAACATATGCATGTGTAAAGCCATGTCGGCATAATGATACAAAAGTTATCACAATACAGTAATATGTCGATCACAACATAAAATGATAAATACAACATAAATGACGATATGCAAGCGAAGATTATATACAATGCAAAATGAGTCCGATCTTCTGTCTTCAGAATCAATGATAGTACATTTTGTAGGTCGGAACGCTAAACACATAGTCCATGTATGGACCTCTGGTTTTGAAGAAATGATTCTCGTAACAATATACGCGGCCTCTGTACCTGCATCAATAATGTTTTCTTTTATTACGTCATCAGCGGTGAGTGTGATTGCAGTGGATGGTGATTGTTTAGAGGTAGTGAATGAGATGGTTTTTTTGTTGAGGCTTAGAATAATGATCATGGTTGAAGTGTTAGAGACTAGGCAGCTGAGTGCATACTTTTGACTACAGGTAGACATATTTTTCAATAAAAGTATGTAGTTTGCATCAGAAGCTTATTTAGCTTCCGATACAATAACATAAGTTCTGAAATGAGATTCTAAACTGTATCCCAAATCTCGCGATGCAACAAGCTGTCCCTTAGATTAAACCCAGAAGTCGTTATTCAAAGGCGTCGTGATGATAATGGAGATTAATGTGTACAAACGTGAGAAGAAAAAAACAAACGTGTAAATTAAGATATATATTATAGTGCGTTGCGCAAATGGCGGTGCAACGAACCCGCTGCTAAAATTATACAGTATCGAAGTCACAGGAGGAATGCTGGACGCATTGGAGCTATTAAAATGCATTCTTGACATTTATACTCCTTCCGCAACACATTTCCACTGGCGAATATGATACTGCCACTTCGAGCTGTCGGCTTTGGCTTGTTATGTTTTACACGTGGAGTTTAAGTGTATCGTGTTACAGTTGCTACCACAGTGAAAGTTTCAGCTACTGACAGTAGCTTATGACTTGGAGTAGTAACATGTGGTGTTACAAGTATTTCTGGATCGGGAGTATGAAAAGCATAATGTAGATCATCAGGGAACGAATGGTTTTGTGAGTTTTATTAAAAAGAGGAGCTCGCTTTAAAAATAAATGACGACGATAAATGATTATAAATAATTATGACAGTTATTTAAAAAGGGTAAATCGATTATCACAATGATAGATTGTTACAAATGCTTCTTCGCCCAGGAGTTATTTCAAGTTCTATGATTGTTAACTATGACTTAGTGTGTGCAGAAACTATTTAACTAAATATTATTCTGGTATCCGAGTTTAGAGCTGGGGTAACGATCAGTTCCACACAGCGCGCATGCCCGTACAGTTTATTTACGAAGTACATCAATGAGGGCACAGTTATGAAAAGCTCATGCCAATAATAAATATGTACTCACTTTGATCCGAGGGCTGACTTGGTGTCGAGAACTTCTACAATGTCGCCGGCTTTAAGAGATACTTCATCATTGGCAACAGCTGAATAGTCAGCTGATGCTACCACAACATCTTCTACCTGTAAAAAAAGAAAATAAACATTAAAATACGTCCTTGCAATAACCATTATGTTTCGAGAGTTGTTGCAAATTTTACCTTAGGCGGACTCCTACTACAACTTGATCTAGATCTAGAACTGGACAATGATCGAGAAGGGTATCGTTTGTAACTTGGTGTCGTTTCTAAGCTATTCATTCGACTCCTAGTATTCTCTCTGTCTAATAAAACGCCGCTATATCTGCGCGACCAGCCACCGAGTCTAGTGATCTTCTGATTATTACTAATGTTGCAGTATCCGGTGAATGTCTGTAAGTCCTCGTCATCATCGTCAACGACTGGACAGCTATACATAGAGAAACGATGGGCGGTAGGCTGACTTAGGTTTAATGCTGAAAATACGTGCATGGGTTCAAAGTGTCGGATGCCATTTTCATCAAGAACAGTGTATGCCACTTCGCCAGTCAATACGGCTCGACTAGCTTCGCGAGGCACGACCGCTTGCAAACCTTTCTTCATAATTAGTAAGGCGCCTTTATGTTTTCTTCTTTGGAACAAAAAGTCTTCCATGGCAAGACTATTTTCTGGATCAAGCAAGTTCAATGGAACGTCTTCAGAAGTCATTAGAGGAGTTTCTTCAGGCACAATCATTAACGCAGCACTTTCTCTTACTAAATCCCTTAGTTTAGGATCTGTGCGAGCCAGTGCTGGGTCAGTCTCCAGTTTGCGTAACGCGGAATGCAAGCTCGGTGTCTTATCCGCTAGTTTCCGCATGACAGTCAGTCTCTTTAGAATATTCAAGCTTGTGGGGTCAGATGCTATTTTAGACATGCTGTCTTCGTCGTTTACGACCGACATCAAATTAGCGGCCACATCTCTCATTCCGAGTATTCTAGCGAGTCCAACGGACTGTATAATTAACTCCTTTAGGTTTTGTTTGTCTTTGTCTTGGAACATTTCTTCCAATTCCTTGCTACTCGCCTCTTGCACTGCACATACTATAGCTTTCTGTAGAGTTTCACTGACTTCGCGGTCTGTTTTGACGAATGAAATAGATTCCGAAATGCGGCCTAGCACATGTTGAAGTAAGCCAGAGTCAATCTTAGAAATGTTTTTAAATGCTGGGCCTAGAACTTCATTTTCGCTACTCAAGTATTCTCCGAATTTCTCAATAATATCATCTTCAGTAAAGGAACGTTTGCGCAAGGCGCTGTTTACGGCAATTCTGATCAATTCAACCTTTGGCTGGGAGGAGTTTTCAAGAATTTCTTCACGAAGAATTTCTTTGTCTTCTTCTTTTTGAAGAATGTTAAACATAGCAGATACAAGATCTTCATCAATGGTCTTCCCTAAGATGGAATCAATAGATTTCAAAATCATCTGATACTTTTCTTTACTGTTATTATTATTGACTTCTTCGAACTGTTCAGCGGTGACTAAAGCAGCTAGTACAGCAGCAGCGATAGAGTTTTTCACATGCTCTTGGTGAGCAGATTGATCGTTGCCACCGGTGAAACCAACGTCCTCCTGCATATCCATTCGTTTTTTGCTACTTTTCTTTTTCGTTTCATTTGTTGATCCGTTTTCTTTATGGTTCTCTCGAATTTCCGATTTCAAATGAACACTCATTTCAATAATAGAAGTAATAACGTCCATTAATTGATTTGCTACATCATCTTTTAATCCGAAATCTGTAACAAAGGCTTTTAAGGCCTCTGCATTTTTTGTTTGATTTAATACGACATTGATAGCGGGTAATTCAGCGGGCACTTGTCGGCCAATAGACATTCCAGCTTCAGAAAGTTGGCGCAGCATGTTTGTATCAATAGTCAACTCCCCTTTTGTAGAAGTGGTGTCATTCGGGTTTGTCTTTACTTTTAATAGTTTCAATTCTTCAGGAGTAACGACGAAACTTTGAACAGAGAACTCTAGTCCCTCATCGCCCTCTGTGAGGTCAGGGGCAACGAACTTCAATCCTTCCGGTGTTTGTACTATTTGTCCAGGGATAAATGTTACACCGTTGTCATCTGTCTCTATGACTCTACCGGGAACGAATCTTGGACCTTCTTCAGTATCAACCACTTGACCAGGTACGAACCTTGATCCTTCATCTTCTGTAGAAATGACTTGGCCGGGAATAAAAGTGGGACCAGCTTTGGTTTCAATAATTTGACCAGGTACGAATCGTGGGCCATCAATTGTGTGTATCGTCTGACCGGGAACAAATTTAGGTCCTGATTTAGTATTTACTACTTGACCAGGAACAAACTTAGGCCCTTCAGCTGTGTCGACTACTTGTCCTGGCACGAATTGCTCTCCATTTTCTGTAAACACTATTTGCCCCGGTACGAAGTTTCCCTCGACCATCATTCCTGGAACAAAGCGAGACTCGTTTGCTTCATTCTTTACAAGTCTTCCAGGGACAACCTTGCCTTCTAACTTTGGCATTCTTGGGCCAGGATAAAATTCAATTCCTTTTGCTGTTTGCACCATATGTCCGAATACGTACAAAGATTCTTCAGAAAGAGAACACGTCTTTATATCAATCGGCAGACCAACCGGAGCACCTTCGCTAAATGTGATGTCTTCTATGGACTTGGCAACAGAGAACTCAACGTGTCCATTTGCTTGAACGATAGTTTTTCCTGGCATGAATTTTTCACCGGAGTCAGTGTGGACTATTTGCCCTTCAATAAACTTTGGCCCGTCGATAGTTTCAACAGTAGTACCGGGAACAAACTCCAGTTTATTGTTACTTCCTGTTTTCGAGATACCAGGAATAAAACAAGTTTCACCATCAATAGCAACTGTTTGACCCGGAACAAATTTAAGGCCATTCGGTGTAGCTATTGTGGCTCCTGGTACGAAATGTAGCTCATCGTCTTGATGTAGAACTTGGCCGGGCACAAACTGCCACTCATTGTTAATTTTAGCGTTTTGTCCAGGAGTGAAAGTAATGCCACCATTTTCTGTTATTGTTTGACCAGGAACAAATTGGACTCCTTCTGGTGTCATAATAGTTTGACCGGGCACAAAAACTTCTTCAGGTCCAGTGTTTATAAGTTTTCCGGGTACAAATTTGAGTCCCTCTTCTGACAGTACTGTTTGTCCTTCAGCAAACCGATACGTATCATCTTTGTTTTTTATTGTTTGCCCGCAAACAAATTCTTCACCGTTTGATGTTTGTAGTACTTGACCAGCAAGGAAGAACGGTTCATTTGTATTTTCATTGGTTACAATGTGTCCAGGTATCAGTCCCGGACCGGCAGGAGTGTTTACGCTTAAACCAGGAACAAACACGGGGCCGGTAGGCGTTTCCACTGTTTGTCCAGGCACAAAAATAGGTCCTTGAGGCGTGTTAACTACTTGGCCAGGAATAAAAGTCTTCGCCTTATTTATGTCTAACGTAAGCCCGGATATCTTAGCCACTTTTTCTCTCTTGCCTTTTTTGATATTTTTAACAACTTCGGAGAGATTTTCCATCGTCGGAAGCATGTCAACTTTATCACTTTCCACTAACTTTTCAATTACATCTGCTGTTTCAGTTAAACGTTCTTTAGGTATTTCTTTGACGGCACTCAAAACTGTTTCAGTTGGACGTGTTTTTATCGGTTTTAGCGGATTCACACAAGGTACGGTTTCTAAAGGTATGGACACTTCGCCGACATTGCGGTCGACTTCATAAATTTCCGCATCACAGTGATGTGGAGTTATTTTTACCGGCGTTGGTAGTTTAGTTGCTTTAGGTACGATACGTTCGTCAGTCACATCTTTTTCAAATGTTTCCCAATCCCACGTCTCAATAAGTGGATGCATTTGGTCCCTCCATTCACTAGAACACTCGATAATGCTTGACTTTGAACGCATATGGTGCGCGTCAAAGCTATTATAACTAAATGTTTTGACGTCGTGCTTTTCATGTTTGATTTCTTCAAACTTAGCTTTTTTCGATTTTCGTTCAATACGTTGCTTCTCTTCTTCTAACTCCTGAACTTCTGCTAATTTCTCTTTGTTCTCAAATATTTTCTTCATAGAAGACAGTCCGGCAGCACGTTTCCTTTTCTTTTTTCTTTCTTCTAATTCTTCAATTTCCCTTTGTTTCAACACTTCAGCATTCGGCCCTTCGCCTTCAAACATTTCGATGTCTTCAGTGAAGTCCTTAAAGTCCATAGAGACACTTCGACCATGTTTTGTTTTGATTAAAACAGTATCGGAGTCCTTAGCCAGCATGACGTCTCTGACGTCACCGTCTCGCACAGCCGCTTCCATCTGAGCGGAGAACACCAAGCTACATCTTCTTTCTTGCACTGTATACACGTAACGCTTGTCTTCAGTCACTTGTTTACCCAATAGTAATTCCATTAAGCTTTTCTGCGCTTCCGTAGAGCCATCGAGTACAGGGAAAATATACCTGTAGTCTGGAAGAATTTCGTGTTTTCTGTTGCCGTAATTTATTTCAGGTGAGTAGTGATGCGGTCCAAGTTCGCCGGATACGTTTGTAATTCTACATTTTGCCTTCGACGAGCGGGCGGTTAGGAGTACTGGAATGTAGTGATGTGTAGGCAGCCCATACGATTTTCCGGTGATCCTGCAGCATCGTTTGGCGTCAGCCGGCGAGATAGGGGCGAGTAGCGGGAAATAATTGGGCTTCGGCAGCCCTCGACTGCGACCAGTTATTCTACAGAACGACATCTTGATTTATCAAGCAGGCATATTTGTTTATAAAACTATTTTGAAGCTTAGTTTATTTTTGTTTGATAATCGCGATCGTACTGGCGGGAGATTCGCGTGCGCGTTTGGGCGCGTGTGCTCTGAGCGGAGTGTGCAGGGCAACTAACGCCGCCAAGTTTTGTGGCTGAGCTTTAGGCGCCCGCGCATCGATTCGCACCTTCGGCTCAGACGGTGTGCCGTATATTTGTTCCGGTTACAGGTTATTTATAAACAAAAGAAAGATGAATTTATTCTTTAAGCCAAAATATATGACACAGTTCCACGTTAAAAACAACGAAGCGGCGAATTGAATACCTAGCTTACCTAGTCTTAGAAGCTATGTGAATTACAAATTGCTGATTATTTTAGTAGAGTTTCTGTATTCTTCTTATGTTAAGTATAACTAACTGGTCTAAGTAACGAAGGCCGCAGTCGATCAAAAACAAAAAATAAATCTTCAGGGACTAACAAATATAACGTAAACCAAAGCACATTGAGTTTCTGCTTGTCAAGCCAGTCAGTTGTTAACCTCGTCAACAAACGGTTATTTTTAATTTTCCAATCTAAACGCGGACCTTCGCGGTGATCGCAAACCGACGCGGTCACAACCACTGTTTATTTTTGTTTTAGAAATTAATAGAAAGTCGACAACGAAATGTAGGTGAAGTACAAATGTTAATGATTTTGAAATATACAAGGAGTACAAAACGTTTTTCAATCATTTCAGTGTAAATTATAATATAATTAGATTATCCGACGTCTAAATAAACACTGCACAGCACGGACAGATTGAGAATCAAAATATAGGTACAAAACCATCCCTGGCCATCCATGGTCATTGGTCCATCCATGGGCAACCATCCCTTTTATTCAGGAATATAAAGATATTTTATTTAGGTGCGATAGGTACTTTGATACCTTTTTAAGGGTCAGTTTTATGAAGCTGAAGACGAATTTACATACAAAACCGTTACTACATTTTTTGAGAGTCCATGCCACTGACATGTAATTTAGTACCTATAACATATTCATGTCTATCATAAAAACGTAGCGACGCAAGTCCTATGACATTGACACCACTTTGCACCGGATCAATCGATATCACATCTAAGAAGTCTATTTCCAGAATTGAACCAGCTTTATTTTATAACGGATATATGTACGTTATTATACCCTCACCTTGATATAATAACGCATAATACAGTTTCTTGTTCGAATCAGTTATTGAAAACACACGTATTGATCTTCAAAGTCGTTTGGCCAATGTTTTGAAACAAAACAAACTATTTAAAACCGGTAAACTTTTACTACGCAAATGAATGAGTTTGTAGTAAACTATTTTGGTAAGTACTTAATTCTTTTTACTTTCCACCCGGTTTTCTTTTGTTATCGACGTGATTATTATCTCTGAACGCTTTGACATTAAAGTCACAGTAAAATACTGGTATTCAGCTGCATCCGGTTAGACTGGAAGCCGACCCCAACATAGTTGGGAAAAGGCGACGCAGATGATGATGTAAAGTCACAACGTTCGAAGACGTTGTCCTAGTGGTCGCAAGCGCTACTGCTAAGCATGAGGTCGTGGATTCGATTCCTAGGTCGGAAAAAGTGTTATTGGGATTTTCTATTTGGAATTTCTCAGTAGAAGCCCGGAGTCTGGATTTGTAGGCTCACCTTCTATTACATGGGACCTAAACATAACTTGCGCAATGTGCAGTACTTAGGTTCAGCTCTGCCCATCCCTTCGGGGAAACAATTCGTGATGTTATGTTAAGTCTATCTATATAAGATATAGGTAATACCATAATACTTTTATGAAAATTTAAAGTGATTTCACCATCGAACCAGGGCCCTAATTCACTATAATCACTTAACGATTCCTTACTCGTATTCCGTACGCAGGTAGTCCTAGTAGGTACAGGCTCCAGTCTCCACAACATCAATGTATTTTTGTGTACAAGATTATGTATTGTATTAAGTTTTCATTATGAGGTGGAGAAAATCAACGTTTTTATTATTACTTCGAAACCACGTCAATTCCTTAGCAAATCCCGCCAATCTCGCGTTGTTTCGCGTGGTTTCGTTCATTGTATCATAGAGAATAAGGCCGCGTTTGTCTAATGTGTTCCAAAGCATTCAGTATCTCACACACTTAAATCCCCACTTAACCTAGAAATTACGAGTATTTCTAACATCTATCCTACTTTCAAAAGGGCATGACAATATCAACGTGGGCGGCCATTTTACGAACTGTTTAGCAAATGGGGTCGCAAAATAATGTTGACAGTAAACAGATGGGTGTACAATCCTATATAATTTCACACCAGATTCCGATGGCACGGCTGACAAATCGCTTGCAATTTTTCTGCTCCGATATAATGGAGGAGAAATGTTAAACACTTTATATAAGATTCGTTAAGAGTTTTTGACAAATGCTGTAACATTATATAAAACTTTTTTATTTCTGTAACTACATATTTAGATCCTACTGCGTCAATTTTGTAGTAACTACTAACTATGAATTTAACACGAGGAAGTAATGCTAAGATAATATTTTAGCGGTAATATACCTCGTTTCAAAAGGTATTTAAATGGAATAGCCACAGTTAAATGTAACGACTTGTTGCTGGGCTACGTTTGCATTTATATCCACTGACCATTGCTCTCCGAAGCTTCAGCTTTTGTCTACAGCCGTGCGATTCTGTAACCATCTCACCGTGAAAGCTTAGGTAAAGTGAGCGTGGAGTGAGCTGTCATTCGCTAGGGATTAACATTATTAACTGCTCACTTCACTTATGATTTCACGGTGAGATTTTTACAGAATCGACCGGCTGATAGTCCTTTTCTTGTTCTAACTGAAGATTTAACTGACTTCTGTTGTCAATCTCAATGTTTTTGAGAACATCGTTAAGGCTGCTACACACAATGCCGGCGGCAATACCGGCGGCCGCCGGGCTTGCCGCACACACGAGCCGCCATTTTCTATATTGTAAACTTAGGCGCACCCAAAACCTTCTCTTTCTTTTATATTTTTTCTTATTAAAATAAAAATTTCAACTGCGATGGCAGTGCGCATTTCTTTATTCATCGTAACCAACGACAAATGTGCACTTCACTAGCATTCTACACGACTGTCGCAACTGGAATTATGCTTGGCGGCTTTATGCGACATGTGCCGGCGGCTTGCATATGCCGGCGGCATGGCCGCTCGGCAAAAACCCGGCGGCACTGCCGCCGGCACTGTGTGTAGGAGCCTTTAATTGTATCGCGAGAGCCTTTAAATGTTCCTACATATTATTATGTATTTACTTTAGCCCATTCATCCATAACCACGGCAGCAGCTGGACCTGATACATCCGCATGATTTGTATCATCCAGTGCCAAGCTTTCATCGTGTTGACTTACATTAATTAGTACTGCCCTAATTAGATTAATATATTTTCATCACCTCTGCACGTGGGTTTCATACAGTGAATTGATTAAATGTCATTCCTTTTTTAATATGTCGCGTCACCGTAATATTGACTGAGACTTTTTATGCTTATTAAAGTTGTAGAAAAAAGATAGCCTTTCTGCTGTTGCCAGTAATTTTATTCGAATATTTAAAAAAAGTATCGACAAAACACCGTTTAAGAATATTAGGTATCAGAAAGAAGAAAAGGAAATAATTGCCTTCATCTTGCATCGTAGGAACGTTACAAAACAAAAAAAAAATATTTTCGTATATTCTACACATTTGAGGAGGTAACATGCAAACAGGCTTAAGTCACAATAATGTAAATTTTCAGAATACTGAAAAAATCTGTAGAGGTTAAGATTCTCTACAGATTTTTTTCAGTATTCTGAAAATTTACATTATTGTGACTTAAGCCTGTTTGCATTTTAGCTCCTCATTTACACTCTAACTACTGCAAACCATGTGTTAGGCACATTACAACTACTTAGTCTAGTCTGTTTATATTTGTGTGACCTAACTTTTGACGTAGAACCTTGAACATGTTTTATTTTCAGTATTGTGAAAATAAATCGAGAAACATTGTATGTAATTAGGTCAGGTGCAGTATGTGCTAGAATTAGATCGTAATTTCAATAAAACATTCGATTTTGACTAGATAGCCAATACGTGAAGATCTACGTCACTTCGAGCGTCAGTAAGATTTTTAGGTTATGAGATTAATGGGAAATAATTGATCGATCGATTAAATTATTCTTTCTGAATTATAGTGTTGAAGCTAAAGAGGATTTTCTTAAAGAATGTAAATCAACAAAAGAAATAGACTACTTGTAACATTGTTAGGAGACACCATGTATTTATTCGTATTTTCAACGTCAAATGTCTTTGGTCTCTCTTAACAAAGTATATTGTTACGAGAGACCAAAGACATTTAGATATACTATCTTAAATCTCTTTAATAGAGACTAGCTTCTGGCCGCGACTTCATCCGTAAGTAGTAGCGACCCCCGACCCATAGCTCGCCCGTGCTACAACTTCGTTTTAACTTAGCGTTTTTTCTGACTTTTTCCTTTTGCTCGGCTCCTAAACGCCAAGGTAAATAGACTATGACATTCCCCAAGAATTGAGCGATAGCTATAAATTCATATCCGACTGGTAGTTCCGGAGATTATCCCCCTATATACAAATAAACAATTTTTACTTCTTTATAATATTATATCTCTTTATATCTTTATAATATTAGTATAGATTAACATGATGCTAAAATCAAGTAAAACAAAACGATGTATGGACAAAGATGATATGACTAGAAAGCGGGTTGACTATAGAGATGACAAATACTAGAGAAAGAAGTATGGAAGAAAAAAAAACATGATACGCCGACCCTAAATAACAAAAAAAGCTTTTGACTCCCTATAAAAGACCATTACACCTACACGATTCGCTGAATCAATAAACTCCGACAAAAAAGCCAGAGCGGGCTATAAAGGCCATATATCGGGCGTTTGAACTTAAATTGATAGCCTTTTGAAAGCTACTATACGGTATTGAATGCTTTGATCACGTAACCGTGGTGGGTTTGCAAACGGGTGAGGTTACAAAGACCTTAGTTGTTACCGGGGTGTTTGTCATCAGCCTGTCTTTGTAATGTATGGAGACTTGGCTGGACTGGGTTTTAAGATTTGTTGTTTAATGCAAATTCTGTCAATGTGAAGATTGTCGTTAATCATTTTGTATCTAATATTTCATAGTTGTCGCGTTAAATTATGACGAAAATTGATAGCTTAGGTATACAACAAACTAGATAAAGAAACAAAGACTAGGTGCAACTTTGGCAATCATTTAAAGGAGTAGGTACATTTTCGTAGTGTTCTGTTCAATAATGTTTGCATTCTTGTAATGTTTCATCTGTATTTCGCCTACGTAGGTACCTAAGTTTTATCTTCTACTAGCTGTGCCCGCGGCTACGCTCACGTGACTGTGTATTCTATAGGCATTACAGGCCGTTGTATAGCCGCCAGCACATCAAGCTCCTATAATCTGTCAAATTTCTTTAATAGATTTTCAACTTTACCGCTAAAGCATTAGGTTCAAAGTTGATTGGGAAAATTTGACAGTTTCAGGTAGCTTGATGTGCGGGCGTCTGTACACGGTACGGTTTCTTTACGCGTGTTAACCGAGCCGTAGAAAAATCGTGAGCTTGTATTCTTATATGCGCTACGGCGACGGTACCGTACCGTGGTACCACCGTGTCTGTCAATAAGCTTCCATAGTGATCCATACAATACTGACGACCGTGCCTACACAGGTCAACCGTAGTTTTTCACGGCAAGAAAAACGTGTGTGTACAAAGGGCCAGAGAAGGGAAGGTGAAGTAATAGTATGCTTCTTCTTTTTCTATATCTATTTATGGTTACACTAACATAAAACTATGGAAACCGACTTTTCCAAAAACAAAGCCGAAAAGCTCACTATTATTTTAACCCGAGCTAAAGTGTCGGTTATCCAGCGTCCATTGAGAAGCGGAAATGTCTCACGAAATAGACGACACCTGCGCACACGCCACTTCCGGCGGACGTCAGGTGGCGGCCGAGGCAAGAATAGACGACATTGCTGGACGTATCAAGTTCAATCTAGAAGGGAGACTTTCTGCTGAAATTGTATTTGATGAATCATGAAAATTGAATCGGTACGTTTATAATTATTTCTTCAGTTCTCCTTGGGTTTAACAATTATTTAAATTAGATATACATTGATAAAGGAAGTACAAGGAATATGTGAGGATCGTAGGTAGGTAGCGTTCTGCAGTTCTCAGTTTTTGCTTACCACAACTCTACAGGGTGTTAGGCGGAGGGTTAGCATATTTAGTTTGATGATACCTCTTATTTTTGTTCTAGTAAGTTAAAGTTGCGCTTATTGAGTTTTTTCTAGTTCCTTTAACTTTGAGAGCCAAAGACGAATTATTCAGTTCTTATTTGCATCTACCATTGCCTTTGTTAGACCAAGAATACATCATACACAACTGTGAATTGAAACTGGGAACCTGAACCTGTGTGTTTGAAGACCCTAAGGTCTTCAAACTAAATAATAATATGTATTTTCTTAAAAGAAACTTTCCGGATAGGTAGGTAGGTTAGCAAAAGTCAAAAGTTCTGAGAAAATTGTATCGGAATGAAAATGATTTCGTAGATTTTATCACGAACCGCGAAATATTATAACATTACGTAATAAAACGAAAAGCGCCTATTCACCTAAATGACAAGTCGCTTTACACTGGCATCACTGAGTCACTGTTTTGACTCACAGAGAAGCGATAAAAAGGGGAGAGCAATATATCTTTTTGATTCCAAAAAATGTACATAAATAATGGTTTTTCCTAAAAGCTATTAGATTCTATATAGTGCGAACTAGAGTGTGGTGCCAAAATCTTTATTGCAACAAATTCATGCTTCGATAAAATTTTATTTTCTTCTTGTAGGAATGATAAGGATAGATAAGTCTGGCTTTAAGCAACAACATCTGTAAGTTCATCAATGCCTCCCGCAAGCAGTCACAACTCCCGGTTCTCCACCTTCCGCATCCAGTTTGAACACTACCTAGTCGTGTCATTCCACCTGATGCTAGGGATCGAAACTATTGACAGCTTACTTCACCTAAGTTTTCACGGTGAGATTTTTACAAAATCGATCGGTAGTAGCTAGTATAGCTATAAGGTTGTCTCATAAGTTCTTGCCATATTTTATTTTTCTCGAATTTTCTCGTATTTAAACTAAAGCAAATTCAATAAAGTTCTATTCTTTCTAGTAAGGATGAGTATCTTTTATGGTGAGGGTATAAATAGGCGCGGACGCAACGCAATAATTCGTTTTTAGTGAAAATGGATCAGCGTCAACTGCGAGCTATTATGCTATATGAGCATCGACTTAAAGTCTCTTCAACAGAAACGGCTAAAAAGATTAACACTGCATTTGGACCGGGTACTACTAGCGATCGGACTGTTCGTTTATGGTACTAGCGTTTTGACACCGGTGATATAAGCTGTGAAGATCAACCTCGCCCAGGACGACCCACCAGCTTCGATGAAGATGCTTTGCATCACGAACTTGAGCTACATCCAGACGCGTAGTACGCGCGATTTAGAGAAGGCGCTTGGACAATCCCACGCGACTATAGATCGTTATTTCAAATCGATGGGATATCGCAAAGTGATGTCACGTTGGACACCTCATGCGTTAACGGACCATGACCGGGCCGTTCGTGTGGCCATTTGTCAAAGTTTGTTACTTCGTCCGCACAGACGAGACTTTCTCAAGGACATTATTACATGTGACGAGAGCTGGATACATTATGAAACTAACACGCGTCATGCCTATTGGATTCCTCGCGGGGAAAACCCACAAGCCCAGCCTAAACCTAATGAACACGGTCGTAAGATTATGTTGTCTGTTTTCTGGGATTGGCAAGGAATGATTTTCTGGGAACTCCTCGAATCTCATCAGACTATTAACGCCAATCTGTATACGCAGCAGCTTCGGAAACTAGCAGAGATGTTAAAAATTAAGCGGTCATGACAACGCACGACCTCATTGCGCCAAGTTAACACATAAACAGCTGGAGGAGCTAGGATGGCTGACTGTTCCACATCCACCGTATAGCCCGGATCTTGCGCCTTCAGACTTTCATTTATTTCGAGCTCTTAAATTTCATTTACTACGAAAAAAAATCGAAAATTCTGGAAGTATTAAAATTGTACTTGAAAATTTTTTCGCCTGCCTCATTTTGGGAGAAGGGTATTCAAATTTTGCCCAGTAGATGGCTAACTGTTGTTGATAACGAGGGAGATTATATAATTGATTAAATGTATTTTTTACTAAAAAAAATATTAATAATAATTTGTTTTTTAACTGGCAATAATGTATGAGACAACCTAATAATTTGACTGCCCGTTGGTGGTCGTGGTCGCAAGCGTGACTGCTGAGCGTGAGGTCCTGTGTTGGAATCGGGTCGGGCAAAGTGTTATTGGGTTTTCCATTAGGAATGTCTCAGTAACAGCCCGGAGTTTGGTAGTTGGTGGTGTGAAGCCCCCGTGCCTAGCAAAGCCGTTGGACCTGCGCCTGATCTCTCTCCGATCGTGTCGGATTACCGTCCCACCGGATTATGAGAGCAAAGGAACAGAGGGGTCCACCTGTGTTTGCGCACACACTTGTACACTATAATATCTCCTGCGTACCTGGCTAATTGCCATTGAGGTTGATCACCGTGACCGAATACGTACTGGAGGATATTATTATTACGTGACTAGGTAGTGTGAAACTCTTTCATCAAATCCATTGATCCTACAGGACCATCATAATCATATTAGTATTATGTTTGGTCTACTGCAGTGGTGCATCAGCGCTAGGCATCTAGTGTTGGCAATTTGTCTCATTTATAGAACGGTCCTATTAACAGCATTACAGCGACAAGCATCACGCTCGCAATATATCGCCTAACGTCCGCTCCGACGCATTAAACATGTTAGCAATTCAAATAAACACCAGAACATACTAGTGATTGCTTTTCTTCCAAATTTTGCCAAAATTAAGCAACCCTTGTCACTACAGCTTTGCGTCGAGTACACGGAAATCTCTACTGGGATAGTGATCGATACTATCTTACCGATATCGGAAAATACCTATCACTTTTTGTCTATTATCAAGTTTAAGCTATATTACAAAATATTGCCACACAATCTTTGAATAGCAATTCAATAATATGAGGAAAATCTTTACCGAGAACTGTAGGTATAGTTTTTCACACGGCAGATTTTCGTGAACAATTACAAGTTTTATTACTTATACAATTTTTCCCGGGTAACTATGATGGACGTCGTGTCATTAACTGCTTCCCTGAATCGCTTTACGACCGCCATTTTCACAGAAACTATAACTGCTGGGGACACGGAGTGATCAAGATAAAAACCTCATTTCTCTGATTTGAGCCATTTGTTTACAAAGTTTGTAACACATTGTCATTTTCTTTGATATTATAATGCCTTCTGTCATTATGCTGAACTAGCTATGCACGCGACTTCGTTCGCGTGCATGTCGGAAAACAAATTAGGATTTCATGGGTTATAATTATCTTTCTCAAATAAAAGTAGCCTAAATTGCTTCTTACAACATTTATCTGCCCCAGTAAAGGTCCCGTAAGTCCCGTCCCGAACCGTTCCAGCCGTTTCGGAGATTAGTTGGAATAAATCGACATTTTTCAAAATTACTTTTTTTGCTTGAGTACCGTCAATCCAGTCGTACATAGTTCCCTTTGCAATTGGGTGTACTATGCCAAATCGAATACCAAATAATCGAATATCAATTGATCGACCACTATAAGTCGAACATCTAAATACTCGAACGTTCTTAATATCGAATGGTTAATAAATCGAACATTCAAAATATCGTACACTCAATACATCGAGTGTTCAAAATATCGAATGATTGTTTGATCGAGCGTTCAAGGCATCGCATATTCATTCTATCGAAATATCAATACACTGAATACTTTTTATATAGAATACAAGAAAAACACAAAATTTACTAATAAATCACATTTTAATCTTTAATTATTATCTTTTACAGGTACATTTTAATATTTTGTGTGAATTGCAATTGCACGGAGATGTTGTTTTTATTCGATTTTAAACACCTTTATAAAATGATTACCTCTTTTTTTGAAGAGTATTATGATTATATTGAAAATTAGTCATAGATAAATTAAATGTATAATTTTATTACAATACATAAACTTTCGTTAAAAACAAGTATATTTCTGAACGAACAACTAAGTAAGTCATATTTATTTCAGGCTACCCTCATACATTGTAATATTGTTTTCACCTCATAAATAAAACTATGTTCATCTGCAGAAAGCATTGTGACTAAGTAGTGCATTACAAGTGAATTTTGTGAAAAATGTCTGTAGGGTCTTATTATAAGCCTGAATTGTCCCAAAAACGCAAGTCGGTCTTAGTTTTGGATGGCTATGTAATGGCAACAAACAAAAATATTAATAACAAGTTCTACTGGCATTGTTCCTACAAATATAAATACCATTGTAATAGTACTGCAACAACAAAATTGCACGGAAGTGAGGAGCATTTGTTGGAAAGCTATACAACGCAGCATAATCACGCACCAGATCCTGGTAAGGTAGATGAACTACGTTTTAGGAATTCCCTAAAAAGTGATGCTACCAGCTCGCTTGATAGACCGAGTCAAATTATTCAGCGAAATGAGGCCAACATTTCAAAATCAAGTTCGTGTGCTCTGCCAAACAAAAAAGCAGCATCGCAAATTATACGTCGAGCAAGAAGAAAAGAAATGCCAAAGGAACCGATTACTTTGGATGATATAAACATCCCCGATAGATTGCAGAAAGTTGATGGTGAAAGATTTTTAGGGCGTCAGGTTAAGTTTGAAGAAAACTGTGTTATGTTATTTGCAACGAAATCGAATTTAATACTATTAAATAAATCACAACTTTGGGTGATGGATGGTACCTTCGCAACATGTCCTATACTTTTCAAACAAATATATAGTATACATGGTTTGGTGGACACGGGTACAGATCGTTATTACGTACCTTTAGTATATGCGTTTCTAACGAATAAGACGCTAAATTGTTACTTGTATTTTTTTCAAGCACTAAAGGCATATGCTCTAGAATATGATATCCAATTGAACCCACGAGTAATAATGACGGATTTCGAGATGGCGGTCATTAATAGTGTAAAAGAAGAATTTCCTGATGCGCAACACAAATGCTGTCTATTCCACTTAGGTCAAAATGTATGGCGTCAAATTCAACAAAATGGTTTGCAAAGTAAATATGGCCAAGATGCTGAGTTTGCTGTCAAGTTAAGACACATTATCGCACTTGCTTATTTACACCAAGATGAGATACCAGATGCTTTCGATAAATTGAGAGAAGAAGTGTTACCCGACGAGGCAAGTGATATCACCAACTGGTTTGGAAAATATTATGTTTGGGGAAATATTAATTCTCGTGAGACGGGAAATAATAAATTACTTATAGCACGCTCAGCACCGATGTTTCCATCTTCACTGTGGTCTGTGTTTCAAAATAATACACTGGGTTTGCCTAGGACTCAAAATAACATTGAAGGATGGCACAGAAGATGGAACACGTTGCTTGATAAGCACAAAAGGGGTCTTTATGCTACCATAGAATTTTTAGTTAAGGAGCAAGCTATAACAAATAGGACAATTGAAAAGGCAAACGCGGGATTGGAAAGACCTACTCCACAAAAAAGAGGCAAAAGAGATGACAATGCGATTGAAAAAATATTAAACAGTAAAAACAACATGGATTTATTAGAGTTCCTCCGTGCAATCGCAATTCACACAAAATATTAAAATGTACCTGTAAAAGATAATAATTAAAGATTAAAATGTGATTTATTAGTAAATTTTGTGTTTTTCTTGTATTCTATATAAAAAGTATTCAGTGTATTGATATTTCGATAGAATGAATATGCGATGCCTTGAACGCTCGATCAAACAATCATTCGATATTTTGAACACTCGATGTATTGAATGTACGATATTTTGAATGTTCGATTTATTAACCATTCGATATTAAGAACGTTCGAGTATTTAGATGTTCGACTTATAGTGGTCGATCAATTGATATTCGATTATTTGGTATTCGATTTGGCATAGTACACCCTTTGCAATTAGTAAAAGTTGTATAGTTATTTTGACGTTACAAACACACTTCAATTTTATTTATTTGTATGTAAGTATGATGTAGGTAAATATCGTAATTTTAATATTTTCGCTATTCAAAGGCCCACTACGTGACGTGATTGATTACTTTGTTTAAGTACAGACGCCAGCACATCAAGCTACTACAATCTATCAAATTTCTTTAATAAATTTTCAACTTTATCACTATTAGCATTAGATTCAAGATTGATTGGGTAAATTTGACAGTTTCGGGTAGCTTGATGTGCTGGCGTCTGTACATAAATCAATACCTGCACACAAAGATGTGTCACATTTTTTCGTAATTTAAATTTCTAAATCATATAGGTAGAACCCGCGTCACGCGTCCCGGTTTCATGATAAATTATTATTATCACCATTTATAACGAAAAAAGTTTCTCCTTTTCCTTGTCATACAGTCATCGTTTTTCAGGAAATACCCACTTGTGGGAGGGAAAGTGTGACATCTGTCATTTAATTTGCACAGATAAGTGTAAAGACGAGCAATGGAAGTAAATCTTACAGCCTGATTACATCGTGATTTAGAACATCGATAAAATTGCGGAGACGTTTTGATCAATGAATTAGATCAGAAGCAAGATGAAAGAACTCATTAAATAAAACTAGACAATGTTTTGAGTTTGCGAAATGAAAGCGACAAGAGCTTTGGGCGGAGTATCTATCTTATTGGATGAGATTCAAAGAAACCTACTTGCGCGAACAAATGCAGACAGACACAAAACTAGTGCGTGTATTTAAAGGATTCTAAGAAAATGTCTTTTCTATTTCGTTGTTTCTAGTACTTATTTCTAGAACTCATTCACTTAAGGGTTAATTTTTCAATCGACATGTAATTTTTATTCGTAGGATAAAATTGACGTCTGACAGATTTTGTATGTAAAAACTGTCAAAAATACAAAATTATTCAGGACTAAGTAATTTATTTTTAAAATAGTATCGGCGCTTTGTGTTAAATATAGCAGTCTCTACCAACGCATTGTGCACTGTGACTTTTAATTTTGCTGTTCATTTATTTATTTTGCAAGAGAAACAAAATGCTGATACGTTAGTTTCCAATAACATTTGAAAACCGTCGAGTTGTTTAGGTTATTGAGCACGTTACGAATTGTGATTTAGATCAGAAGCATTTCATTTCTAAGATATTACAGAATGAAAAACGGTTGCCTACCTACATTTGTGGAACAGCTACAGTGCTGAAAATCATGTTTTTATTTCACAACTGTAACATTATTTAGGTTAATCTGATGTAATAATATATTACTTTGGAAAGTTTGATCCGGCCAGTAGGTACTCATTAAACAGTGTCGTAAAAACTAAGATATGATAGCAATCCAGAGAAATGTTACGAATTACCCCGGGTAGGAGCACTCGACGTTGATGTATGAAAGGATGGAAAAAAAGAAAAATTAAATTAACATTCAAACCTAACTGGCATTAATAAAGAAGGATTTTGTATTCTAGGACGGTGCTTAGTCAGGTCTGAATCTAGATTAGTTTCAAATCTCGACACGTCTCACACCTAGTTTTGATTTTAAAATGTTTTTGAGCTGAACTATTAATTGGCACAAAAACAGGACATTTACTACCAGTATACCAGTTTACCTGTGAGTATTATCCACTACACTACACTACACTATTACTTTCTTCCAATATAAAACACACGGTATTTATCTATTTATGGCATCCTAAAGTAGACATCAGCCAGAGGGGCGCCTGATTACATAAACACATGAAACTTACTGCAATAACGTTACAGTAGGTAAACATGAGCCGGTTGCATCAGTGTTCGTGTGGAGTGATGTGACACGAACGTCACTTAGCGCTAAAATATCCGATCTATTGGCAAACGACGGACTTTTGAGAGCTATTTTTCATTTTAGACAAATACCTACTAGATTGACTGTGAGGATTTGAGCTACCATGCCATAAAATATGAATATATTTTGTGAGCGACTTCGAATCAATCTAAACTGTCATTATCCTCATGCCCTTACCCCACTTTATTTGGAATCAGCCTGAAGATAAACACGATTGGAAGATAACTAGATAGGATAAGCTTTAAAGTTGCTACACCAAGATTTCCTTAAAAAGTCGTTCTTAGATTTTCTACATTCCCGTGTATAGTCAACCCTGCGCGGTTCATACACGGCTTTGAAGTTTAAAGCTCAGACGAAGTCGCGGGTTTCAGCAGAAATATGCATAACACACATACTGTAGCGAAAAAAAGGAAAACACATACTCTCTTCGCCACTGAACACGTTTAATTTATCTGGTAAAACTATCAGAATATAAAAAAAAGTACAAAAGTGATATAAAAAGGTACAAATATACATCTTGCAGGAAACTTGTTACATTATTCCAACGGGTTTACATAAATTAAAGAGAAGTAAAAAATACTTTAGGTTTTGTACCTTAAATTATATTTTTAGACTAGTAAGGATAAGCGACGAGTTAAAACGCGGTTGCAACCGAATTCCCACTACAATCACGTAACAAAAATTAAGCCGCGTCTAAAAGCCCGCTGTTTTCTGTGTTTTAAAAGTTCGTAATTACTCAAAAAACATCACGAACTGGTACGAGTAGTAATGTGTTGAACCATAAGGTCGTTATTTAAAATAGAATAAACTAGACTACTAGAAGAAGGAAAAACCTATTAAATATCTGCCAAACCTTCTACCAGAGGTTCCGTCGTGACGACGTGACTCTGGCAGTAGTCTCGGTATTCTTGTCGAGAGCTTCCTAAACTTTAAGTGATGGTATGTTCAAATCTGCTTGCTCGAATCTGCTCGTTCTTAACTGCAATTCAGCTAGAAGCAAAATGATAGAAGGGAAGGGACCGAAAAAATCGGCTTGCCAAATCCTCGGGCAAAACCAGAAAAAAATAGAGGAATTCACGGTTTGTTCTTCAACGAGAGTCACTACTCGCTGATTTTTGTAGAGAACTATACCCGATTCAAAAAATCACCAACACATCATTAAAGGAATTAAAGGTACATCATTTATTTTAATACCGGAAAATTAGGGGCTTTGAAGCTCCAAAATAAAATTATCCAGCCCGCGGACTGGGGCGGATTCTTAGCAAGTGACACAAGCTTCCAAGGAAAAATCCCTTATGACGTAGGTATGTAGAACAATTCCTTATTTAAAAATATTCAAAAGTTAGATTTCTGGTCACGTAGTGACAAAAAATGAGATTCTTAAAGAAGGATGTATGTCAAAAAATAACATGCAGGATTTACTAATACTGCAATACATAGGTACAGACGCCAGCACATCAAGCTACTACAATCTCTCTACTTTCTTTAATAGATTTTTAAGTTTATCGCTAAAGCATAAGGTTCAATGCTAATTAGGAAAATTTGATAGTTTCGGGGAGCTTGATTTGCTGGCGTCTGTACATAAACTTATTTATTTTTCCCACGGGGGTAGCCAGAAGCCATCTAAGTTTTTCTTTTCCACAGCCATTAAAGAGTAATTTAGTTAGGCAGATAATCCAAAAGTTTACAAGTAATACAACATCAGCAGGAAAAACGACATACATGCGCCAGAGCACATCTCTTCTTCGTGTCATGTCTAAATCTTTCACCAAGCGACAGTCTCTCTTTGTTTTCCAAAATTAATTGAGAGTGCTGAAACGACAACAAACCCCTATTATGTCAGATTTCGCTCTGGCGCTGTAAACTCACAATAACTAACGGAGTACCTACCCCACAGCACTGACAGATTTAAGTGCGCAATAATATCCTTTGTGATAGTCCTCCTTGTAATGGCTTCTTGGAAAAGGAATATGTTTAGTTTAATAATTATTGTTCTGGGCTGTGTAATTTGCGGGTTATTCTTAGAACGGTAGGTGAGAACTATAAAAATAAGTAAGTAGAAAGGATAGCTTTAGAAAATTAATTTTGAGGTTCCTCGTACAAATATGAGATTTGTGGTATGCGCCGGGTCCCTGAATTTAGTACCATTACTTATTAGGTGAAGTACCGGTACCAGTCCGAAACCGGTACCTAGGTACCGAAAGGACAAGAACCGCTAAATACCGGTACATAGCGTGTACTTTTGGTACCGGTTCCATGACTGTTCAGGATACATTAATTTAGGTCATTGCGTCCTTTTTATAGGCTGAAAAAAAATGTCGGTAATATTTTTCGAGGAGGGACATTTGAAAACGTGAAGTAATGACAGTTTCAATCGACTGTTCTGACTGCTGTGATAAAAGATGGTTACATTACAGCGTTATTTTCCACCCGACTCCCACGGGGCAGAAAGGAGGGTAATGTTTTTCACGCGACAAACAGGTATGTATAAACACCTATGCGTAATATTGTGCAATTTAAAACACCTCGATAACATAGTGTTCCATTTTCACTTTTAATGGAAGTTGTAACAGTAGGCCGATGAAGATTACTTCGCGTATGTACAGACGCCAGCATATCAAGCTACCCGAAACTGTCAAATTTTCTCAATCAACTTTGAGTCTTATACTGTAGTGATAAAGTTGAAAATTTATTAAAGAAATTTGACAGATTGTAGTAGCTTGACGTGCTGCAAGACCGGAAATTTGACTAGCTTTTGAGAAACATTCCGCAAGGACAACATTAGGTAAGCAACCAGGAAAATGACTTTCTTTTGAAACATATTCAAACAACTATGAAGACCCGGAAAACCCACATGAATAACCCACGTAAGAGTTACTGAAAACAATATTGGTACGTCTTATTGTCCAGTGGACCTTTCAGAACAAAGCAACACAAGATGATCACGATGAGAACACTGTCAAGACGTCGATTAGTAAAAAATAAAAAGCATAGACTAAAGCCAAGATTTTTTATATTTATAACCGTCGGAGTTAGCTGTAGTTCAGGTTCAAAAGTAACACAATATGCTTGAGGAGTTGGCCAATCTCCCAGTTCGAGAGTTTGACTAATGTAAGAGATTATTATTTCCTTGAAATCGGGGTTTAAGTAGGTAAAATTGACTCGTAATGGCTAATTGGAAGGTACACAAAAGAAATGTTTATTTAATGGATATAGGACGTAGGTACCTACGTTTGTTCAGCTTCATTTGAACAAGTTGCCCATTTGTTCAGACTTGAGACATAACACGAAAACAAATGCCTGCTTCTTTTTAGGACAGCACTGCAGCAGTTTGGGGTGGACGGAATTCAAAATGTTTAGTGTGTAGAGCAATGGTTATCACAATAATAATAATAATAAATAATTTATTTCTTACAATACGTCACTGTGATAACTGTTGCTCTACACACTAAACAATTTGAATTGATTGTATAATTATTACACATCGTTTCATGTAAAACCCTCTGACTACTTCTGACCAAACATCTGAAAACACCTTAAAGAGGTTCTGAAAAATAGACATTTTAGTTTTCAAAGTTTCATTACAGAAAGCCAAAAGATCGTCCACCACACAAAGCATAATGTATACTAACAAACATGATGCATTTACAAACACTGCACCGAATTGGGACGCCTCCAAACTAATTATAAGCCCGTAAATTTGTGACTGCCACCATACTTCACGCGGCCCTTCGAAACACAGCGCATTAATTTAAACTTGGACGTTACAAGGAAGCCGGGTGACAAATATGTGCAAATGTTGTTAATGTGCTGTGCTGTTAGGTTAATTAATTAATGGTGGAGTTACGCTGTGACAGGCTGCGGCATTTCCTGATTTAGGATTAAAGTAGAAATTGAGTTGTTTTTGGCATAATTTGTTTCACTTTTGGCAACTGCCTTTACGCATATACACTAGAAACTGCATTTTCTATGTCCGACATCAACCCTCTGTCAGCTCAACAGCAGTGCAGCCTTTTTATGCAACATGACCAAGAGCTTTCCAAAGTCATTGAGACATTCAACAGTCGTAAATTTATTTTTTTATAAATAATCACTTGGTGAAAACGTGGCATCCAGGTTCAGATATCACTTCGCGCGCTACCCCAAACTGTTTACTGCATCTTTATTTATTATGCAAAACATATTCCGAATAAACTTATTTCCTGCTGCCTTCTGGTCGCTCAGAGAGCTTTAAGGCCAATATTTTTAATAAAAGACCCAAGATGAAACAAATTGCGTGCATCTCAGAGAACATTGTCCGAATCACCTTTGAATCTGATGGATTTATTACACGCTTCAAATTAGCAGACGTTTATTAAAACGACGCTGAAATATTGGTGTGAATTTTTATTTGCTTTGCCTCTTGAGACCTACTTTGCATCTGGTTAAGGAAATGAAAAGAACAACTCGAATTTTGCAAGATTTTATCAAAGAAATGTTATGAAAACTGTTAACCATTTAAAACAAAGGGTTTCCCTCCTCATAAGTAGGTAATTATTTATATACCTATCAATTGGATACCTTGGTTGGATCGAGTTGGCTCTAGCAAAGGATGCTTGGAAGGATTTGGAGGAGGCCTTTGTTCAGCAGGTGGACAGTGTAGGCTAAGTAAAAAAACCGACCAAGAGCGAGTCAGACTCACGCACCGAGGGTTCAGTACATATTAAATTTTCATTTTTTTTAATGATAAAGTTTGCTGTTTAGAGACATCGTTTTTTTTTCTGTAATATTTACATAAACTTCTATGACACAGAATAATTTCAGATTTTTCTCTATGCAGACTTCGGATATAAGGGGGGAACTGTATTTTTTTTACATTTTTCAACAAAAGTCGAAAACTATGCGGCCTAAAAAAAGAAAAAATGTTTGAGAATGTGCAAGCAGCACTCTTTCATATGATACCCTACATGCCCTAGTAGCCCCACTTCGAATTTTTAAGACCCCCCTTTTATTCCCTGTTGCAAAAAATAAATACATATATTTTATTTCTTTCTTATTTAAAAAAATATTTGGGCAAACATCACATAAAACTATTCCAAATTTCAAGTTGATAGCTTTAACAGTTCTTGAGATATCCAGCTGTGACAGAGAATAGACAGACAGACAGAATGAGTCACTCCATAAGGGTTTTATTTTACCATTTTGGTACGGAACCCTAAAAATACCGTTCAAATCAGATTATAGCAATGCTTGGCGAAATACGTGGGTGGATCAAATATAAACCGGACTTAAGTAAAAAAAAATACACACGTATTATTATACTCGTAAAAAAAAGGAATATATTTTATTTTTCTACATAATCTCCCCTTCTATTAACACATTTTCCCAGCGCAGGGGATGTTTCTTGATGCCAGTATCGAAGAAAGTAGTCGGTCGTGCCTTTAGCCAATTGCACACAAATGATTCCACTATCTGGTCAGTGTGAAAACGGCGTCCTCCACTTGAATCCTCCACGGCGTCAAAAATATTTGAAAAAGCCATGTGCAACCGTGTCTACGCTTATTGTGAAAAATACAATCTATTTAATGAATGTCAAAATGGTTTCAGGAAAAACAGATCCACAACCCTCGCCATTTACAAATACATACAAGAAGCCCTCGATATCATTAACTCCAAAAAATTTGCTATAGGATTACTTCTCGATATGACGAAAGCTTACGATAAAGTTCAATTCAACATCTTATTAAATAAGCTATACAGCATAGGAATCCGTGGAAAATGTCACGAATGGTTCACATCTTACTTACAGCATAGAGAGCAATTAGTGGAAGTGGAATACTTTAACCAAATAACGAACGAAATAGAATTAATCCGATCCGAAAACATACCAATAAATGCTTCAATTCCACAGGGTAGTGTGATAGGCTGCTTCCTATTCTTAGTCTATATCAATGACCTCCCGAAGCATATCAGCGAAACGTGCGTATTGTTTGCGGATGATATATCCATTTTGACCTCTTGCGAAACTAATACCAACATTAATGATAAATTAAATTCAATACTTGATGATACATCTAATTAGATGACGGAACATAATTTAGAAATTAATTACAGTAAGACAAAAATAATGACATTTCACCCTCAACAAAAAAAACCTATACCTATAAACTTCAGTTTTAATAACTATAAACTAGACACAGTAAATAAATTCACCCTGTTAGGATTAGACATAGACACAAATATAAACTGGAAGTCGCACATACAAAAATTAAAGGTAAAATTATCAACATTTTCATACGCCCTTCGGGAAATCAAAAAAACCACAGACATAAATACTGCGTTGGTAACATATTATGCATATGCCTATGCATGGCTAAAATACGGAGTCATATTATGGGGAAATAGCACAGAATTATTCACCCTACAAAAAAAACTTATTAGAATACTTGTCAATATTCAACAAACAGATAGCTGTAAGCCCCACTTTAAGGAACAAAAAATTTTAACTCTACCCTGTATCTATATCTTCGAAATCTGTAAATTCGTACGTTCATACCCGAAATTTTATTCAAAAAGAGAAGACATACAAACTAACATTACTTTAAGACATAAAAATAGGTTAAACATCCCTACATCCCGATTAAAATTGCACTCCTCAAGTACCTATGTCATGTCGATAAATATATACAATAAGTTACCGGAAGATATAAAAAATATGCAAAAATACAACATCTTTGTTAATAAATTACAAGTATTTCTATTAAATAAAAGCTATTATACTGTGAAGGAATACTTGAATGAAAGACTATAATATATATTTTAGACTATAAGATAACTAAGACTATAAGATATTTTTAATTATTTAATTATTATATAACTACTAATTGAATTATTTAAGTTATTGTTGTTAACTGTTATGATTGTAATGATTTAATTTTAATGTATAATTTGATTTAATTTTGAATTTAAAAATAATTAGATTTTAAGAATTTTTTATCCTGTAACAAAACTATTTTTGCTGTGCCCTTACAGGGTCTACAACGGCTCTTAGCTCTAAGCTTTTGTTAACATCTTTTAACCTTGTAGAACGCAAATAAATAAATATGAAATAATATGAAATATGAATTTTTTTTTGTGCCATTCCTACACTTGGTTCTTGAAAGCGTATTCTTATCGAACTGTAGAGTCAATGGATGCAAAATTTCGGAAGGTTTTATGCCCTACCGTGTTAAAAAAATTATGATAAGTCGTTGCTCAACAGACTTATATACCTCCTGCTCATACATGATGCTACTGGCGCGCAATAAACTAAAGTGAGCTGGAGCAGTATACGCCCCTCCCCTAGATGATCCCCCCTAACACATACAACAGCACCAAGCGCGTCACTTCACTCAGCGACCAGTAATAAAAAAAGTCCTGTTTATATTTGATTCACCTAATAAATACATATGATAGTACTCGTACCTAATCGGCAAGCCCAACGATCGTGTCTATTGCTGTGGGGAACTGTTACATTGTACTTTTTGCTTTTCTTTACTGACACGTCAGAAGAGTATTATTTTATTTTAGTCTTATGCAAGCGCATTCAGCACAGACATTTTTCATTAAATTCAATTGGTACGTCTTACGGGTAAACACAGTGCAGTTTTTCTCCAATAACAGACCGACAACTAAGTAGTTACAGAAAGCCACAAATAACATGAAATAGGCCTGACTGTTCGCTATGAATCTTAACTGTTAACAATGCTATTAGTTCGTCTATTTCGTCGAGACGATTAACTCGTTGATTAATGTGGATCCCTACGCCGGTTGGCAAGCGCAGGCGGTTGCGAAACGCCCGTTTACCTAATTATATTGCTGGGTTCATGGTTGAGTTTTAACTTAAGAAAGTTTTATAAAGAACATCGGAATCGTCTGTTTTAAAAGCTCTTTTTCTTTGCGATGAAAAAGGCAATGACAACGCTGAAGCTGGCAAGGCGAAAAATATTATTTTACGCTCCATTCCCTTTTTTTTTGCTTTTCGCTCATAATTGTATTTTGTAGTGTTTGATCTTTTTTTTTTATGTTGTGTATTTTTGTGGTGTACAATAAATATTATATATAAATAAATAAACTGATCTTTATCGTCCAACAGCCGAGCATATCATTCTAAAAAAATGTAGGTGTTGGGTTATATGGCGAGAACGCCAGCGAAACCGGGGTTTATGATGTGCTCTCCTATATTATTGAAAAACGCTTGTTTACTCCGTAATTTTAAACAAAAATCATCTAACATACAACAACACCTATTTTTACTACTTGCATAGGTTTTTCCAGCTCACTCAAAACAAAACACAAACAGTCCGGCTTTCCCTGTATCTGTTAGTTTTCCGTGACGTAACATATCCAGTCTCGTTCGGTAACTGGTTCAGGGCCGTCAGCCGTGGTCGTGTGGTTGTTCAGACTGGCTGGAGTTCTGGGAACCCCTGGCAGACACTGCCAAGTGTTGTTGACATCGATGTAATGAGACATCATCGTTTGTTTAGGCTGTATTGATTATTATCGATATAGTAACCTTTATTTATTTAGACTACAATGTGGTCTAAAGTGTTAGTAATAAAATAGCATAGCCTATGTTAGTACTTAATAATTAAAACAGATCGGGTCCTATTTGTGAGCGCCCACACTATCGGGCTGTCTTCCCAGGCGGCCATCGATTGCGGTATAGTGTTGGAACTGCCACGCAACCTGCGGAAGAGCGAGGTAGATTCTTCACGCCACAGTGCATCAAAGCCGTCAGTGCATGTATCTGCAAAAATTGCCGAGGTACTATAGAAGCGCGGCAATCGCAACAATACCCTGATTGCGTTACTGTATTGGATACCCAGAGCATTGTAAGCCTTTTGGGTATATGTGATCCACAGAGATCCTGAGTACCTACAGTACTGTGCAGTAAGTACCTATGCTTTAAAAAGTAACGAACATTGTTTTAGTTTAATGTCACTAGCACGCTGGTCCGTTGAAGTTTGGACAGTAACTGTTATTTGTAAAATAATATTTATGGTTTGTGGTACCTATTACAGGCAATCTTAAAAGTACTGGTAAAGAGATTAATACATATACGCTGGATGATTTGTACACTTGACAATATGATTATGAGCTGAACAGTATGTAAGTGCCACATCCCTACCACGTACCAAATAAAAAGGACGTTATTAAGATTAGCTTGCATTCAAAAGCTGGTCTGGAGTGCGCAATCTAGATAAAAATATTGGCCTCAGTTCATTCAGTGCAAAAGAACTGTCCACTATCACACAGAATTGTGTTAATAAATTCGCGGTCACGGCCTAAAGTTTAATAAGAAACGAATTATTTCACAACGGAGTGCCGTTGGAATGCGGTATGTTACTAAAATAAAATGGCCGAACCTTTAAATAGTCTCACAGATCTGATAGTTCCACCCACGGCGTCCACGTGTGAGTATTGATTTATGCCAGAATACTTTCCAAGATGCTCCTTTGATTGACTACATACGCTGACTGTTTTCACTTGACATCTGTCAAAAAATCATACTCCTTCCCCTATTCGAATTATATGGGTTCGGCGCAGCATGAGATTTTTTCCATAGTTACCAATATCTCTATCTGTCTAGAGTAGTGGTAGACCAGTCCTATCGTCCCCGACTCATGAATTGTAGGTTCGTGAATAATGGGTTCGAACCCAGGCATGCGCTTTACCTTGTGTAAATAATTTTATCACCACTGCACTCAAAACGGTAAAGGACAATCGAAAACATCGAAGGAAACCGGCATGTGTTAGAACCAAAAATTCGAAGACATGTGACATCTACCAACACGCACTGGGCACGCGAGGAAGATCATAGCCCACTTCCTCTTTGTCATGGCCTGTGTTCTAGGAATGGACACATTATAGGCTAATTACGCTATGCATTCTATACTATACCCACCATCTCAGTTTTACAGAATCCATTTAAATCTTTATTGGGTCCCTCTAAACATGTTCAACTCGAGCACAAGGATTTCCAGAATGTACCATTGTTGTTTTGTGCTCTCTCTTATATCAAAATAAAAGGGATTCAATTGTTACGATAAACATAGAAAGAATACTAAACATACATTCAGTGAAAAGAGATAAGCATGAGATGAACTTATTCTTAGTCATTACAACTAAAGTAGGTTTATATCCTTGGCGACGACCGCGTTTTCAAAATTGTTGCGCTATGCATGATCGCGGGCCGTATATCATATGAAATAGTGCTTGAAAGTGCGATCAGTTTGTCTTAATGTGGCGTGTCTGTTCGTTTATGATGCTGGATCAATAAGGCGCACTTTTGTCTAGACATGACTGGCAGGCAGACGCTTAGTCATATGTTGATGGTGTGCGCATGAGCTCTGTTTGCGGTTTCTTCATGATGGTGATCTTTGGGATTTGGGACACGAGACATGAGTTGTGTGACAAAGACTACTTACTCACTGATTTAGGTACTCACTGAACTGTCTTTTTCAAATGTATTTGTACACGCGGTCAATGATAGGCCTGTGAGTGAACTATCAACTGAACTTTCCCGCAAACTGATAGCCGTGTTGGAAGCCTATTTAGTATTTTTTTTTTTATATTTGGCATCGATTTTTTTCTCAAAATTGACACGCTATGCACGGTTGCGGAAACCGTATAATATTTAATAAGGCTTGAAATTATCTAACCACTTTCTTTACTTAGTGAAACGAATTACCTATTGTAATGAAGTGTGACTGTTAGTTTATTACGTGGATCAATGTGGCGCACTTCAGTCTGGCCATGACTGGACAGGCAGACTCTTAGTCATATGTTGATGGTGTGCGCATGAGCTCTGTTTGTGGTTTCTTTATGACGGGAAACTTACATGCCCTACACATAGGTACAGATCTGCCAGGAAAAGTATACACTACGGAGTTCGGCGATCATCGCCTATCTCCGGAAATACGAAAACGCAATGTTGAGATCAAAAAAATAAAGAGCTCTTACAAGCATGGCAGTGCATGCCCATTTTATATTAAAGATCATCTGATTTAAAACTCACGACTCTCCACTAAAATTTCTATACAAACATTTGAAATGTGTATGCAACAAGAAGTGGAGGGGCGTGCAATCTTTACCCTGGTTACATAATTATAGACTAACAACTCTATGCAATTCCAAAAAACTTTTCAATACTTTTGAGTGACAGTGACGAGGTGGACTGGAGAAGGTAACCTGACGTAGAAAACTTCCTACAAACGCGCAATGATATATGCACTACTACAAAGCGCGGCAGTACAAAATTTAAAAGCTTTGCATCTGTGGCGGAATGTTCTTGCTAATTCGGTAACACGAAGATTATCGAAGCGCATACCTTTTCTGGTTTCCCTGTATGAATGTGTAATGTTAAGTTTAAATCTTTTGCACCGAGCTACGCACGGTTACGGGAAACGTATCATAATTAACAAGGCTTGAAATTGTAATCACTTTGTTTACGAGTACTAAAAGAAATAGGTTACTGTAATGTGGTGTGACTATTAGTTTTATGATACTCGTATTATTTCAATATGGCTCATTTATGTCTGGTCATGAGTGGACTGGCAGACGCTTATTCATTTGCTGGTATATGCAGTTTATGGTTCTTTACGATGGTAAACATCCATGCATCGAATGATTTAGTGGGTAATTCGGGTAGCCCCGTGAAACGTCCGGTGCACTTGTTTAAGTACGTACTAAATGTCTAGCAACTTCGGTAGAAGTGATGGGTATCTATATGTTCTTTTCCTGTCAGAATGGTCATAAGCTGATATATCCGTTACATGTTTAAAAGCAGTCAAGATTATTTTGTGAAATTAAGTAAAGAAAATTTGATTGTTATTCCTTCATGGAAAGTTTTGTTTCATTATGCCATATTTTGTTAGGTATTACTTTAAGTTCATAATATTCTGATTTTACTTAGTGGCACTTATATAGAAATCAACTATGTTAGAGTGCTCTCGTCTTATAAAACGAACATCCACTTAAAATATCGTACGAGCAACTAATTATGTGGACATCTGTCAACTGTCGGACAAGCCACAACAATGTACGTACAGAAATAGATTGCACTTCAAAATAGAACCCTTGGGAGTGGCAGGAAATATCTTCACTTCATATGAAAATATTACAAGTACAAGGCAGGTACCGTAATACATCAATCAATGTGTCTTCTTACTTGTAACTGTCATGTGTTAAAACATCATTTTACAACTGTAGACATGTAGGTATCCACATATCCTACGTAGGTACAGGGGCTAGGTAACTACTATTTTTACTTTGTGCCATAATTACCTAAACTATAATATTATAGTAGCGTGGGTATGGAATATCTTTACTTTTTATATGCTTGAGTACGAGGCTTTTGACTACGTTGTATGTGTATATTTTGTCTTTTTTTATTTGTAATGTGCGTTTTGATTATGCAGAATAAACAATTGTTCTTTCTTTCTTGCCGTTAATAACATCCTTCATGTAAGGATCGTGGCATTCTGTAGTATCTGCCTACCTCCATGGGCTGACAGAGTGATTTGTGATAAGTGAGGCCAGCCCGCAAACCGAAACTATACATTTCATTCAACACCATGATTCTAGATTCCTCTAGCATAAAAACTTTCAGTGGAGTTCAAAATCATGTACAGACGCCAGCACATCAAACTACTAAAATTTGTCAAATCTCCTTAATAGATTTTCAACTTTATTATTAAAGCATAAGGTTCAAAGTTGATTGTGAAAATTAGACAGTTTCGGGTAGCTTGATGTGCTGGCGTCTGTACTGAATCCATGGTAACCGGTTGCGCGTCACCATAATCGTCAACGAATGCTTTTTGTATTATGCTGTTATGTTACTAGTGAGTCGGTGGAGTACCTTTCAAATCAATAAATACCTACATAAGTGCATATTTGGGACCTGCACAAATGTTTCTCCTAAAGGACGGATTTTTCGAAGTTACCTCGCTAGGCAACCGGGTTGCTGCCCGCCGACGAATGACGCAGCTGCCTGTCATAGGCCTGGGGTGGTGGTAAATATTTAGGTTGGCAGACACGATAGTCCATCGTGTCTGTAGCCATCTGTCTGTTGATGTGTGCTAACCTACTTATCATTTTGAACAGCATAAAGATGATGACGAATCCCACAAATTCCGTTTGTATTTATGCGACGAAATCGCAGGCCAATAGTAGTTAGGGCTTTCATTTTCTGGGATTATAGTGAAAGACAATCAAACGTCTCTGCCTCTGTCCCGCTAGAAGTTTCTAGGCATAACAGCCTAGAAACTTTAATAAACGACCATTATATACGACTTGAAAACAAATTTGAATTGAGTGCATCGTTGTGAACGGACGTGTCGAAGATTTAGTAAAATAAATAAATAATCATTTGCTGAATCGTGACCTGAATTTACCAAATATCCGGTAGTAAAGCAAACTGTGTCGTAGGCATAAATCGTTTTGTGAAAATGTGTAATAAGTGATTAACAAGTGCATAAGTTTTATCACAATGGCAACCAGTCCCTTCAGCCGGGGTGGCAGATGTGCTCGGAGCCCACCTCCTACACCTGTGCCCGCACCAGCACCAGCACCTGCACCTGCACCCGAGCCCGTACCCGCACCTCACCCGCAACCGACCAGCCAAAGAGACGATGTCATGATGGAAGCGATATCGACGCCGGAAATACAGAACTGGATGTCGTCCATTGAGCAGTGCCTAACTGAAGTGTGCTCTATAGCAGCAGAGGGCAAATTAAGCATGGAGCAAAAACTGCGTATAAGTACCCTGTGCCGAAAAGTTGGTCACGGCACATCGCAGATGGCCGTTCAGTACCAGTCCCTTAAGATGAATGCTGTCCGGGCCCGCACCACCGTCCAAACACTCGAAGACCAAATTGATCTGTCGCAGCAGCTGCAAGACCTTAAGCTGACAATCGGAGCTTCTATGAAACCCGTAACCGGAACTTCCTTTGCTGACATGGTTAAAAAAGGTACCAACAATTATATACAGCCCATAAATTTAAGCTCAGTGGCCATATACCCTAACGACAAACTAAAGTCGAGTGAGGAGACAAAAACACTTGTCCAAAAAATTATATGCCCCGAGCAAATGAAGCTTCAGGTAAGAGGACTGCGTAAGACGAAAAATGGCGGTGTCATTATCAGCACTGAAACAAAAGACGACATTGAGAAGGTGAAAAAATCTATGCAACTATCAAATTCAGGCCTTACTGTAGACGAGCCCCCAAAAAGGAAGCCCAGAGTAGTGGTTATCGGAGTGCCCTCGTCCATGCAAGAGAAGGAAGTTTTTACTTGTTTGTTCCATCAGAATTTAGCCGAGAACCTTCAGGAGTGCAGTCTCGAGACCTTTTTGACCTCCATTAAGTTAAGCCATAAATCAGGTAAGAAGGACGCTGAGACCTGTAATTATATAATAGAAGTATCTGCTGACATACGCAAAGCCCTGATAAATAAAGACAGAGTGTTTGTGAATTGGTCGTCATGCCCTGTGAGAGACTTTACTCTAGTCACACGCTGTTATATGTGCCAGCAGTATGGACATGCGGCCAAATCATGTCGGGAAACCACACATACCTGTGGTCACTGTGGTGATCTGGGTCATAGCATTAAAGAATGCACAAAGAAGGCTGAGGAACCAAAATGTGCTACTTGCTTGCACTACAAAAAGCCGAGCAATCACAAGACAGGTGCCGTTGACTGTCCAGCGAAACTAATGGCTGAAAAGAGGTACATAAATACTATTGATTATGGAGGCGCCTAAGAGCGCCGTAAATTACGTATCTTTCTGGCTCTTGTTTTTGTTTGTTTTATTGTTATTTTTATTTTTTATATTTAGTTATAATTATGATTAATAATTTAATTAGTGAAATAGATAATTTCTCTGTATCAGAATCCCATGTTTGTGACGTTGAGCACTGTAAACAATATCTCTCCTCCTACACTAGTCCACTAACCATTCTAACCCAAAATATTCGAAGTATTTTTAAGAATTTCGACAATTTCATCATTTTTATACAACGTCTAGACATAAACTGTGACGTTATTGTCCTAACCGAATGTTGGCTTTCCAAGCAATATAACATACCACTGCTTCCGGGATATAATATGTATAAAAGTAATATAAATTATAATCAGAACGATGGAGTGATAGTTTACGCAAGAAATCATCTCAATGTGTCCATCGAGGAACCAAATATGCACGACTGTAACAGATTGTTAATTAAAATTGGGTCAGAATTAGCGATACTTGCCTTATATCGACCTCCCTCTTTTAGAAATATAAACAGTTTCACCGACTCTTTAAACGATACCTTGCATAACCTACCATCTGTCAAAAATATAATTTTGATTGGAGATATTAACATCAATATTCTTCCAGAAAGTGCTGACGCATCCGCTGAGGAATATCTTAACCTATGCGCTTTCCATGGCTTGCTTCCCGCTCACACGCTTCCTACACATCAAAGTGGCTCCTGTTTGGACCATATAATACTAAAGTCAGATTTCCCCGCACTTGCCCTTGTAACTAATTCCTCAATAACCGATCACAGTGCTGCCCTACTTATTTTAAATTGTAAATTACCAAAAATAGTCACTCGCACAACTTCGCGTTTAAATGTAAACAAACTTGAAGAAGACTTACGCAATATTGAATTTGACCCAGTCTACGATTCCGCCGATCCGCAGTTTTGTATGTTATACTTAATCAAAAATGTACAATATGCAATTCAGAAGAATACTGTCATATCTCGGCTAAAAAACAAAAACTACAATATAAAACCATGGATCACGACAGGACTCATTCGCTGTATGAAAAATAGAGATAAATTGCATATGAAAGCTAAATCCAATCCAGATAATTTAATTTTGCAACTGTCGTATAAGCGATATCGTAACTTTTGTAATGATCTTCTAAAAAAAATAAAAAACAACTACGACAAAACTGCACTGGAAAAGGCTGGTACAGATAGTAAAAAAATTTGGAATTTTATTAAAAGTGTAACGTTTAACTCGAAACAAAATCAGTCATCTTCAGGTTTATTACAAGCACACTCATCACAGTTAACATCTGCCAACATTGCAAATAATTTCTTTGTTAATGTGGGAAAGTGTTTGGCTGAAAAAGTTCGGTGCCAATCTCAACATTTAACGAGCACACCATTTACATGTAGCACTATTTTATCATCCTTTGCATTGCTAGACACTGATGAGACTGAGGTAGAAACGATAATTATGAGTTTGAAAGACGACTGTGCAGTTGGCTGGGATAACATTTCAAATAAAATTATTAAACGGTTCAAGCACATTTTGGCACCGCCACTAACTTATATTTTCCAAAAATGTTTATCTACAGGTGTTTTTCCCGAATGCCTAAAAAAAGCTGTTGTTGTCCCCGTTTATAAATCAGGCAGTAAAGATCAAGTCACAAATTATAGACCTATTTCGTTACTGCCTTCTATGTCTAAAATATTAGAAAAACTTATAAATAAAAGGCTTTACAAATACTTGGAGGATAAATTAATTTTGTCTCAGCGGCAGTTTGGATTTAGGCCTAAAATGTCAACAGACGATGCCGTACACCATCTGACTGACTATCTAGCACAAGAACTTGATAAGGGTAACCACACAGTAGGAATCTTCTTGGACCTCGCCAAAGCTTTTGACACGGTTTCTATTCCTATTCTGTTGCACAAGCTTGAAACCATAGGTATCAGAGGCACCCAGCTGAAACTATTTAAGAGCTATCTAGAAGATCGTACCCAATGTGTAAGAATTGGAGATGTTCTCAGCGAGGATAAAAAAAACACGTCTTTCGGAGTCCCCCAAGGAAGTATTTTAGGGCCTACACTATTTTTGATTTACATAAACGATCTTTGTAATATAAGTCTAGATCATGGCCAAATTGTTTCTTATGCTGACGACACTGCTCTTCTATTCTCGGCTGACTCAGAACAAAAAGTCTACAAAGTTGCGCAACGCGGATTTAATATTGTTAATAAATGGCTCCAACTTAATTCACTAACACTAAATGCAGACAAGACAAATTATATTAAGTTTTCGATGCGCAAGCAAACATCAACTGGCACTACCTCAACATTATATGCCCATTCTTGCACAATTCCCGCAAATAACCAATGTGTTTGTCCTAAAATTAAAATGGCAAATACAACAAAATACCTTGGTGTTATAATAGATGAAACACTTTCGTTTAAACAACATATAGAAGCCTTAAATAATAGAATTCGCAAGTTGATATTTGTTTTTAAAAAGTTACGCTGTATTGCTGACCCAAAAATACTTAGAGAGGTTTACTTTGCTCTATGTCAATCGATCTTAACTTACTGTATCACCACATGGGGTGGAGCGGGTAAAACAATGTTACTAACCATCGAGAGAGCCCAGAGGGCGATTCTCAAAGTGTCTACTTTCCGCCCTTTCCTTTTTCCTACTAACCTCCTGTACAAATCTTGTGAAGTATTAACAGTTCGACAGCTATTTATCATGGGCATTGTATTAAAACAACACAAAGCTCTACCCTACAGCACTACATATACTAATAAAAGACGTAAAGATATAGTTTGCCCACAAATTTCAACAAAACATGCTTTTATATCCAAATTTTACCTGTACCTCGGACCTCTCCTGTATAATAGACTAAATTTGAAAGCAAACATTTATTCTGTGAACTATACAAATTGTAAGAGAATCCTCAAGGATGCTCTCCAAAGTATGTCTTATGAAGAAACAGAAAATTTACTAACTGTGTTAAAGTAAGTATAGGTATACATTTTTCACCTATGGTAAATATTTACCAAATATAGATAGTAAGATTTAAGCTACTCAACATATAATTATCTGTCCATTTTCAACGTTTGTTTATTTATTAATTTTAAAATACTAGTTTTGCTCTTATCGCCTGAAACACAGGATTACCTAGTTCAGGCACGTAAGTCTTAGCAATACAATTTTTATTTAAGCAAAACTGTAATAATTTTCATGCCTTATAATTTTTGAATAAATATATTATTATTATATTATTATTATTATTATTATTTAAAAATATAATTGACAATAAAATAAACTTGGATATTTATTTATTTATAATTAATTCATTGTGAGTGTACTATGGGTACTGTTCTGTCTACCCCTCGGGGGATTTCAGTCGTGATATAATGTAATTTGGTTTGTCATTTCTTTTTCTTTCAAGTAACAGGCCAGGATCGTACACTAATTCGAAAAAATATTTTCAGTGGCCAAATTTTGTACCTAATTCACTGAAACAGCGTAGTAGCGCCCTCTTGTGAAAACACATTGGACTGCTGCCAGTTTCATAAACTGTTTTACGACTGAAATGTGCGATTCAAACTACACATCGAAACTTCGCAGAATTTGCGCTAGATGCCGCTGTTCGAGATCAACTCGTGCGCAGTGTTTTCGACATATCGTCGCTTACACCATCTAGTGTTGACTGAGGGAACTAATGGAATGGTTTTTTGTAAGTCACATACATTCCTTCAGTTAAAAAAGGCCATACATAATAACTACAGTGGCTCATAGTATCGATAACAGTATTTGGTAGATCTATGAGCTGATACCTATCCCTACTTTGGTCTATAAAATAATTGTAATTTAACATTACCAGCATGAAAACATAGTTGGATACACTTTTCGATAACATATAAGAGTCTTAGATGCTTTTGACAATACCCACGAAAAGAATGATGGTGTCCTATTTTTACCAGCGTCTCACACGCAACTAATCCTCTTGCAGCGTCACCTATATTTATTGATTCGTCATCCGCCCTACAACGAAAGCTTTCTCACCATAATTGATGCGATCTTAATTCGGACGTGTATAAATAGAAATATAGCCTAAAAATACTCTAGTTGCATTGTAAAGGTCGTTTTGGCAGTCGCTGAGAGATTCGTCGGCATACACCGCCTGTATGTGATAAAGAGTTATTTATCGTCAACGGTAGATGATTTTATAAAATTAATAGATTCGACGACACTGAGACCAACGACTTCATAATATCTAATGTTGCCAGACTAAATAACTGCTATCTGTTATGGTCAACGGTTTTTATGAGCATTGCTATAGCAATTGCACTAATGTTCACGTTTAGTGAGAATAGATCTCTGTCTTATTTAATTGAAGTGCTTGGCATTCAGTTTCTTCTACGAACTACAAGTTTCAAGCAGCCCTGACCAAGGTGAAACTAAAATTATGAATACTGTGACTTTAATTTTTAATTTGTCTTCACCTACATTAACTTGTCATGGATGTCGGTCGAGGTTTAAGCTTTCTGACATGCCATGACACATAAACGCATTAGTAAACAAAGCAATAGAAGCCCAGAATAATCCTAGGTATGAATAATATGCATTTGGATTATTATATAATTATTATTATTTCTTGACGTTTTGATCACAACCGACTATGTGAGTCCACTTAAAATTAAATCTATACCGGGTTATTTTTCAAAGACCAGCCAAATCTAAGGATGTGGTACAGACCATCAAACTGAACAACTTTCTCCATGGGACCAATATCGTATTCGCGAAAAATTTATCAACTGTCCCTCAGAAAACTCCAATACCTACTCGACCTAAACGTATGGGACGGCTGAATTTTTACTACCCTTACCACACCCTTAAATTTAGCTGGTCTTTGAAAAATAACCCGGTATAAAAAGATTGTGAACGACTTGGATAAGTGTAGGTTTAAGAAACAATATTGGCTATCAAATTCACCACAATTTTTTTACGAGGAAGTAAAAAGAGTACTAACAAGGTAAAACAGTGCTCAGTCCACACTAAAGGTAGGCCATTAAACAAGAGAATGGGTTATAAAAATTCATACTACTCTAAAACTATACGACATTAAAGAAAATGAAAACAAACAGTGTTGATTTTAACTCATAAACTCTAGTCTAAACAATGTTTTGCGAAGCTCTGGTTTTAAAATTGTAGTATTAGGTGGGGGTAAACCTTGGCTACCATGGTTTGAGGAGTTACAAGATACTTATACGTTAATATCTCAAGAAGATGGGCCACCTCTGTAGTAAAATAAAAAAAACCGTCCAAGTGCGTGTCGCACCACGGAAAATGAAGGGTTCCGTAGTTGGACTGAATTTATTACAAGAACAAACTTAACATTGTAGTTGAAAATCATGTTCTTCGATACATTGCAACTGCAAATGTACGTTGGTCGACTTTTACTCGTCGTAAACTTGTAAAGCCTACTTAGCTGTGATAGTTTTCCTTTTAACTTCGTTAATTATATACTACTACCGTGATTTTTTTCACATATCCAAAAACAACCATTTAGCTAGCAGGACACACACACACACACTTGACTCTCTCTAACAAAAAATAGCACTTTAAAGTTGAATATTTCACAAAAGGATCCCTGAATCGAAAAACTGTTTTTACAAACCCGCAATATTTTTGAAATACATATTCAACGATACCCCACGATAGCTTTCTAGTACTAAGAGTCTCTGAGCTAAACTGCGGACGGACGGACGGACATGGGACATGGCGAAACTATAAGGGTTTCTTGTTGACTACGGAACCCTAAAAAAGCAGTTGCTTTCCATAAAACCAGAGACTTGCATACAATTCAAAAAACTATTAAGTACTGCATTTATATAAAGCTAGCGAATTTAAAACACTAATAACAGAAATGCTTTCAAAGAAACGTAATAAAAGTCAACTATTTAAGACTGTACTCACGTTTACCATAACGAATTAATATATCAATGTCTAATTAGCGTCAATATAAATATGCTAATTAAAAATAGTATATAATAAAATCGGCATTCTTGTACGAATGTGAAGTATTCGCAGAGTAAACAAAAAAATATTGCGACATTGAAAAAGATTGACCCGGCTATTTTGGATACCATCACGGTAACCTAGAGAAATGTGACATTTATTTATAGATATTCTATTTCACGGGGTCTGTTTGACTAAGTTGGTAGTTGTGCCTGCACATGAACATTGCTTTAGTGTGCGTAAGCTCAGGAGTGCTCAGTCGTGACTGCGACGCGGTCCGAGTCACTAGTGCTTATTTCTTTCATGTTAGATAGAAACTAAAGACTTTTATAGTGAGATAAGATGACATTACGTCAACAGACAATTTAAAGTTTTTTTTTTTTTTTAATTCCTTTTTTAGAATACTATTATAGGCTTTTGACATTTTCTTTCTATATTATTTTATTAACAACTATAAATTAAGTCGAAACATGATAGCTAGCATTCATAATTTTTAAGAACGAATATGAATTTACCGGTTCACATGCAGAGCCTAACTGCAATTTGACTAATTTAAGAAATATTTCGCAGCGCACAGCGCAGCAACACCACAACAAAAACTGTGCGACAGATATTATATATTGCTTCAAAGAATATTCAACAAAATCTCTTTAGCACTGAAATGCTGATAAGTGAAAGCTTGAACCTCGCAAAGTTCTTCAGGATGTTGAACTGGAAGGTCGTGGTAAGGATCTTACGACGCTTGTGCCAGTGAGCACCTGGTGTGAGAGAAGATAGAGTGAAGATTAAGTATTGGTTATTGATAGTACCATTGACAGCAAAACATGGCGTAAACCATGTGAAACACGTGAAAAGACCAAAAAAATCTAAAAAAAAAATTTGGACCTAGATTTCGAATTAAAATTAATTTGCAAGATAATTCCGCCCTAACCTACGGTGCTCAGACCTGAAGGGCAATTCTCCTCATCTTAAGACCGTTCACAGTCAGATTTCACCTTTAAAAAAATATTGACAGCTGTTTGTTGCCGAGATGAACTGCAATTAAATTTTAAATTACGAGAATTGGCCTTCTGGTCGCTCACCGGGTCACAAGTTCTGCCTTGGCGTTTGCCAAAGAGTGATGGAACGCAGCATTCTGGGTGTAAAAAGACAGCACAGGATTCGGGACACCACGATGCGTTCCAAAACGGGCATACATCCAGTATGCCCGTTTTAATAAAAGATGATTCCGACGACAGCAACAACGAATATTATGTATTTAATTTATTTGGTTTTTTATTGCCTTACTTTCACATTTTTCTCTTTGTAAAATATTTTAAACAGTTATTTTCGTTCTTTAAATAAAAACAAATAATTAAATCCGCGTTAGGTTACTGCTAACGCTACCTAGGCTCATGCACACAAATACGCATATCGGGACACGTGACTACTACAATCGAGGCTGATCGGACTTCTTGAGATAGATCATCAGTACGAGCTAATGTAGTGACTTCTGTTCGCCGTATAATACCTAATCATTTGACTTTTATTTTATTTGGGGGCATAGCAGTGTCCGGGATGCCCCCGTCAAAGTCAAGCTCTATTTTACCGTAGTACATAAATTGAGATATCTCTCGACTGTACCTCTTTTTCTCTTTCTCGGATCTTTTTTACCAATAAACACTCCATTTTTCAAGAGAACGCGCTTGGAAAGTCATAACACCTATACACTTATACCTACCTCTTCAATACACTTCTGGCATCTTAACTATACCTTTACCACTTTTTGTAGCATGAAATCATCATAAAAATAACAAAATAAATTCTACAGTAGGTACGTTGAGTCAGTTGAAAGTACTTTCTACAATAGGTATTTTTTCAATGACAAAAAATACTGTTTTTATAGTATTCATTCTTAATTTTCATCACTGTCGTGCAACATTCGCTTGTTTCATACACGTTTAAGACCGGTTAGCAGAATTACGACGGAACACACGAGCTAATCCGGCAGTGTGTCATTATGCGTATCGCTTTTAACTGTTCTGCTGATAGAATTGCGGCTTGTACGACAAATCCTGGTTCTTGGCAACAATATTACTGCATCGGTTGTTTATTTGCTAGGAGCAATGTGCATTAACGTATTCGTGTTAGTTACGAGGTAAATATTATGATTATTTCTCCGTTCATAGAACCTAAATAAAAACATTATTCGAATTATGCTGAGAATCACTACATTAGTTAAGACAAAACACAAAGAAGACAAAAGCAGTCACCGTGACCGCTTTCCAGTTAGACTTAAGTGGAACAAGGTTTTCCTTAAACTAGGATTTCCTAGGAAAGTGGTTCCGTCATATTGTAGCCGCCGTCATAAAAAATCTGTCATTCTCACTAGTATTTCACATTAAGAGGTGTCAAAAACCGCTCTGTATTTGGACAGCCGTTATGGTGTGACCATTCACCGCTTTCTTGGGAAACCAAAGCTTTAGCAATGTATCTGTTTGTTTATCAATAATCCCATCAATAAAGTACGGTTCTTTGCAAAGACGCCAGAAACCTAGCGTATTAGCATGTCAGGACTTACTGATTCGACAAGTTACACACCCACTGATTCTTAAGCTTCTACACCTTTTCTCAGCAATGTTAGATATCTTAATTTGTACCTATTAATCATTTGCAAGACAAACATAAGACACTTTCCCAACATACATTGATGCTTGCACGCATGCATTTTTGAGTCATTGGCAAACGTAGCATTGGAATCGAATCTCAACAATTTATGAATGGCATGGATTTGGCATCCGCTGCACCCTGGATGCGAAGATAGTTTATTCGTGTTTTATATGACGACACAACCCATTGATAATTTGCTAACCCTCGATCTGTCAGACAGCTCCAACAATACACAGTATTTAAATTAACTACATTCTTAGCCAGTGATATAAAGTACTGTAACAATATCAGCGACTTTATTTGAACGACTCTTATCTTTTCTCTCTTTTTCTTTATCTTTCATTTAAACATAATGTATAACTCTAATTACTATTTAAATGTTTTGACTGACAAGAAAGGCGTCACGATAACAATTCTAAGCATTATATTTCCTGCCGATTCTTGACAGGGCTTCCACAGGGTTATAGTCTAGGTCTTTATCGACCTACTATGTTGTCAACCTACATACTCTTTTGAACATATGGAATACCCGGCACATTATATAGCTGTTATCTGCGCATTCTGTACAGTGTACACCAAACCAAGTAACACGGCCTTCAATATCTTCGTAACCAGACGGTTCCTAGGTATGGTCCAGTACAAAAAATTATCACAATGACGGGGAGTACAAGTCACTCTCGGCACTTCACCAATAATACATCACCCAAGTACAAAAAACTGATGTCATACTCACATCCATGTTCTGCCGCAGTGTCCGCGCCCGGGCCCTGGTCTCGCTGAGCGTGCGCGGTCGGAGCGCCGGCACCGCTTCCCGCGACAACCACTCGCCGAACGCTGTGCACACAACACCGTCACACACCGGTACTAGACTTCACGTGGTTAGTGGAAAGTGCAGGAAGAGTTAGAGGAATGAGGTTGCAATGTTGAGGGCCTATCTGTTAAACAAGACAGCAAAAGTGTAGTTATGTTAGCCGATATCAAACACATCACTAAAGTGAAGGTTCATTTTTGTTCCATTTCACGTTCTCAAGACACCCGACAAAATGATGTAGAAATGAACGTTTATCTGCTCCTTACATGTAATTTCTCGATGATTCGTGAGGCAAGTGAAAGATGTCGAAATCCAACATCGTTGGAGTGGTTTACTAATGGATATTTCTTTTAAAATTTTGCTTCTTTTTATGTTCATGTGTTTCACTTCGAGTGAAAGATGCCGAATGAAATGCAAAAATTAACAAAAAGAGAAGCGTATGATATCGGTTTTAAACAAAAATTTAATTCTGAAACTGTAAGAGTCTGAAATTGGACTAAACAACGATCTCTCTTAATATTTATTTACAATCAAATCATTTGAGTTTATAAAACGGTTTTACTATATTCTACATTAATACGTTCTATAAAGCGATACTAATTTACTTACGCAACCACGATTTACAAAGATTTATATGGCATCCAGGTTTTGGTGTTCAAGTCATAAAGAACGTGGCACATGATTCCAAACTGTCAATCACAGTTTATTTGGGTTTGGCAATTAACAGGCCCAGAACATTGACACAGTAGGAAGAGAAAAGCGTAACAGATAAAGTACAGTTATAATACAGAAGGAAGACACAGAATTCATACATTTTACAAAAGAACATAGATAAGTGGTATATTCACTAGGCTATTCATCGATATGTTTGCTACATGGATTTCATGATATCGAAAAGTAACATAGTGAATAGCCACTTAGAATAACAACACAAGTTAGATTAGTCCACAATATTAATGTTATGAGAGGAACAGTTAAAATGGCCGTTGAAGCAGAAATTAGACATAAACTCAATGTGAGAAATGTAGTTGGTGTAGAGTGTAAGTATTGAATTCTAATAAAATCGTTTGTGTTATACAGTGCTGTTGCTGGTTCTAATTATACTACATCATTCGTGTTGTGTAGATAGATAAATTGACTGTATGATTATTGGAACTTATTGTTGTTTTCATGCACTGTCTACAAAGTAATCAGCCAGTCGATTCTGGAAAAAGCTCACCGTGATAACTAAGGTGAAGTGAGCTTAGAGTGAGCTGTGAGTCATGCTGATGCTATGCATTGACACTATTGACGACTCACTCCACGCTCACTTCCCACGCTCACTTCACCCAAATTTTCACGGTGAGATGGTTACAGAATCGCACGGCAGTTGTGGTAAATATTGTACAATGATCCTTTTGACACCCAATGCTGTGAGTAAGTAATGAAAAACAATATAATCGGATCATAATGTAATTAACGACCCTCACTGAGAGGAGGTCCCTGCAGTAGGAACATTCTAGGCTGATTATGATATAAAATAATTAGCTATATCAAGTATATGAATTTAGAGCAGAGTAAATATGGAATACTTCAGTTTCGTATTTCATTATTGATATAGATTTGGCCGAGTTCACCATGGCATTATTGAAGGCAATAAATGACTATGTGATAGAATCACTTGTCAAGAAGCATTTGCTATATGAAAGGCAGTCAATTTATCTATTGGCTTGAATCGCAGCAGACTAGTTTTGTATAGTCTTTTTTATAGAAAAGAAGAGCAAAAAGTAGTATATTATGTATTAACAGACGGTCAGCGTGGAAGCTAATTTTGTTAGAATAGACAACATAAATAGTATAAATCCAATTAATACTTTTAAGAGGAACAATGATTTGAAGTATTGTCCTGGTGAAATTACTAAGAAAGGGAAAGTAAATACAAAAATTGCTATTGTTGAAGATATGTTTGAAGTAAGTGGTTATTTGTCGGTTGCTCAGTTCAATATTTGTGGAAATAACGCCTGGTAAACATAATAATTTAAATGAATATGTATTATGTATACTATCTTTTTTTTTCTTTTCCTTAGCTACGATCGTCATTACAATAACAGTACAGTATATTTCGACAGTACACAGTAAACATGCAGATTATGTGTAAAGCTAAATTAAAAATGAGAGTGTAAAACTTATTTTAAACGTAGTTCCACAAATATTTGTTTCTATGTAAAAATCTAACATTTGACTACTGGAGACTGTTAAATTTTCTAAATCATCTAGGTAGCTATCATTGTTCATCTCAAGTTTCCACTGACCTATCGCTTCCGCGGTCAAAATGTCGTGTGTGTCGTGTTCCATGGTGATTGTCTGTGTGCACTATTGCTATACAATATTTATAGTGTGTGTGTGTGTTTATGATCACCGCACTGTAACACTGGCACTGATTCGTTTGTCACTTTGTTTTGTTACTTTTTTTTTCGTTTCACTGTGTTCGCTTCGTTAGCATGCGTATCGTTAGAGAGTTCGTTTTGTTTAAATATTTTTCTAAACTAATTTTCATTATCTGGAAGTAAAATCATATTTGCATTTACTTTTCAGTTTTTTAAATTATTTTTTTGCCTATTGGCTTTGGTCAAACATTTCTGTTTCTTTTTTTTATTATTTATGCTGGTCGATTTTTTCGAAAGAGCTTTAAAAGAACGTAAGCGCTAAGAAATCTCAGTCTATTTAATTTATAGACGTTTATAAATATGTAATAAGAAACTCACATCGTAGGTACTGACATTTTTTTCACCACTTGTTTCTCTGACGTCATTCGACGGAAGTCAACCATTGAGATTTCAGCGATTATAAATAACACACGTGTAGTAAAAAGTAAGACAGACGAGAATATTGAACCTGTGTCGCCTATTCTATATCAGCTGATCGTTGTTATACTGTAGGAATAGAAGTGATCTCATTAGACTATTAGAGTGACAGGTCTCGGGAATGCGTGAGCGCCTCATTATATATACTTAGGTTTTAAGATTTAGGAGACAGTTAAATTTATGCGTGCAAAAAGCTACAGCGTAAATTGTATAATCGATAAGAGAAACAAACTTCAAACATTGAAAAAATAATTTACATTTTTGTGAGTAACTTGTACTAGAGTTCCGTTTATACATTTTACTTTGATTCATCAAATACTAACACAGCTAGAATAGATTACTATCTTGGTAAGTACTCTTTCTTGTACACTACAAAACCGCACATAAACTGTACAATAAACAGTAACTGTACACATCAGCCGCATGCACGATGACCGCTGGGAAAAGTCTCCACACAATTGCCTGAGGATGGATGACGCAACAGAGGCGAGGCCGGCCAAGAAAGTGATGGCGAGATGACCTGGACGCGTACCGCAAGGGTTGTCTCGAGGTGGCGCGAGAAAAGAGTTCCTGGGAGGATTTGGGGGAAGCCCTTGCCCAGCAGTGAGACGTATGGATAGAAAAAAAAAAAACAATAAATTATTTGTGTGATCGCCAGATGTAAATTTTAAGAGACATCCATTGGAAAGACAGATACTAGGATATATGTCCGAGTACCTAATTCCTATTCTGCATAATGCTACAAGCATCTACAGTATAACAATTATCTCAATTCCCGCGAAATTTCCACTTCCCCTGAGTCATCTGCATAGTCATAAGATGCACATTGGCAATATTCCCTTCACACCTGCACGTAGTTAATTCGTGAAGAATGATACGAATGCACCGCGGTCCGCTGCGCCGCTCGTGGCGCAAGCGCAAGCAATGTGCCAATGAGCATTGCCAAATGGTTGACTATACTTGAACTTGCCGGTTGTATCGATAGATTTGTTAATTTGTTAAAATGGTGAAGGGGAAGGTTGAAATAAAATAGCTCGGTCGACCGAAGAAAAGGTACATTAGACAGATCAAAAGGGAAAGTGAAAATCGCGACATAATGTGAAACTGCTCAGGTGAGGAGACCCATTAAAACTGAAGATTTTTTTTCTTTTGCTGGGTGGATTTTTAGGGGACTACCAAGAGTGCTACGAGACTCGTAGGCCCCTCGTAGCAACTTTGGCGGAGCCGTGTTAATTTTAACCTAAATGGTGACAATGAAATCAGTATATAAGCGAATTATATGTACATTACCAGTGCACCAGGTGGCATTCTTTTATATAAATAGTTTACAAACAATAAAGAAGTTGATATTAAGGTCCTCTACGGCAAATGCTACGAAATGTCTACGAATGTCGTAGCACTTATGTAGCTCAATTCATTTTCTAGTTAAGGACACAAATACAACTGTATTGTGTTGGTAACGTATTGACAGGGTTATTTATTATAGAGTATCATTAGTTTATCGTCAGTCATCGTATTATGCATCAAATTAATTAGGCACGCGTCATTCAGTCGCAGGTCTGCAGTACCGTTTACAATGTCCTCGACCATCTATCACGATGACTGATTATAATCTTTGTTTACCTTGCAAAGGGCTATTTATCTACTTCATTCTTAGATCAAAACATTCTCGAAGGTCGCTGGCAAAGATTGTAGCTATCAACATCTTAATTAATAAACTGTTACGCCTGAAATCCCTGAAACATCCGGGGCACAGATACTACTACATACTTTGAAAAGGTTTTTCGATGATAATTTGTTATACTGTAGCCTTGCGTAAAGGGGCAAATAAATCGCCATTAATTGTGGAAATCTTATCATATTATTATGAAACCGGATAATCGAATAAGTACTTTTCAGTACTAATTCGATTTTTCGGTTTCATTTTAACTTTTTATTTATTTCTGTAACACTTGCTTGCGAACATTTTACCCTTTATTCATACGTTACGAACGTTTCTTAAAATTAAGTAATGGTAAGCATTGTATAACCATACATTTTTGACATATAAACGTCATTTCACACGTTCGTGGACGATCTCAGTTTAAATTGTGTTCTAGAATGACACAGTAAATTGCCATACATATATATTTGGCGTTTAGAATTTCACGTGACAGTTAAGTTTTGAGTTTTCGATATATTGTGACACAAGGTACAATATAACGAATTTTTGCTTTGAAATTCACCGGATATCAACGTCCTGCCGTAAACAATATTCTGTTTTTGAACGTCATCATACATTGTGCCGTATCAAAATCTGAAATTAAGACGTACAATTACGTTCTGTCCGCAAAATTGTTAACTTTAATCATCGCTTATAAATAAACCCCATAGCGTACACTAAAGCATACAATACTTGTTACCCCCTAACATGAGAAAAAGCACCGATCTTATAGCCGCAGTTGATTTACTATTTCTTCTGACGCATTCAACTCCACATACATATAATTCACCCGCACCATGCACACAGCGAACGTCAATTTCAAAATCTGACAGAGATACCTAATTAAAATTACTTATAACGAGCAATCTATGACCTCTCAGAAATAGCATCCAAGGTCGGCTGCACTTCCACAGCTTGGCGGCTGGAGTGACGTCACACATGAAATCTATTCAGTGACATCCGCTTTATCGGATTTACGAGATGAGCTTGGCATGTGCACGTCAGGGTTAGATTGGATAGGAATGTTGGGATTAGAGGCGTGTAAAGATACAGAACAGTTGGAAAAGATTACGTTGATGAAGATGTTAGGGAGGCTTAATTCGACATCTGTGGTTTGATTCGGTACTTGAAGATGTCGTGAGAAATTCGCTTGGAATTAAATAATCCACCAATATGAAGCTTGAGGAATAAATCATAATGTGGAATCACAGCTGAAGTGAGAAAATGTCAACTAACTTCTGGAGTCCACTGTATCACTATTTTGGATTCTAATTAAGATAAGAGGCATAGTTAAATATAAGTGCAATAAACAAAGAATATTACTGGTATTCAGCTGCATCCTGTTAGATGGGAAGCCGACCCCAACTTACTTGGTAAAGGCTAGGCAGATGATGATGACCCGAAGAACGATATCGATAGATAAATATTTTTTTTAGAAAATGGGTCGCAAAAGGCAACAATAAATAAAAAAAAAAAAACCGCCATAACCAATAATTTAAATTCAATACCGAATATCCGGCTAATACGACATAATAAATGTATGAACTTGAAATAGCTGCGGCTATTCTTAGCGCCACCTACGACGCAAGCGCAACTCTAAATATGTGTTAATACACTCCGAGTTACTGAGTCATAACGAAAGTGTCGCCAACCAGGCTGACTGGAATTATGGCGTGGGAAATTAAAAAATTCCGGTGCAACCTCTTGCCCTTATTCTAATTTATATGGGGTCATGGTAGCATGACATGGCATGGCATGACGTGGCATGTGTACATTATGGATGTAATAAAGATTGAATTGAATTGATTTTTTCTTCCTCAGTGCATCCCAATTTAGTCGTTTACCTATCTTTATCCACATCCGCTGTCCACATTCATACTCAAAACATTTCTTACGCCAGAATTTAAATGCATAAACCATAGAATGATTCAAAGAGATAATAATAATAAAAATAATTCAAAACTAATATGCACACGATCAAAATATAATAGAATACAAAACTTGTCATTTTCATGAATTTATTTCCAAGTTTCGAAAGCGAGACTAAAGAGAATTCATACTAATAACAAAATTAAAAAGTTTGTTTGTTTGGACGCGATAATCTATGAAACTGTTGGTCGGATTTGTAAAGTTTTTTTTTTTTGCATTTGGCAGCCGAATTCTTGAGGAAGTTATAGGTTATTTGACATAACGCTAAGAGTGCTACGACCCTTAGGAGCTGAGCAAAAAGAAATACGTTAAGCGAAAACAAAGTAATAGCGCGGGAAAACAATGCTTTACGACGCGACGCGGTGAAACGGGAAATTTCACGCGAACTAAGCCACGGACAGAAGCTAGTAAGTTATAAACACTGTCAGCACGACACAACTCATTGATCACGGTGGCGATAATTTAACAGACAGTTAAAATGACCACATATTTAAGAAAAACAACTTGATTTATTTATTGTAAAATAATTTTGTTAGGTTTCTTCATCGTAGAAAAATAATGTGACGACCCACACGACCTACGTCAAATAGACATCCTTATAACAGACAATATTCAAACTTGTTCATCAATCAAGAATCAAATGAAAAGACCAGCCACAATAGACTATAAAATAAAAATTTATCACAGGAGTTAGGCGCTTTGTGCACACACGTTTCTCTTGCCGTGAAAAACTACAGTTTAGGTATTCGCCATGTTGGACGGTCGTCAGTGTTGTATGGATTACTATGGAAACTTGTTCACGGACACGTTTTTTCTACGGCGCGGTTTATACGCCGTACCGTAAAGAACCCGTGCCAAAAAGCGCATCAAAACAGAGAGAACAGCAACGATCCTGAACCAATTGGCAAAAGACAATGACGTAAACCAAGATATACTAGAAACCCCATGTCACTAATGAGATAACGTTCGATATATCACAATCACTCAGTGCACAGCTCCCAGTCGGAAATGTCACACGTTGCACAGTTAATTATAAACCAAGCATCATGCTGAAAGAGCTTCGGATGAGATAAACATGCCTGATAGATTGTCTCATTGCCTCATGACGACAAGGAACTTCGTCATAGTAATAAGCGAGCTACAGATAGGGCCATTCATGTTTTCCAACGTCTGGAGATGAATTGCTTGCAGTCGTTTCTTATGCGAATACAACGAGTGCACTTACATCAGCTGTTTTGCTTATCGATGATTTGCATTATATTGATTCGCTGGAATTTTTTGGAGTTTTGACTAACAGAAAGCATCATTTGCCAAAATTTCATTAAATAATCTAGGTGCGTTTCGCAAAATTGGTTTCACCCTAAAAATGTTTTCGCTGTACTGCTACCTCGAAATTTCTGTACACGAGAATCGTATTAACGTACATTCTTTACAAAAATATTTTCAACTGCTTCCTCTGCTTTTACACAACAGGAAACGTCACATTATTTTAAGAGATTACCTTTGAAACTTCCTGCTTCATAGATCTTCTAGACTTTACAAATTATTGTTTCACAATTTGTTTAGTCTAGTGGCATGTACGCATGAATAAAGTAAACATGACTACGATATTGTATGCTCTGTGTTTTATTACAAACATAGTTCATGAATGGAAACTGAATTTCCTTCAAAAATATGTACGTATAATGTTCCTATTTCAATTGGTAATAAATATGACCTTCCCAAAAATAAAATCTAGTGATGACCTCTATTTTTCTATTGTGAATGGGATATTCATAAAGATAACGACAAAATGTTTGAGGAATGGTGCCCATGCGCAATGATTGACAGGTGGCCTATTTACAAGCACCGCATTGACCTATTTTGCTGATCATTAAACCCAGTGTGGAATGAGTAGACAAAGTCTTTGTCGATTTAAACATCTCTATGGAAACAACATAACAGCCAGAGTAAACTTAACTCTTCATTGAGGAAATATAAAAAAAAAAGCAAAAATGTATTCAGAAAATTGTCAGAACAAGAAGAAAATAAGAACTATTGATTACAGATGATGTCATTCAAACGACAGTTCTAAAAGTTGATAGAACGAAAGAACTGTTCGACGTCCAAATGTCAGTGTACGGCGCGCCAATCAGCTCCGCGTTCCTCTCTGTTTACTACTCCACAATTTTAGCACTACATTTCCAATCAGTCTTACAGCGAAGCAATAAGACCTACAATCCCTTGATTGACGACGAGAAAAAGTTGGTCAAAGAAAAAGTCTGCGAATTAAACTTTACGAATGTCGAAGCTCTTATCACGGGGTAGTAAGGTCCGTTATACATTGTTTAGTGTACGAAGAAAGTTTGTGGGAGTAATACAGGCCCGGTAGGCCGGTCTAAATGCGTCCGCGTCTTTGGCACGGCACTGGGGCAAGGACGCGAAGCGCCTATGCAGTCGGCAGATTGATTGACCGATTAATCTTAGCGAGACAAGACTGGTAAAATGAAATATTATCGATCTTATTACGTGGAGTTTCAATGTAGGACGCTTTTTTTATTGCCAACGACAATTCAGATGAAAGAGAGAATTAATTTTGAACGGAAACAGCAACAAATGTATGCCAATGTTCCCAATCGTTTGTATACAATATAAAATTAAAGAAATAAAAGTTTTTGGTGAGGATAGAGTAAGATATAGACGATCACACATTCCCAACGAAGTAAATAGAGCAGATATGATACTGAAAATTTTATAGTAGATATTCCGTAGCTATGTTATGAGTGCAACGACAGCTATTATATGCACTTAGTAACAGCTTGACGTACGACTGTTTAAAGTGATCGATTTTTTTTATTATTCTTGATGAGAGCCAATAATTAATATCGTTTATTGTGACTCCTATTTCCTCGTTTCAAATGTGTTTTATTATTAGTTAATCTATGATCTGCGATCCTGAGAACTATCAATTGAAAGCTCAAAAATCTGTAATTTCATCACTGACGAGTTTCTATTTCAGCATTGTTTTCTGCTGTAACTGCTACCATTTATATTTCGTAAGTAAAAATGAATTCTTAATATATTTCAGTAAACGTTTCATCATTCGTAGGAGCAATGTGTTTATTATGACTCCTTTTAATTTCGTTGACAGCTCTGTCTTGAGTGTTGTGGCTCTACATTTATAACGTTGTTTTCAGATATTTATATTTACATTATGTTGGTAGTGCAAGTTTTCATATTTCCAGCGTGTTACGTACAATACCTGAACTAATTTTACATGTTTTACTTTGTGTTTCTTTGAGTATTTTGTATTGATTATTTTTTGTTTTTCATCAAGACATTTGTACAAAAATCCTGTGTTCGTTTTGTAAGTCGTCTGTGATGAGACAATCGTTGTTATCGTTCACTTCACTTCACACACGAGATGGTTTTGGGATGTGGGTATGTACACATGAGAGGTCGTGTCAATGGGGTCGGTAGCGACTATTACAGGAGTATTACGAAACGGTTCGATCGCCGAACTATTGGTGTCGACGCGCGCGCGTGCGTCTCTCGCCCAAACACACCCGTGACTGCGTACACTCGCAAGTATTTTGATACCGTCACTACGTTCTGAACTTTCAATATACTATCACGTTTGTATTGAAATCCACTTGAATCGATACCGGAATGTTTCTGCACCAATTGAAAGATAATGAGTTTAATTTTCTGTGGTATGTGAACTATGTAGCGCCATTTTGGGCTTGCATAGTGTGCAATACCCGTCTGGGCGTCAAGTGCCAAGCGTTATTGACACAGCTAATGACAAATGAGTGGCGTTGAAAACTTGTGTCTATGCGTTTAAATGAATTTTAAACAGAATAAAAAGACCATAACAGAACCGTATGGAACTAATAAATAACTTTAATTTATATCATACAAATTACAGGATACAAAAGAAACAGAGCTACTTTTTGACGATTACGTTAAAAGTCCGGCAATCTGAAATGAAGAATATACTATCATCGTATGTAGGTACACAGACGAAGCCCGGACACGAAAAGGCGGAATGTTACGGAATCCGGATGCACATTTCTGTAACACTGTACCGGCTGGCTAAATAGTAAAGAATATAGTTATGGCACGAGTTTAATCTTTCTGTTGTCTACACTAATATTATAAAGAGTAAAGATTTGATTGTTTGTTTGTATTGAATAGGCTCCGAAACTACCGGACCGATTTGCAAAATTGTTTTACCATTAGAAGCCGACATTATCCCTGATGAACATAGGCTACTTTTTACCGCGGGAAAATGCTTCATTCCTACGAGAAAACGGGTAATAGGACAACGGGTAGTATGAATTATCCTTCCGTACTTATCTTTTTCATATAACTTCTAAACAGCTGAACCGATTGGGTTGAAATTTTATATGGGTGTTTCGACGGTTTCCTGGATTATTTTAAAAATACAATTGGACCCGGTAGGTGGCGCTGCTGTCGGTATTTCAACTACTAAACGGCTTGACCGATTGGGTTGAAAGGGTCTAGCCGTACTTTCATAGCGAAACTGCCCCCGATAGGAACCTATATCGTAACCTATGTTATATTGTAGAGGGTACTAACAGTAGTTGATCCAGGAGATATTAGTCAATTGAGGAGCTATTTGAAAAAAAGTGGTATATTTTTGTTAATTTTAAAGCTAGGAAAATATTAGGTCATCCCACTTCCAGTGTCATATTTTTTATTTCCAATATTTATGTATTGCGCAATGGTATGCAATAGTTAATACATGTGTTGTCTTGTACAATCATGTTAGTTTAATTTGGTGTGTTGTATTGTCAAGACGTGCATTGATTTAAAATGGAAGATTTAAAAAAATCTATTAATGTAGTGGAGCAACGTATATTTCTAAAGTTTTGTGCTTTACTCAACTACTCTGGAGGAGTTGCGCACGACTTACTGGTAAAGTGTGTTGGTCGTAACGCCTTAAATAAAAGAACCGTACAGCGATGGCTTGAAATGTACAAACAAGGAAGAACCACAGCTGAAGATGAGCCGCGAGCACCTCGATCATTATCATCGACTAGATTAGAAGCGAGGGACAAAATCAAGGAAGCACTTCGTCAGTCACGTAGGGTCAGTGTCAGTGATCTCTCCACTCAACTTAACATTCCTCATTCCACTATACATAGAGTACTCACGGAGGATTTATGTCTGGTCAATAAAAGTGCAGTGTGGGTGCCCAACACTCTGAACACGGATCAGAAGGAGTTTCGTTATGAAACTGCGCGTAGCCATTTATCGTGGTATCGCCGTAACAAAAATATACTTAATAGATTCATATGCCTTGATGAAACTTGGGTCGAATTTTATACTCCTCGTCAAAGACATCAGTCACGGTGTTGGGTGGAACCGAGCACTTCAGCTGAACATTTACCACGTGCAGAGCTACATGAACGAAAAATACTACTAATAGTAGCTATGGATGTCAGAGGCATTGCTTTTTGGAGAACTTATGATGAAAATACAACTATGACTGGAGAGCGATATAAGTCATTTTTAGAAGAAAATATTCCTATTTGGGTAGACGAACATCATATAACGAGTCCTATAATTTCACATGATAACGCCAGACCGCACAAATCAAAAATAGTTCAGAATTTAATTGAAGATAAAGGATGGATTGAAATTATTCAGCCGCCATATTCCCCGGATATGAATCCTTGTGATTTCAATTGTTTTGGCCATGTGAAGAGGAAATTGTCGGGTACTCGATACAATAGCAAAAAGGAGTTAGATATTAAACTAAAGAGCATTATTGATGAATTAAATGAAAGTGGTACTTTAAATGGTGTTCAAGATTTGCCAGCAGTCTGGGAGCGAGTGATTAATAGTGGTGGAGATTATTGATTAGTGTCACAAGGTTATACAACGTATCCCAGAAATCAACGTCAAGCCGAAAACGGGCAATAGGCCAAGTCGTGACAGCTATTAGAAAAATATAAAAAAAAATCTTGGTCATGTACTTTTCGAATTATAAGCATTCAAAAATAAATCTCAAAAAGTGACACCCTGTGATGGTTTTTCAAGTCCTGTGACTACATTATTAACATTTCGGTAGTTTTTTTCTCTGTGATGTAACCATGAATAACCCTTCTGTAAATTACAGTTAAAAGTAAAACGTAACTGCCTCAGTTCTAAATTAAATGTTAGATTTTTGCCCAATATTGAATTCAAAATAATGACATCACCCAACTTTAACCGACTGTACTGAAAAAAAAATCTACTACACTATTTTGGCAAGTAACTTTAAAAGATGGCGCGTTTAGTCAGGATTCCAAAATGGTATAACACATACTAATTGCTACTTCTTAATTGAGAAAAAACATTTTTTTTTTATGAAGCCGTATTTCATAAAAGTTCGATTGAGACGAAGAGTGACGTTATTTTGACTAGTGTGAGCGAGAAAGATTCATTTTAGCTAATGTGAGGTGACGCTACTTTGACAAGTGGGAGCGAGATAGATAGTGACGCTACTTTTATCTAACTAAGAGGGAGACGGATTGACACATCATTTCATATGTGTGAGTGAAACAGATAGAGACGCTACTCTGGCTAAACAGGGATGCGTCGGCAAATTGTGCAATACTGCAGTACGTTACGCTCTTTCGTTGACTGCACATCTTTTTGTATTCGTATTGACTTCGTACTTACAACTGTGGCTTTGTTTATTGGACTTGATTTGCATTGTAATTTGGATTTATCTGCACCGTTTCTGACAACCCTGGACTTGTTTTAATCGCAACCCCGTGTTTGTGTAGTGTTTTATCATGCCATCTCGATACACCGCACAGGAATACGCCAACATGCATCTCATTTATGGAGAATGCTTATGCAACGCCAATGCCGCAGCAAGAGTGTATCGTGAGAGATACCCGAATGCTGAGCGTCATCCCGATCATCGAGTATTTATTAATGTGCATCGGTCATTATCAGAGGGTCGATTTCCTAGCCAAATGGTTAGCGAGGGAAGACCCGTTATGCCCTACGAAGCCGAAGTCTTGCAAGCAGTTGAAGAAGACAGAAGTATCTCAGTACGTGGAATTGAACAGAGCATAGGAGTCCCCAAAAGTACTGCACATCGTATTTTAAAAAAGAACGAGTTTCACCCATACCATGTACGACGAGTACAAAGTCTGCTACCCCGAGACTACCCAGAGAGAGTACAATTTTGTCGAACGATGTTGCAGAGGCACCGAGAGGACCCGCGATTCTTTGAAAAAATTCTATGAATCAACATTTAAAAAGGACGGTTACATGAACCTCCACAATTTGCACGAATGGCACGTGGAAAATCCAAATTTGATGCGGGAAGATAGATCTCAGTACCAGTTTAAAGTAAATATGTGGACGGGAATTTTGAATGGTAAAGTTATTGGTCCAATCGAGCTGCCGGAGAATTTAAATGCCCAGGGTTATTTGAACTTCTTACAGAACCAATTACCAGAATTATTGGAAGAAGTGCCACTGAACATTTACGGCAGCATGTGGTATCAACAAGATGGCTGCCCAGCGCATTATGCTCTCACTGTACGAGAGTTTCTCAATCGAGAATACCCCGATAGGTGGATTGGGCGGGGTGGTACAATTTCGTGGCCTGCCCGTTCACCCGATTTAAACCCCATAGATTTTTTTTACTGGGGTACGATAAAGGATAAAGTGTACTCTAAACCAATTCAAGATTTAGACGAGCTGCGCCAAAGAATTGCAGAAGCCGCTGAATACATCAACTCAAGAAGATACGCCCGTCTTATTACGCGATCATTTTTAAAGAGATGTAGAACTTGCATTGCAGCTGAAGGAAAACAGTTTGAACATTTGTTATAAAACTTCGTAAATCTGATTTAATAAAAATTATAATAAAAGAAATCCAACGACTGAATTTTATTTCAAATGCACCTAAAACCAACAATGTACTTTTTTTCCTCAATTAAGAAGTAGCAATTAGTATGTGTTATACCATTTTGGAATCCTGACTAAACGCGCCATCTTTTAAAGTTACTTGCCAAAATAGTGTAGTAGATTTTTTTTTCAGTACAGTCGGTTAAAGTTGGGTGATGTCATTATTTTGAATTCAATATTGGGCAAAAATCTAACATTTAATTTAAAACTGAGGCAGTTACGTTTTAACTTTTAACTGTAATTTACAGAAGGGTTATTCATGGTTAGATCACAGAGAAAAAAACTACCGAAATGTTAATAATGTAGTCACAGGACTTGAAAAATCATCACAGGGTGTCACTTTTTGAGATTTATTTTTGAATGCTTATAATTCGAAAAGTACATGACCAAGATTTTTTTTTATATTTTTCTAATAGCTGTCACGACTTGGCCTATTGCCCGTTTTCGGCTTGACGTTGATTTCTGGGACACGTTGTATAGTATAGTAGTCAGTTTTTGTAAAATAAAAATAATAAAAAATATGACACTGGAAGTGGGATGACCTAAAAACCAATTACATTTGTTATGATAAATTTTACAGCTTATTTTATAGTTATTTCGTATGAGATAGCCCTAAATAAAGATATGAAAAAATTAAAATACATTTTTTTAAATTGATTTCTATCAGATCGAATTGAATTACCACTTTGAAAAAAAATGCCAAGTTTCATTCAAATCCATAAGGTGTAACTTAGATTCTGATAAGCTGGCTGTTAATCAATAATAAAAGTATAATATTTGGGAGGAGGGGGAACAGTTAAGTAGGAGCTTTGAAATTCTGATGAAACAACATTCTTAGTACAGAAAATGTATTGCCCGGCTCAGTAGTATTTGCGTTTACAGTTTACGGGCAACAATGGCTGACGAAATAGTTCAAATATTGGTGTCACACTTAGAAAGAAGAAATAATTTTTTGGTTCAAGGGTATGCAAGTTTTTGGGCAATCATGCTCCACCTTGTTGTCCCATGCACCCTCACACAGCTTGCGCATTACACTTCACACAAAGAAGAGAGGTGACACTTACCTTCTCTTGCGCCGCGTTGTACCGTTTGGCCGGCACGGATGGTGACGTGGCCGGCGCGGCCGGGCGGTTAATTTCCGCTCACATATTGGCGGGTATTTGCTGGGCTGGAATACATACACCGCACTATAATTAAGATAAAGTGGTCAAGGAGAGAGGATGGGGGGGATTTAGGTAAAGTGGTTGAGTCAAGTCTTTTATATCTTCGTCAGTTTTCAAATTATTTCCTTTATCTATTCACTTTATAACATACGGCACTGAGCAGCTGTTGCATAGAAAACTACATTTAATTACTTGATAACAAATAGCATACATATTTGGTCACTGTAGAGATGACCCGGCCATTTTATGAAATACAAATCATTAAAAAAGAAAATGTTAGTGTCGCAGCGTCATGTTTTTAATTCGGTGCGTCTTGTAAAGAAGACGGCTGAATGTCATTCTGGAATATCGACATTACGACACAATTTATAATGCTGATTGAGTTAAAGCAGATTCTATCATGCAATGAGCACACAAAAATAGCCCTTAAGGTGATGAACATATTTTGACTGTTCTGACCTACATACACATACATAAAATCTATCTACGAGCATGACATCTTCTCACCACTCTCTATACTCGCATGCAAATTGTCGCCCGGTTGAGAAACTCGCCTAGTGTAAACGAGCCTTAACTGATCGAAGATTAAACATGTAGACTGTCATGATGCCAAATCTTCTCGGCAATGTGATTGCCGCTGACTGATTTACCTACATACCTACTACTTGTACCTTGTTACAACGGCTATACACAGCTTTCGAACGACGTGTTAAATCTTAATTTTTGAAGCTCCTTTAAAGACTCAAATAAATGAGTGCTTCCTTGGTCAAGTGGTAGCTTTAAGTGCGAATACTGAGCATGGGCATACATTTGCAGTCAATGTATGGGAGAACATGATTTTCAACTACAATGTTAAGTTTGTTCTTGGGGTAAATTCATTCCAACTACGGAACTCTTTCTTCTGCGTGGTCCGACACGCACTAGGCCGGGATTTGACACTAAGCTTGCTCTTGTGGGTTTAACGTATCTGACGCAATGTGGGTGTACTATAATGCACCTCTGCGAAACCTTTCGGAAAATACAGGCTTGGTGTTGTTACTTACATCGTATGAGATTCTTTGCGAGGAGTCGATCTCTGTGGCCTGTGTCCCGCGCCAGCTGCGCACGTTGCTCCACATATTCGAAGTACGATTATACTCCTGAAAGAAATAAAGAACAATATTTTACTTGGGACACGCACAGGAAATACAAACAATAAAAATGAAACATTAAAAACTAAAAGTGAGCGAGCTGTGGTTATGTTCGTACGAGTCGTCAAAATGTAGGGCCAAGCTGATTTTTTTTTCGCGATTTCGGATTTGGTTCGATAATAAAAATTGTTTGTAATGATGAGTAGAATCATGTGTTTAAGTATCGGTCACTAATTACCAGTCACCCTATATGTATATGGGTAGGGAACAAGCATACAAACAAAAAATATGAAGTAATATGGTACTCTTCTAAAGTGTGACGTTTCCGAATATACATTATATTTTTAGTGTGAATATGGTGTACCTACATAACAAAGAGTATTCTATCTATCTTTATTCTTCTTTAGTACGTAGCGTCCGTATTGAAGTACGGCTTACTCCTATGGGGTAACTCATCAAACATAAAAGAGCTTTCATAGCTCAAAAAACATGCTTCCGAGCAGTAACTGGGGCGCCTCCATACTAGAGCTGTAGACCAATTTTTAAAAAGCTATAAGCTCTAACTCTGTCTTCTACTTACATTTTAGAAATAGCCATATTTTTGAAAATACAACTATGACTGGAGAGCGATATAAGTCATTTTTAGAAGAAAATATTCCTATTTGGGCCTAATATATAACCTTGTGACACTAATCAATAATCTCCACCACTATTAATCATTCGCTCCCAGACTGCTGGCAAATCTTGAACACCATTTAAAGTACCACTTTCATTTAATTCATCAATAATGCTCTTTAGTTTAATTGTATTTTCATCATAAGTTCTCCAAAAAGCAATGCCTCTGACATCCATAGCTACTATTAGTAGTATTTTTCGTTCATGTAGCTCTGCACGTGGTAAATGTTCAGCTGAAGTGCCCGGTTCCACCCAACATAGTGACTGATGTCTTTGACGAGGAGTATAAAATTCGACCCAAGTTTCATCAAGGCATATGAATCTATTAAGTATATTTTTCTTACGGCGATACCACGATAAATGGCTACGCGCAGTTTCATAACGAAACTCCTTCTGATCCGTGTTCAGAGTGTGGGGCACCCACACTGCACTTTTATTGACCAGACATAAATCCTCCGTGAGTACTCTATGTATAGTGGAATGAGGAATGTTAAGTTGAGTGGAGAGATCACTGACACTGACCCTACGTGACTGACGAAGTGCTTCCTTGATTTTGTCCCTTGCTTCTAATCTAGTCGATGATAATGATCGAGGTGCTCGCGGCTCATCTTCAGCTGTGGTTCTTCCTTGTTTGTACATTTCAAGCCATCGCTGTACGGTTCTTTTATTTAAGGCGTTACGACCAACACACTTTACCAGTAAGTCGTGCGCAACTCCTCCAGAGTAGTTGAGTAAAGCACAAAACTTTAGAAATATACGTTGCTCCAACACATTAATAGATTTTTTAAAATCTTCCATTTTAAATCAATGCACGTCTTGACAATACAACACACCAAATTAAACTAACATGATTGTACAAGACAACACATGTATTAACTATTGCATACCATTGCGCAATACATAAATATTGGAAATAAAAAATATGACACTGGAAGTGGGATGACCTAATATATTCACCTGGACTTACCTGTGCGATGGCAAGGTTGATGCCGGGCACCATGTTGGCGTCGGCGCGTATCAAGCACCACAGGTCAATGACCCCGACCTCGTCTCCAGCGGCGAATGTATCGGACTCGCCGTTGTTAGCGCGCTCCTTTAGCATCTGAGGACCTGCCAACTGCACACGATACATACCTATGTATATATATCGGTCATGAAAGAAAAAAGTAAAAAATTGTTTATTCTGCACAAATAAGACGCACACAATAATATAAACATACAATATACTCAGAAAAATAGCCAAAAGCCTATAGTTCGACAAATAAAAATGATAAAATATTATAACTTAAAACTACATTTATATATTTATACATTTGTAACAAGTAATATTGATCTCAGCACTTAATAATTAAAAATTATGTAGGTGCTCATTATTTTATTGTTTTTAATTTTAAAAATCATCTTGTTTTTTTTAATAACCTAATAGAGTTCATAATTTGTACCTAGCTATAAATAAGCCTTTTTTTTCAACAACTTTTACACATTATGGGACGGAATAAATAAAATATAAGTAAAATGAAGCTGGCGTCGCATCTATGCAAAAACGGGCTGTTATACAAAACCGTCGTACAAAATACTGTTGAAATTGTAAACAAAATGTTGTCTCTGTCATCTTCAACCGATTCACAAAAATAGAACGATCTTTTGAATTCGTTTAGCGTCAAGTAAATGTAATGAGTGATTTGTGGTCCAGGTGAGCCGAAGTCAACGTAGGTACCAATGCTAGTGACATGTCGGCTCTCGTGTTTGTGTGTAGCAGAGCGTCTCTCAGCGGTAACACACAGCTCGCGAAGGGCTCCTCCTCTTGGTCCAACTCGCAGATGACGATCGGCATCTCCTCCTGGTAGGGGGATTATTGTGATGTAGATTTGTTAAAACGACGTCAGATAATTATATCAACGTAACCTAGGCAAAAGGAGTAGTTACTGTAGTTATGTAAGGATCGTAGGTGGCATTTTGTACTTTTTGCCTAAGCCCATGGGAAAAAGGCGTGAGTTCATGTACCTATGTGTAGATTTGTACATAAGTAATACTAGAACTCTTTAAAAGGACCTCGTCCGTGGAATACCTACCATACCATTTTAACTATTTTTGCCGCCCAACAACGTTGCTGTGATCCGGTCTGAAGGGTTTGGGTGCCCTAAGTACAGGCACATGAGTCATTAATCCTTGTCTCTTTGGATGGTAACGCATCTGCTAATCCTGTAGTATTACGGTATTATGGATAGGTAGGTTCCTACTCATGGCATTTGGCGCTTTTTAGAAGACTTACCTACTATTATCGGGTTTTTTTTCATATCAGAAGTGAAACAGTTCAGATTTCAATATTCGCAGACCTTACTACCTTTATTGTTGGAAGTCCTCTCTTCGTTTCTAAAACTCCTAAAGACAGGCAAATAGACTACCTTGTGTCACTTAAACACAACGCTGGGGCGAAATAAGGCACAGCGAAAATTCAAAAGGCATACACATCCTGTTTTATTTTCCTCTAAAACTCAATGCTACGCCACATATTGTAACTCTTCTTACCTAGTTTCGCGAAACTTCATCTAACTTTACCTTCCACCAACTTTAAAACGTCAAGTTGACTCACATGTTTCAAATAATGCAAGAAGTCCTCGGTGACCTTGATGTCATACTCAGTAGAGAAGTCGAAGACCACGACGCGTCCTGCGTGCATGCGTGCCATGGTCACGGCCTGGTCGTAGAACTTCCATTTTAGCACCAAGTTCTTGTCGCGGGAGTTTATAACAGCCTATATTGTGAAGGAAGAAGATAAAGCGACGTTTTTTTAATGAACCTTCTTGGAAAATGTCAACATCGTTGAATATTAATGTGTTGGTTGTCAACTTGAAGAAATTTCTCCGAAAAGCTGTAGCAATATCGAAACCAACGGAAGGAACTTGAGTTCCTAAACTTTAATCATAAATAATCAGATTACATTGTTCACTCTACCAGCACCCTAATTGCGTAACACACTGTCAATCACAATCTGAAACATTTTGAATGATATTGCTAATCCATTGCTGCATATGTTTGAAAAATTTGTTTGTTCAACAACGTCAATAACGCAATGAATATTGTTGAATTGTCAAAATGAAAGCTATCGCTACTGTTAGTGTGTTACTCAATTACAGGCTTTCATTTTGTATTTTCGTAGTGGAATACAGACCGCTGCCGATCACAGAGAGGACTCTGTGGTCGGCAGCGGACCGTAATCTACTACGCGGCGGGTCCAGTGTGGGCTGACAGTCAGTGTAAAGAAAAGTACCCTATTTAGCAGTTTACTTGGTTAGGCAGTTACTAATCTCGGTACACTGACTGGACATAAACGGGCACGCGACGGCAAATTTTCCATTAAAAATGTATCAACCAATAGAAAAGAAGCATAAACCTCGTCAGACAGCACAACGGTTCCAATGTGCAGTGTGAATATGGACATGGGTGCGTAAGTATCGCCGATGCGCTGCGTGGCCACGCCGGGCCGGAGCGCGATAGGAGGAGTAGCTTCCGGCGACGACGACGTCTGTGACGCGCACTCTGACCGCTGGCGGAGGAGAGGGAGACTTAAAGGAGTTGCGCTGAATCACCGCGAAATTAATCTTGATCAACATACAACGTAAAACAGCGCAACGATTTGCAAAAAAACGTAGATATTTTATGTGCTATTATAATACGATACCCCTACGTAAGACTGGTTGTCAGACTTTCGGGCTTCTGACTACCCGTAACGACTGTCAAAGATCTACGAATGACATCCGGGACCAACGGCTTAACGTGCTATCCGAGGCACGGAGGGGTCTCGGTATGTAAAGATGGTCATCCATCCACAGACCAACCGCGGCAAGCATAGCTTAAGAAAAGGCTAGGCAGATGATGTGTGCTACTTTGACGGATCCCCATTAAGGCCCGGCCAAACCAACGTAGGTATCCAACATGCGTCGCGATGGCATGCACGGTGGCTCTCAGTTGTTCGCTACGAATTTGTAAGTACTTGTTCACACACCAGAGCATTCTGTGATCGAACGAAATTCAAAATCGCGGATGCATGTTGAACGTGTTGGTTTGGCCGTGTCTTTAAATGCGCAATGATAGACACAATTTTTTTTTTACTGTCTGCATTCTCAGGGTTGCACACACCCACACATTCCTACAGTAATTGATCGGTAAAAGCATAGACATAATAATACAAAAACACATTATTGTTTAAAAATATTTAATTCATACTAGACTATACATATACAGAGAAAACACTCAAATATTTCTGATAATCTAGTGACTGGAAATAACTAAACTACTACTACTAAGATACAACTAGTATCAAATTAATACGATCCTAATATCTTATCTACTTATTATATTTTAAGGAACATGATTTAAAATAATAATAATAGCTATAAGTAATCAATTAAATTATAAACATGGAAAGATTTATTAAATCTCTTAATAATGATTATAATATCTACGAGTAGGCACAAATGACTTTTGTATTTACATATTAATTAACATACATTGATGCCGTTATGTTGTTCAACTAAACTAAATTTAAATTCAATTCATCGTTTTCTTTCTATTTCATTAAGAAAAGGACAGAAGATAAATTTTAGTTTAGTCCTGTTAAACTAATCAGCACTTGACACTACTCCATACAAGTTTAGACGTGATTTAAAACTTGCCTACTAAAATTACGTCAAATTACGTCAGGCGCTGATTAATTTGACAGGACTAAAGTAAAATTTATCTTCTGTCCTTTTCTTAATGAAATGGAAAGAAAAAGATGCACTGAACTTAAATTTAGTTTACTTTGTGAACAACAGAATCCGCACCATTTTCTATAAACTGCATTATCTACACTAAATACATAAAACAGCATATGAGTGCATACAGTAAATACATAAATAAATATCATAGGCTTATACCTCTTTTTAGGCTTTACCTTTAAGTTCTGAATCGAGTTAAATAATTGTCAAAACAATCATTCATAATAATATAATAATTAAATAACATTGTTTTCTACGCATTCGGTTTGCGCTGAGCCTGATGTACGATTCACACATAACGGGGCTCATTTTGAAATGCATTAAATGCAACTGTTGTCCAATCAATAACGCACTATGATATGATAATAAATGAGCGCCGACGCGTTCTTTCAGGTGTGATTACCATTCAGCTCGTGGCTCTATAACGAGATGGTCGACTTGCGAAAACCTATGCGCTAGGTAACCCGCAAAATTCATATTTTCTTACGTTTTTTTGCAATTTACAGGTCAGTATCTGCACCCTAATTGCGTAACACACTATTACTCTCAATTTGAATCATTTTGAAGCATATTGCTAATCCATTGCTCCATATGTTCGAAAAGTGTGTCTGCTCAACAAAGTTAAATAACGCAATGAATGTTGTTGAATTGTAAAAATGAAACCCATTGCTACTGATAGTGTGTTACGCAATTACCCTGCAGGTTGTGTGTTGATTAAAATATGATGCTTGCATTGAGTATGATAAATGTATTGACGATTCTAATTATTAGAGTTCTGTAAAGTCATATTCGTTACGGCCGCGAAACATATTTTAATGAACATACAACCTGACACTAACCTGCAAATTGCAAAAAACGTAAGAAAATATGAATTTCGCGGCTACTCTGGCGCTTTCCCCTTAACCATAGATACTCTCCAAATAATTGATGAGGTGTTTTCGATTTTCATGACGATGTATCGCGATGGCATGACGCGAATCATTTATCATTTAAAACGCTAATAATCTTGCATCAACATTTTTTTTTTTAAACGTCCCACATTGCTCCACATTAGGAATTTCTCTCGTATTGTGGGTGCGTTTACAAACATTTAAACTCACATACACAAACACAACAACTACTTCTCGGAACAACTACTTGTAGGTCATACAAATATTTGTTCCGTGCGGGAATCGAACCCGCGACACGCAGCGCAGCAGTCAATCGCTTAACCACTGCGCCAACCGTAGTGTATGTTGTTGTGTGTGTGTATGTTGTGTTATCGGGTTCGTTGCCATGGTTGCCGCCTTGTTGCGGCTGGTTTCTTATTCTGACATCTGTCCAGAAGAACCTATTCAACTAATTGGAGAGGTAAATCTTGTCATTTCTACGATGCATATGGCAACATCAAAAATATTGCGCGAAATATTTCATCAGTACATTACTGTAGCTCAACTGTCGCTAGTGAAACAAAATTACTTTTTCTATTGTTACCGATCTCTAGATTTCTTATATCTATTGGCGCTCGAATAACGTTGACAGGGGGGCTCTGTCTAAAGATGTCGGCGTTAGTTTCGATTTTGGCCGCACGCTACGAGTACCTTGTAGCGCTATAACGAGTTTTATAGGATAAAGTCCAAAGTTGATCAACGTTTTCGTAAGGTGTTCCTACGCGAGACCTCAACTACAGTACGGCACTGGGCTTGCAGCTCACCTCGGCGGGCCGCTGCGAGTGCAGCATGGCCCTGCAGCGCCGCAGCTCCTCGGAGATATCTTGCAGCGCCGCTTCCATCTGCTGCGACGGAGATGCCTCCAGCTCATGTGCTAGTGCACTGAAAATAGTTGTTTTAGAGAAAATTAAGCTTTATACACAAAGAGCTAAATTAAGCCCCTCCTGGCCCCTGACTGACCGTCAGTTCACACGCACACAACTGAGTGTCCACACAGTTAGTGTGAATTGGCCAATTCCGGGGAATTAGCTAAATAATAATCCTAGGATTATTATTTTTATAATAATCCTAGGATTTAGTAGTAGACTTAAAACAATTGCAAGACGAATCTGGTAATATAAAAAATATTAAAAAAACTACCTTAAACTATCCAAAACCATTATTGCGTACCACACTATTAATCACAACCTGAATCATTTTACAAGCTTTTATTTAACTTACCATTTTTTTTCAATTATAATATTAAATATTCATATAATATTATTTTAATATTAAATATTTTTATTATTATTATTTTATTGGTACCTTTGGGCTGGGATACATATTAGTAATTTATTTCTCATGATTCGTAGTGATATTTATGAAGATATCATGAAAAACACTTTTATTGTTTCAAAAACTAAATTCAAAAACAAAATGATGACGAGAAAAGTATCTTTACGTATCAATACAAAAGTGTTTTGCGTAATTATTTTTGTTAGTTGCTATTACCGACTTATTGGTGTAAATGAATTTCGTGTAGTTCTTGTTAAACGCTAGAACGTGTTGTCTAATTATTTTAGGTAAGCTCGAGCCGTAATAGGAACTAAGAAGGTTTTTAAAGTAAATAATTGATGAATAAATATTATTAAAAATAAAAACAATTTACTTCTATTGGTTCTAAAGCTAGTAGTTTGCGGTAGGTGCTATATTATCACTACATAGTATAAAACAAAGTCGCTTCCCTGTCTGTCTGTCCCTATATATGCTTAGATCTCTAAAACTACGCAACGGATTTTGATGCGGTTTTTTTTAATAGATAGAGTGATTCAAGAGGAAGGTTTATATGTATAATACATGCATAATATAGTAGAGAAACACTGATAATTTTAGAGGTTTCTAATGTGATGTCGTAAATAAACACTTTTTTTGCGCTTACATTGTAAACGCTGGCTGAACCCTTCGAGATAGATCAAAATAATGTACTACAGTATTGTAGATCTTAAAAAGGTCTACAAAAAAGTCCGCGAGGGTATATGTCTATCTCTTAGGGATAACCCACAATAACCATTTTTTATCCTTAAATTTTACTTGAAATAATGGCTTATTTAAGAAGCAATTTTAGGCAATACAGCATTAATCCTTATCCAATTAAGTACCTTAAAAACATTGTGCATTTCATATAGATTATTATGGTCCTTTACAGCATGTAATTTAAATGAATATTTTCGAAGATATTACAGATTTAAAATGCAGGTACATAGCGTCTGCGGCGGCGGGCGGTACCGGAGCGAAGAAAATAACAATTATTAGTACTGTATTTTTAATTTTATATTATTTAGTATCAGCATTGCACCCGTGCGAAGCCGGGGCGGGTCGCTAGTTATAAAATATTTAGTAAAAATAGGTATATTTTGCACTTACGGATTTAAATACGGTCTGACTATGTCAGGTTCAGAATACTTCCGTTCTGAAACAAAGATCAAGAATTAGTAATTTACAGTAGATTGAATACAACTAAGTACTTATACAGGAGACTTACTTGTAGAGGCCTATGTCCAGCAGTGGACTGCGATAAGATGAGTTGACTTCTTATACTAAACCACTATAACTGCCCACTAAAACTTATTAGCGATGTTCTTCAGAAAGATCAGGTGCGTAGTACTCTCGACCGGCGTGCGTGTATGACCAGCTCGGTAATTGCGGCACGCACGATCAGTAGCAATGGCTTTCATTTTGACAGTTCAACAACATTCATTGCATTATTTACGTTGTTGAGCAGACACATTTTTCGAATATATGAAGCAATGGATTAGTAATATCATTCAAAATGATTCAGACTGTATTGATAGTGTGTTACGCAATTAGGGTGCAGTGTATTAACGTAAACGAAGCAAAAATAGTACGTAAGCATCGGTAGCGTACTGTATGTTCTGTCTCTATGGGCAGAAGGCGCGAGTGTGTGAATGTGAATCAAAAATCAAAATCAATATCAAAAGTCACTAGACTGAGAATCAGCATTTTTCGAACGTCAAAATTACAAAAGACAGTCCCCCAAAACGCCAGCCCTTCACCACTTACTAGTGCTTTCGCTTTATCGAATACCGAATTTATTGCTCGCTCGTGGTACAGCACTAACTTCTGTGTTGGTTGACGATCAATGGTTGATGATACGAAATTTGATTCAGAAATTTATATTGAACACAATTTATTATATCAAATGGTATATAATAAATTAGCACTAAAAGATGATTTGGTTTGGTTTGAGTTACGCGATTGGTAGTCGAACACGTACTAACTGGTAATAATTACGATAGATGCATGTATGAAAATGCACTCAGGCAAAAGTGCTGAGCTGATTGGTTGTAAATATTTTACCATAATCAGCCTTATTCTCACTGCTGGAACACAGGCCTCTTCTCGGCGAGAGAGAGTGGGCCGTAATTCATCACGCGGGGCCCATGCGGATTGGTAGATGTCACATGTCTTATTTTTGGCTCTAGGACATGCCGATTTCCTCACGATGTTTTCCTTCACCGTTTTGAAAGCAGTGGTGGCACGACTCACAACTCGTAAGTCGGGGCCTTTACCACTGGACCACCACTGCTCTAATATTGTATTAGGTTGCCTCATAAGTTCTTGCCATATTTTATTTTTGTCGAATTTTCTCGTATTTAAACTAAAGTGAATTCAAGAAAGTTCTAGATCTTTCTAGTAAGGATGAGTATGTTTTATGGTGAGGGTATAAATAGGCGCGGCCGCAACGCTATAATTAGTCTTTAGTGAAAATGGATCAGCGTCAACTGCGAGCTATTATGCTATATGAGCATCGACTTAAAGTCTCTTCAACAGAAACGGCTAAAAAGATTAACACTGCATTTGGACCGGGTACTACTAGCGATCGGACTGTTCGTTTCTGGTACAAGCGTTTTGACACCGGTGATATAAGCTGCGAAGATCAACCTCGCCCAGGCCGACCCACCAGCTTCGATGAGGATGCTTTGCGTCACGAACTTGAGCTACATCCAGACTATAGTACGCGCGATTTAGATAAGGCGCTTGGACAATCCCACACGACTATAGATCGTTATCTCAAATCGATGGGATATCGCAAAGTGAAGTCACGTTGGACACCTCATGCTTAACGGACCATGACCGGGCCGTTTGTGTGGCCATTTGTCAAAGTTTGTTACTTCGTCCGCACAGATGAGCCTTTTTCGAGGACATTATTACATGTGACGAGAGCTGGATACATTATGAAACTAACACGTGTCATGCCTATTGAATTCCTCGCGGGGAAAACCCACCAGCCCAGCCTAAACTTAATGGACACGGTCGTAAGATTATGTTGTCTGTTTTCTGGGATTGGCAAGGAATGATTTTCTGGGAACTCCTCGAATCTCATCAGACTATTAACGCCAATATGTATACGCAGCAGCTTCGCAAACTAGCATAGATGTTAAAAATTAAGCGGCCAAAACGACTTGGAGTCCAACTTTTGCATGACAACGCAGGACCTCATTGCGCCAAGTTAACACATAAACAGCTGGAGGAGCTAGGATGGCTGACTGTTCCACATCCACCGTATAGCCCGGATCTTGCGCCTTCAGACTTTGATTTATTTCGAGGTCTTAAATTTCATTTACTAGGAAAAAAATTCGGAAATTCTGGAAGTATTAAAATTGAACTTGAAAATTTTTTCGAGTCCCAGCCTGCCTCATTTTGGGAGAAGGGTATTCAAATTTTGCCCAGTAGATGCTGACTGTTGTTGATAACGAGGGAGACTATATAATTGATTAAATGTATTATTTATTAATAAAAAATATTAATAATAATTTGTCTTTTAACTGGCAATAATTTATGAGACAACCTAATATATATTGTAAATATTGTACCGAACAGTTAGAAATATATGAAATAACGTGAACCTACACCTAGCACAGCTACATCTACTTTAGTTGGAGAAGGAATTTAAGTAATGTGCAGCCCAAAATGTTAGTATTAAACGTGTGTGCGTGTGTGCGCGTCTGTGTGCGTCTGTGTGTGTCTGTGTGTGTATGTGTGTGTCTGTGTGTCTGTGTGTGTGTGTGTGTGTGTGTGTGTGTAAGTGGTGTTAACTAAATTATCTGAGAATCTGAATTCAAATATAGTATAATTGCATATTATACCCAGGAGGTAACTTACTGCTAATAGTAGCGGGCATCTCGCCCTCGCTCAGCAAGGAGGGCGGAGGCGAGTAGTACGAGTGCGTGCTCGTAAATGTAGTCGTCTTATCCTCGCCCGGGGACAACGGCCGCGACTTGAACGTACTTTTTTCTGTAACATAACATAACACCGCGCCTGTAAGTACCGACGGGCTCAGCAGAGGAGTACTTATAGTACACCCATATTTCGTCAGTTTAAGTCCGTGTAATAGGGGGCGAGCCTATTGACATCAACCGGTCACAAATCCAAACTCCGGGCTGCTACTGAGAAATTCCTAATGGAAAAACTCAATAAATATGTGAATAAAGGTATTTTTCATAATTTTTATGCTCTTTAATGGTTAAAGTAATTTTGGAAAAAAAATATTAGAAATATTTGAAAACTGCAAACCATCATTTTGGGGTACGAACTTTGAGGGTGATTTTCACCCCTTTAAAACGTTTGTTAGCAAAAAAGAAAAAATACGTATATCATCACTTTTCATGTAGATTATTATAGTAAAGTCGCAACTAAATCGGTGAGGGACACCTCGCGAGGTTTCCTTGTCAGTAAACCTTAAGCTAACTCCAGCCGTGCGATTCTGTGACCATCTCACCGTGAAAGCTTGGGTGAAGTGAGCGTGGAGTGAGCTGTCATTCGCTAGGTATTAACACTATCAAGTGCTCACTTCACTTATGATTTCACGGTGAGATTTTTACAGTATCGACCGGCAGATGTGACTAATGGCGTTTAAAAGGAGAAACGCTAGCCTAAGGAAAACAAACAAAATGATGAGTGCAGTAAACGAGAGCACTTACTTTCCTTCTCCATAGGCAGGTCCGAGAGGTCCGACATCTCAAGCTCGGTGTTATCAGGCGAGGTCTGCTTCGAGTTCAACGTATATGTTCCGGCGTTTGACGTTAAAAGTGCACGGCGTTGGTCTCTCGGGGACACTTCTTTGCCGTGTGCTTGGATGGCTGAGGAATGAGAATTTGCTTAGAAAAGGCAACTCAGGGAAGCAAAAGGCTACGTGAGACTTTTTAAAAGGAAATCAATGATGGAAAAATAAATTTTAGACCGTTTAATGAAATGACCGTAAATGCGCGGGATCTGGAAAGTTGGAAGGAGTGGAAGGAGGCCTTTGCCAAGAGTGGAACAGTGCAAGCAAAAAAAAGAAATTAAACTTGTGTGTCAGTAAAGTGTGACTGATATGAGATTTTTTATTACTTTTTGGTAAAGTTATTGCGGTACCTATGTGCCCCGTACGGATCTAATAAGGTTTTCGACGTCAGTGAGATGATAGTTCGCATCTAGTGATGTATGTCACAATATGGTGCAAGGTCATTCCTATTCTTAGTTGAATCTTATGTACAGACGCCAGCACATCAAGCTACTACAATCTATCAAATTTCTTAATAGATTTTCAACTTTATCGCCAAAGCATAAGGTTCAAAGTTGAATGGGAATATTTGACAGTTTCGGGTAGCTTGATGTGCTGGCGTCTGTACAATGAGGTATGGTCTCTCATCTCGGCGACTAACAAATGTCAAAAACTTGTCAGAAATGTAGGGGAATTAGAGGTATTTTTGACAGATTGATCAACTGTGAACTTTCTTAAAATTACGAGAATTGCCCCTTTGAACCACGTTCAATAGCTGTTAGTGTGTTGGGGAATATTAACACTGACAGCTCTTTACCGCGGTTTAGTTAGTGTGATTCGGCCTTAGGCGTTTTAGCTGGCCCAAAAAGGTCAACATTAGAAAGCAAATCAACCCTAAAAAACTTCAGGAAAAACGGAAGACGACCATTATATAAAAACTACTACTTTCTGGCTGATAAAAACTCACCCATATTAGTCGGTACTTGACTTGACTTCTCTGCAAGCTTTGGATCTGTGCTTTGTACCACATCTGCCTTACGTTCAACATGCGTAGCTTTGCCGCGCAAATTGGTCGACGCCAACAATGTCGGCAGCATACGTTCACTGAGACTATGCCTGCGATCACTAGGTATTTTTACTTCAAGCACCGGAGGATCCACGTTATTGTTTACGCTGAAGACGATTCTCGATGGTTTTCTTTCGACATCATCCTTGCTATCAACACCTCTCTTCCACCAGTCTTCCTTCTTCTTCTTCGTCTCGTCTGTCTGTTCAGGTGCTGTCGGGTGGTTAGCTACCAACGCTTCGGTCATGGGTAACTTCAACTTGCCTTGCAAAACCTCCATCATGTCATCGCGTGCTTGCTGTGGGCTGGGGCCCGTAGCCGGTGGCTTTTTAGCTTGTCCGGAATCTGATTCAGGTTTATTCTGGCTACCTTTACTCGCTAACCTAGGAATGCCGAATCCTAATTCTGAATTACTCGGTACACTTTCTGTGAGAGATGAGACTTCTTTTAATTTTGAGATATCCTCCCCAAATTCTGGCTGCACTACGATTCCTTCAGCCTCCAAGTATTTTAATTTTTCTGGGTTAAATCCAGGTCCTGAAATATCACTCGTGGGTGACTTTAGAGAAATGTTTGCGGATTCCAGTTTACTACTACCAGGTATTAAAAGCTTCTTTTTTTCTTTAATCTTAATCGTCGGGGAATCAGTCTTATTATATTCTCGATAATCGTCATTCATTAAATCGAGGGGGCTAAATTTATCGGAGGAGGCTTCTTCTGTTATTTTTATGGTACCATCAGCGTCCTCTATAGTCTTTGCTCGCGTATCGTCCCAATTTCGCATTCGTACAGCTTCTTTAGGGTTGCCTAAGATTTCTATACTTAATATTTTTCCTGGTTCACGCACACGCTCGTCAGACACCATACGTGGAAACAGTACCTGTTTTGTGGGTTTATAATTTCCACCTTCGACAGGTTTATTATATTCGATTTGTTCTTCTGGTAATTTGGCCTGGGAATTGAATTATTCAAAATCAGCATGAAATTTACATTAGTACTTTCCATCAAATATAGTCTCGCATATACCAGACCTCCGAACTGTCGATTAAGTCTCCGCGTTTACACGAGGAGACTTAATTGCTTGCACGTCATAAATAATTTTCAATTTCAATATGAAAAGTATTAAACCAGTTGTTGGTTGACCATCTGGTACCTTTGTTAACTCCCCGAGCAATGGCACCGCTGCAGTAGCTAAAGTCGCATAACACCTGGTCTTGTTTGGGCTCCCCGTACTTTCACTAACTTTGTCTGGTTTAGCTTCTGACATTTCACACATCTATAACAAACGCAGGCGATCATACATAAACTGGCTAGGCTGAAACTACAGAACGCCACCTGCTACGATCAATTATGAAAACATTTTTTTTTAATGGCACGTCGATTAAACAAAAAAGCATAATAGCTGCTTTTATTCGAGTCGAAGGGCTCCGTACCACCGTACAATGTTTAACAGTACATTCGTTTTTATACTTTAGTAAAAAAAAAAACGTTTTTTGTTACGTTGTTTTTATTATTTGTTGTTATAGCCACGGAATAGAAAAACAGTAGCAGCCATAGAAGTACACTCTCTGTGAACATTTCAAGCGACTGTCTAGCAATTACAATTCAAAAGACTCCTGTGACAGACGGGTGGACGGACAGCGAAGCCTTAGTAATGGGGTCCCGTTAGCACGAAACCCTAAAAAAATATAGGATATTAGCAAAAAAGAACCACTAGTAAAAGCAAGGAATTTATAATTATTACATACTACCTGTATTTTCATAACGTCGACCTGGTTTTGGAGTTCCAATATCTTTGTCATCAATTCTCTATTTTGTTTAATTAAAACCTGAAAAATATAACAGCATTCATATCATACAATTTGTAGGAATAAAAAATACTATACTATACCAAAGCGTAGCGATATTTACATTAATATGTTATGAGTTACGGCCATAAGTCCATAATCAAAACGGTTTTGATGGTGATTTAATAACTCTATGACTCGCTTTCTGAATTGACAGTTTACGAACTCGTAACTTTACAATAAGTTCATACAATAAGTACTAAAAAAAAAGAATCTACGCCCGCCATCAAACTGCAGTTTGGTAGAGGTAATAATAATATGTTTTTTTAAATCTTTTGTCTGTAAATAGGTAAACATTTTTTCATGTTGTTTATTTACTTATGTTAAGTCGAGAACTTGGCAAACTCCAGCAAACCTATTAAGGCGACTCCTTCAATGTCACCCGTGCCGTTAATTTTCTTTTAGGTTCACGTTGCCGTTTATACCTTAAGTAACGCTAAAATAGGCATCTCAACTTCCAACTCTCAATTCAGAAGCCGGGGGTCTTTCTTTTATCCCCATTCACAGCCTGACTTCAACCATTGCTAGCCATAGGTCTCTTTTTCTTGTGCCAATCCCGACGCTCCTGTGCCAGCCTCATCCAGGTTCTACATGCGATGGCAAGCAAGAATGTCGTCCGTCCATCTCGCCGTCGGACGAGCGACATTTCGTCTTCCAGTCCTGAGACGCCACTCGGTCACTGGATTGCTCCACCTGTCATCACTGCGCTTTGCCTGCCCAACTCCATTTGAGTTCAATCATTCGTTTTCCGATAACGAAAACCTTCGCACGGCTTCTTTTATCCAATTACCCAGAAACACCTTCCAAAATCACGTAAAAATACGTTTGCTCCTTTAATTTACGTAAAAAATACATCAAGATAAACATACATACCAATTCATCGGTATCCTGGTATCCGGAATCATCACCGGTTTTAGATGGTTTAGTGCCGTCCTTTTCCTTTTTTGCTGACGGTGGGGTCGTGGCCCCCCTCTGCGAGATGAACTTGGCGTTCTGGGAAATAATTCTGTTTCACTACACTAAATGCTGGTAAAATCATGTATCGAATGCTGCCACCACGCGGACGCATGTGGATAACAAGGCACAATACGCCTACTATGCTGAGATGTGACGTGGAGTTTCCTGCAGACTCTTTTCCATAGGAAACGACCAATCGGAACCGTGCACCTAGCTCTTGACGTTTCATAAATGCCCACGTAGGTTTATACAACGTGTAATGTTAAATGCGCAAAACCTCAGACACCCCAACTGATTTTTACTTCAATTGACCTATTCCAGAGAGAAAATAAGTCATTAAAAAAATTGTAAAGGTTTTATGTGCTATTTTAGTTTTACTGGCCATTCTGATCGTTTCTTGCGTCTGCGACGACCCTTTACCGAGTGAGGAGTCGTCACCGGGCCGCTGCGCCGCGCTGACATTGGCTTGCTTGACCTATATTAAAAAGTGGTTCAATGAATTCTGCTCGTTATTCTGATCAAACTACTTTCAGGTTTTGCGCATTTAACGTTACACGTTGTATGTTTTTCATTTTGAGATATACTTCTCGCACGGACTCTTTTACCAAGAGATTTTATAAGTATTCTACATAAGGCCGAGTTTTCTTTTTAGTAATTTATAGAACTATAATTATTTGCTTATATTAATTATAAAATAATTATACTTTGGATGGAGGCGAGTCCGTTGCTCTGTCCTCATATTTGAAACAGCATTTAATGCATTTTGCATGTTCATCCTGAAACAAAAACCGTTATTGAAATATCCAATGAGGTTATACATATCGGTAGATCTATTTCCTCATCTCCTCGTGTGTATCGAGATACACGTGTGTTCGTGTGTGTCGTGGATAAAAAGGAATTATGCACAGATTATCAATATCTATTTATATTTCGCAACAACCTTCTACGTAAAAATATTACGAGATCTATCACTGAATACCTAGTATGTGAGCAAAACTTTATAATCCACTACCAAAAGATATAAAAAATACACAATCGTTACTACTATTTAAAAAAACTACTAAAATGCCACATCTTAGAGGGTCGTAAAATAAAATAACTAATTTAAATAACATGATTCATTTGCCTCTAGTGTGAACGAATCTTTAGTCACAAAAGACACCGTCGACCGCGCCAGCGCGCCGCGCGGCGGCACACAATAGAAGACTTTTAACAATTACCTTCCTATATTCTTAATGTTAACACTACAAGCTCTCACTACTACTGGACAACAAAAATGTATTAATCAAGTAATTTTTAGTATTTATTAATTTTTATATTTGTAATCCTTAGAAATAAATTAATTCAAACCATAAAATATACTGCATGATTTTTTTTACTGTCTCGAAATTTTTACAGGGTGTTCTACCCATGAATATGAACAACTTTCACTATTGGTCCAACTCTGAGATCACGAAAAATAAAATCAGCTGTTTCATACATTTTGGTCAAGTAGGTAAAACAAACTTTTGTATTAAACAGCCCATTTTTTTTTCGTGTATACTTGTTACGGTCGCGAATCATATTTTGATCAACATACAACCTGACACTGACATGCAAATTGCAAAAAACGTAACAAAATTGGAATTTCACGGCTTACCCTGGCACTTTCGCCTTTAAGCTTGACTCCTAATAATAATCAACTCACTTGTATGGTTGTCAAATGTTCCTCGATGGTCTTGTTGACTTTGTCGGACATGTTGGCAGCTTTCAACTGAGTCTCTAGTTCTGCCACCTTCCTCTTTTCAATTGCTAGTTCAGCCGTGAGTTCAGCTGTAATGTAAAGAGTCCAAAATTAATAACAAATATTGGCGCTGGGTTACTTTAAAAACTCCGCAGGCCACAGAGGATTTTTCATTATATTGAAAACTATATCTTTAGTTATTTACAGTGCAAATATGTTTGTGATACCATGTAAATGGCTCAACTAGCGTTGAAAAAAGCAAGGAAAATTCCCGTTTTTTTTTCCAATTCTGTTGTTTTTTTCAATGTTTCATTCCCGGAACTAGCACTTAAATTGATAAAATTATTTATACAACTGACAGCTAGAATACTAGATGCGCAACAGAAGGGGGGGGGGGGGGGGGGCGGAGTTAAAGCATAGAAAATCCTAAGTTAAATTTACGGATTGAAAAAAAAAAGTTTCCCGATTCTTTCATATTTTTCGGTTGTATTAAAAAAAAAAAAACACATGAAATATAATACTGGCAAATTTTCTTGAAACTATAGAATGAAACATTGAAAAAAATAAATCAATAAACAAACGGAATTGGAAAGAAACGGGAATTTTCCCTGCTTTTTTCAACGCTAGGCTCAACCGTCGCCTCGTTTGCGCTTGAAGACACTAAAAATAAGGGTAATATACCTGGCAAAATGTGGGATTAATTTCTCCTGAACACTTCCAGGACCACAGGCGTGATGATATTTATTTTTGACCGCTCTTGCCCTCGATCACGCCTGGTGGAAAGCGATGGATGAGGTCTATGATGGAACAAGCATGCCCAGAAGATGCCTGTTCACTCTTGCTTTGTAGGCAGACGGATTAAATGTAGGTATTCCCTATACAGACGCCGGCAGAGTTCCACACTTTGGCTGTGCGCATAATAAACGTGGAGGACGAGCGCTGAGTACGACTCGTCGGGATATCAACCAAGTGTGAATGGTACGCTGCAGTACGTCTGGTTGTCCGGTGGTAAAAGAGCGATTGTGGGATCAGGCCGTGGAGCTTCTGCGCACATACTGCGAAGTACAGTCTGTAGAAGACCGACAGACGAGCAACATTACGCCGATGAGCTAGGCTGTCTCTCGTCTAGGCTGTGACTCGTCTCTCGTCTTTTAGCTCTGCGTTCCACCGAGTCAAGTGCAGCAAGCTGGTATTTTGCTGAGCCATCCCATAAGTGGCAACTGTGAGTAACTCCATACAGGAACGGACCTGTGCTTTGTACAGAGTTAAATTTTACTACAAAAGCATAATTTATGCGCAAACAGCACACTTACAACATTTAGCTTCGCTTAATCTATATTGCGCAAGTATATCGCTGGTTCGCTTGACGGTGTTCTGCAATTCGTGTTCGCTTGCCGAACGTTCGCCGCAGACGCGAATGTTTTCTTTGCGAACTTCGGATACTTCGGTCTCCAGACGACTGATGCGGGTTGAGTATTCTTCGTGCACGTTGAAGAGTTCCTAGACAAGAAAAAACGTAGAATATTAAGATTTAATATGAATCGGCTATTCGAACTCTCTCAAGCCTATAGAAGAAGTTTCTCATGCATGCTCTTGGATTATAGAATCAAAAAGATTATACCAAAAGATTCTTCACGTAATCTTGCCTTTATAATATTGACAGGCGTTTAACACTAATTTCTTGTGAATGGCAAATAATCATCTTTCAATTAACTATGAAACATTCTAGATGATTCAATCAATCAATTAACTCAGGCTATCGCGGTCCACTGCTGGACATAGGCTTCTCCCAGGCTGCGCCACAGTCTATCCCAACCACCTTTTGGAGGTCTTCGCTACATCGTCACTGGGACACGTCCCACACTTCGCTTGCCGAAACGCTGTCTCCGCTCCAGGACTCGTCTGCTCCACCGGCCATCGTCCCTCGACAAACATGACCAGCCCACTGACGATTTATTGTATTCAAAATGTTTACTTATGAAAAATACCACTTACATCTTGTAAATTGACGATTTTAATTTTCAACTCTTCCATGACAAATCTGCATTTATTTTGGTCACATGGTTGATCTGATTTTGGGGACCTCCTGAAATATTACTTCAATATTTAATGATTATTCAAAAAGGAACCCCGTTTGTCTTCAACACAACAATTATTATCATGTTGTTGGAACCACAAACTCAGTGCCGTACATAATAAAGTTCCAATACATTTATAACCGAAAAAATTGGACCTTTTGATTACAACGGTCACTGGAAAATCAACTTAAAATACAGTAAGCTAAATTATATAGTTGAGTAAATGGCAATGAATTTATTTGTCTTTTATTTCAGTTTTTTATTAAATTATTAAAACATACTTACTTCTCGAGTGGCACAATGATTTGGGTTTGGGTGGTTTTCCTTGGAGTACTGAAATGTATTGTATAATGAATAAAATGTATATATAATAACAATAAAATAAATTATTAGGTTGTCTCATAAATTATTGCCACTATTAATATTAGGTTTTCCCCGCGAGGAATTCAATAGGCATGACGCGTGTTAGTTTCATAATGTATCCAGCTCTCGTCACATGTAATAATGTCCTCGAAAAAGGCTCGTCAATGCGGACGAAGTAACAAACTTTGACAAATGGCCACACGAACGGCCCGGTCATGGTCCGTTAACGCATGAGGTGTCCAACGTGACATCATTTTGCGATATCCCATCGATTTGAGATAACGATCTATAGTCGCGTGGGATTGTCCAAGCGCCTTCTCTAAATCGCGCGTACTATAGTCTGAAAGTAGCTCAAGTTCGTGACGCAAAGCATTTTCATCGAAGCTGGTGGGTCGGCCTGAGCGAGGTTGATCTTCGCAGCTTATATCACCGGTGTCAAAACGCTTATACCAGAAACGAACAGTCCGATCGCTAGTAGTACCCGGTCCAAATGCAGTGTTAATCTTTCTAGCCGTTTCTGTTGAAGAGACTTTAAGTCGATGCTCATATAGCATAATTGCTCACAGTTGACTCTGATACATTTTCACTAAAGACTAATTATTGCGTTGCGTTCGCGCCTATTTATGCCCTCACTATAAAAGATACTCATCCTTACTAGAAATATCTTAACTATCTTAACTGTAATATCTTTACTAACTTTCTTGAATTCGCTTTAGTTTAAATATGAGAAAATTCGAGAAAAATAAAATATGGCAAGAACTTATGAGACAACCTAATAAAATATCGGTTGTATAAAAAGTCTTGCAACATTTTTTTGCTTTTTTTGAAATTTTATTTATATTATTAAGTTACAAATTTAATCGATAATATAATCGCCATCGCTATCTATGACCTCCGCCCAACGCTGTGGTAGCTTATCTATTGCTCTCGCCCAATACTCTGATAACCGCGTGTTAAAAAATTCAGTAACTGCCTTTTCGAGTTGAGCCTGATCGTCGAATTTTTTATCCTTAAGATGCTGCTTGAGATCCCGGAACAGATAATAGTCCAATGGAGAAAGGTCTGGGGAATAGGCAGGATGCGGTAGCACTTCCCAGCCTAGCTCCAAAATTTTCTGTCGGGTCTTTTTCGCAACATGTGGACGCGCGTTATCATGTAAGAGAAAAACTTGTTTACGTTTCGGGCGATTTTGCCGGATTACATCGGCTACCTCCTGTAGTTGTGCAGCATATACTTCCGCTGTTACGGTGGCACCAATGTCGCGGAACTCGAAATAAAGCATCCCTTGAGCGTCCCACCAACAACAAAGAAGTATCTTTTTCTCGAATGATTCAGTTTTTGGTTGTTTGTGAGGCTGTTCGCCCCTCTGAAGCCACTGACGTTTTCTACTGTGATTCACGTACGTACCCAGCTTTCATCTCCAGTAACGAATCTCATAAAAAGTCCTTCCTATGGGGACGAAGAAGCAGTGACTCACAGATGCTGATGCGTGAAGCTTTGTCTGAATTTCGAAGTTCGTGGGGGACTCATCTCGAAAGGATTTTTCGATAACCGAGTTGATGTAGGTGATTGGCAACTGTCATATGGTTACAGCCGAGTGTCGCTGCCAATTAGCGGGTGGTAGCATTGTGCGCCTCTTTCAGTGCGCTTTGCAAAGCTTCTTCATTCAGAGCTGATGGGCGACCAGAGCGTGGTTGAAATATCTCCTGATTCAAACCGTTGATACCAACGGCAGACGATGGAATAGTGAGCGACGTTCTTCTTGAATGCAGCACAAATGTTAGCGCTAGCCGTCCTTGCATTGTGTCCTTGGAGGAACTCGTAATACGCAATAGCACGAAGTGACGGTTGACTAATCGAACACATTATTGCAGCTTGCACTGCACGTCACGCTTTTATATACCCTCCGGGTAATAGCTACGAGAAAGTTCTACCATATTATACTACTAGATTCCGCTAACGAAGTTTTTAGAAAATTATAGAAATAAAACAAAAAAATGTCGCAAGACTTTTTATACAACCGATATATTTATAATGTTAATTCACACACACCTATCTTCCCACTGGCTAGAGGTCGACCATTTGGTGACTTGTTCATTGTCTTGCTCTTTTGTGAGACAATTGTGCCTGTAAGGAATATTTTTGTTTCCTTTAACTCTGTTAAATTATTGTTTGCAACCAGAGTTATTCCTTTGTGTTTTGGTCATATTTCCAACCATATTTATAGATGTTTTGGACCACAATTATTACTTTGTTTTGGTAAACTAAATTGTATTAAGTACTATGTTTTAAAACTATGCGGTGGATACAATGTTATGGAACAATGTACAGTAAAATAGTTCCTTGTATACATCTTTTTGGGGCTGAATGTGCGTATGTAAGTATATTTGTGAATTATTTAAATAAGTAAATCGTTTTTTGTTTTATTTATTTTATTCTACTCTTACACACGGTGTCTACACCTCTGTCTATCTGATTCTATCGCAGGTATGCTGGAAGAAATTATATTATCACCTTTTACGTTTTTAATCGACGAAAACAAAGAGGAGGTTCTCAAGTTGACGCGTATATTTTTTTCTTTTTGTGTGTTTATATGTGGTGTACACAAACTGTCAAACAAATAAATAAAAGATTAGGTACTTTTTGGGCGGCGAAGCAGTGGCGGACCGGAAACGCCTTGAATTCGACGTCTGCGGCGGAGCCCTCTTCGCGAACTGTTTAGCCGAGCACAGCCTCATATTCAGCTGCTGTATCCGCTCCGCCATGCGCTGGTTTGTTTCTTTCAGTTCTGTTATGCTGGAAATTCAAAACAATGGGCGCTTTTATAATTTCTTACGTGACGAAATTATCGTGGACGTTCCGGGCATCACGATAACACAGGGAAGTAGAATTTGTGGAAATAAGTAACGTCCACGAAAACGTTATAACTTGCACCAATGTTTTAACATCAACGGTAAAAACGTATCCGTCGACGTCTACACGTGACGTGTAGAACTATAAAATGGCACAACAAATTAAAAAAAACGAACCGCAATGCCTTCGAAGGAAGATTGGAAAAAAATATTGACATAGGAATTGTTTATCAAAAATAAAATGACTAAATTAGGTACTAAGTACTACTTATCAATGCATATAAATCAAAAGTTCAGAGCATTAAAAAAATAGTGGCGCCATATACTTTTAAAATTAATTACCAAAGCTGTAAAAGTGTCACAAAAGATCTTCTACATAAAGAAATAAATTATACTTCTATCATTTCATACGCCTAGCATAATAATTAGAGCAATTTTTATCTGATGTGTACTATTGCAGGAGTGACCCTTATACAACGTGTAACGTTAAATGCGCAAAACCTCAGACACCCCAACTGATTTTTAATTCAATTGACCTATTTCATAGAGAAAATAAGTCATTAAAAAAAATGTAAAGGTTTTATGTGCTGTTTTAGTTTTACTGGCCATTCTGATCGTTTCTTGCGTCTGCGACGACGCTTTACCGAGGGAGGAGTCGTCACCGGGCCGCTGCGCCGCGCTGACATTGGCTTGCTTGACCTATTAATAAATAGACACGGCAACGTTTTTAATGAAGATTTTTTGAAAAATGTGACCTATATTAAAAAGTGGTTCAATTAATTCTGCTCGTTATTCTGATCAAACTATTTTCAGGTTTTGCGCATTTAACGTTACACGTTGTATAAGGGGCTCGTTGCTAACTAATAACAGCCGCACGGGTCGACCGTTCAGATTTAACTACGCTCGCCGCGGTCGCTCCGTGGATGGGTGACCATGTTTACATACCGAGACCTCTCCGTGCCTGGGAAAGAATACTAAGCCTGCCATTCTTGGATCTTTGACAGTTCTTAGGGGTTGTCAGCAGCTGGAAAGTCTGACAACCAGTCTTACCAATGGGTATAGGTAGTGTTACCCAGTAACTGGGTAGTGGAGGTCAGATAGGAAGCTAACGCCAACTTAGTTGGGAAAAGGCTAGGCATTTTGATCATGTACTAATAAATAATAATACAATAATATGCAATAATATTCATTGAACTCAGACATGACCTAAAGGTCTCAGTAACCAAGTCACCAAAATTTCAATTCCTAAAGAAAAACTCACTAACCTATTGGAGATCACAGCATACACAATAAAATGAACAACTAAGCTATCTAAGTTAAAATATTAATGAAGGGAACTATATTTTCTATCACCAAAATTTATATTTGTCATCAAGTTGTATCACCTAATAAATAGATCTATCGCCACGAAATATTTTCGTTCTCAGATAAACAAAAATTGTTCCCAGGTATGAATTATCAAATTAATGTTAATATATGTGTAAAATAAGAGATCGATAACCAATAAAATTATATTGCATTACATGAATATAAACTTCGCAGTTTTGTTACTTAAATAATAGCTCTGTGCTCAGAATGGTAGATCTGTCACCAAATAAATCAATTATCGATCCCTGACTGCGACTCCTTTTTATTTGATATTTTGTCACCAATACAGTAGTAACATTTTATTTCGTTCAGATATTAAATTAATAGTATTCGTTACCAATTTAATACATCAATTTATAATTTTAATGAAAAAATGATCAAAGGAATAAAAAATCTCTTGGGCACCCCGACACGGACAGGTTAGGTTCGAAGGGGATGACGGGGGCTCAAGTGAGCGAGCGGAGCGAGCGAACGAGCCCCCGTCATCCACTTCGTGTTAGGTTCCTTTAAACCCTGCAGACAGAAATAGGGGCCCCGCGAAGCGGGGCTCCGTCGACTGCACCTTATTATTATTAAAGATAAGTAGCACAATATATAATATTTAGTCTAAAGTGTATTTTTAAGGCGTCCATATATTTTTATGACAGACAATAATAGGAAAAAATGGATTTATTTCATAATATTTTAGGAAACGTTATTTGGTGACCATTAATCCATTTTGGTAACATAATATGATTTATTGGTGATCTCTTTAAATTAGTTTGCTTAAATACTTATTAGGACACACCTATTATAATACATACAAAAACATTTATTTGGTACTAGACCTTATATCTCAGGATTTTAGGTGATTTATTGTGGAACTGATTTTGCATTGTTTGGTGACTACATTTTGGTGACAGATCTACTATTTTGAGGACAAACCCTATTATTTAAGAAACACAAAACTAATTAAATTGGTGATAGCTTAAATGATACCCATTAATGAATAGTTGAAAATGTTGATGAGAAATTGAAACAATTTCAGTAAAATTAGCAAAAAGGAATAAATTGTTAAAAGATACAAAAATGTATAAATAAGTTAGTTTACAAGTAAAAAACTTACAAATCTTTCTGTTCATTAACAAAAGCTCTGGTACCAGTGGAGCACTCTTTCATCTCTTTAGACATAGTTTTGTCATGAGTTTTGGTCATCCGTTGCACCTGCGTGGACAGGACTCGGATCTTATCTTGCTGCCCATTGATAGTCTTTTTGAGTTCCAAGTTGTTCTCCAGAAGAGTAAAGTATAGATCTTCTAATTCCTTTCTACTTAATTTTGAAGGACATATTCTGTACATTTCTGGAAATAAATATGTAACTTTAATGAATATACAGCTAATTTTTGTAAGTATAATAGTAAAAGTTATAGTTACAACCCGCAACAGCTAATTTTTGTAACTACATATAATAGTAAAAGTTATAGTTACAAACCACAAGAGTTAACTTAAGACTTCACTTGGATGACATAAGCGTGTTGTATTGAGGTGTTGATGGCGAGAGTGGTATCAGCGTGGGAGTCGGACAGGCCCGCTCCGGTCTCAAGGTAACTCTTGAGGGTTGTAGTTAGTTTATTGGATTCATCATTCAAAACTTTTGGATGGGTACTCATTTAAAGAATTATGTACCTAGATAATGCCAGGTTGATTCAATTAGAATTAAATTGAAACTTTATTGGAACCTGCCACACAAATTAAAAATCATAATAATATTAATTAAGTTTTATTACCTGTATCTATAACCAAAATTAACATTACTGCCTCTATTACAATTTTTTTTTTAATTTATCTTAGATTAGAGACAACTTTAGTGATTTCTTGGTCCGAGGTTTGGATTGGTTGGCATAGGTCATTGAGAGAGGGAACACCGGGGTGGTTTTTAGTCAGTAAGAGTCTGACAGACCCCGCCGCCCGCCTCAGGGCGGCGGACATCCATGAGGATTTTCCACCCCGAAACAAAAAAAAAAAAAAAAAAAAAAAAAAAAAAAAAAAAAAAAAAAAAAAAAAAAGGTCATACTGCGTCAAATGCTACCTATATATAAAGGTAACCCTTACTGCATTATGCACCTTGTCTACCTACGTTACCAAGTGACTAGTTTTCGCAGGTAGGTATAATCCATGGTTGATAATTAAAGATTTACTTACCCCGATCTGGTTTAGCTGAGTGACTCTTGCACGTATTATTGTAATTATAACTTTCCATTTTCTCTTTACTGCAACAACTCATGTTAAAAACTTGCACTTGCATTTAAATCAGAAACAAAAATAATTTATCCTATATTCTTGGCTTGTTTATCGTAACATCGCAGGTAAAGTGATGTGTTGGCCGCCCACGATTACATCTCCACACAAAAAATATTTACGCCACATAATTTTAGCCCGATATTATTTTTATATTGATTATAATTTACTTCAATGCAAAATTCTTCACCGATAAAATGAAAAGACCGCCATAGCAACCACAGACTGATAGCAACTTTAGTCGAAATGTCAACATGGCAACTGTCAGTTGGCAGTGGTAACTCTATGATTTAAAAAAAAAAATATTTTCGTCATTCTTTTTCGAAAAATTACTATGTAACGAAGACTGTAGCCGAAATTAGAAAAATAAATCTATAATTAATATATGTATGTACCTAATAAAGCTGAAGAGTTTGTTTGAATGCGGTAATCTCTGGAACTACCAGTCGGGTATTTGGTAGCCCAATTCTTGATTGAACAGGTTAACATCTCGCTATGATCTTTGAGAGCCGAGGAGCCGAGCAAAACGAAAAAGTCAGAAAGAACGCTAAGTAATGGAGTGGGCGACGCGACGCAACACGGTGGGTCGAAAGAGTGACCCATTTCACCCCTTTTGTAGACCTCATGAATTTGGTCCAAAAGTTTTAAACGATTGAAACAGAACGGAAAATTTTAAGTGACAAATGGTATTGCTTGTATCTGTTGAGATTTTTTAGGTAACGCAAGGTATCACCGTACTTCGAATTCACCTAGAATGAATTAAATAACGACTTTATCTTGTCATATCTCAAAATCAAAAACTATGCTCAATTTGGAATTTTGTTTACTTTAAAATATCACAATAAACTATCATTTAAACCACTTTTGACCAATTCATGAGGTCCACAAAAGGGGCGAAAAATAGAGGTTATTTGGTCAGTGGCGGACTAAGCCCGTCAGAGGCCCGGGGCGGCAAAGCTGAATGAGGCCCCCCAGCTTTAAAAAAAATGTAGTTTTAAAAGCTTTTTATTCAGTTCACATTTGTATGTATAAATAAGTGTTTATGTTTATTTCGTTAAAATCTGGCAAGTGAAATTTAAATTCGAATTAAATTATTTAGGCTAAATAAACATACTTACCTACAATATGGAATGGATATGGGTGAGGAAAATAATATACGAATAGATCGACAAAAAAAAAATAGATACAATAAAGCAAAGATAGTTTATTTTTTATTTTTTGTAGCGTGTTATACGTGTTTTCGTGCCTTCAATTTACTGAACTCCTCAATAACTACTACGAAATCGATTTCTTTGGAAATTTTTCTTTCTATTGAAAGCACGGCTAGGTTAACAAGTCGCTCTGGACCCAGTGTAATCGAAAATATTTTTAACTAGTTTAAGTTTCGAAAAACTCCCCTCGCATGATGCAACCGAGATGCAAATGGTCAATAAGTAATCTTGATGAAATTATGTAGGTACTAAGCACATTTTTAAAGTCTTGTTTAGGATTTGATCAGGGGAACGCGGAGGCATTTGGGGGCCCCCAAGACCGGAGGCCCGGGGCGGGCCGCCCCTTCCGCACCCCGGTTAGTCCCCCACTGTATTTGGTTCACTCTTTCACGAGGATGAAGTCGCGGGCAGAAGCAGTAGGTACCTACCTAAATAATGTCCAAATAGAAAATGGTGTCTACCTGTTCAATAACTTGTATGTAACAATAATAAAAACGTGTCGCATATTCTTAGCCGCCATCTTATATTTTTATTTTGATTTTACTATCAGCTTCAGAGCCCTCGAAAACCATAAATACGTCACCCATTACGAAAAGCACCACTTCTTCAATCATTCTTTTGATTTTTCAAAGGGTCTTTTCATTTTCATCCTATTTTTTTCTATGCCGTTGGGCAGCGCTCTACAAAATCGGCGAGTCGTTGACTCCCGGTAAAAAACCAAACCGTCAATTTCTTTTTCTTCACCTTTTTAGGGTTCCGTACTAAAATGGTAAAAAGGAACACTTATGGTGCGACTCAGTCGGTCTGTCTGTCTGTCCGTCTGTCGCAGCTGGATATCTGAAGAACTACTATATGCTATCAACTTGAAATTCGAGGTAGTTTTAGATGACGTTTGCCCAACTAGGTAATTTGCAAATAAGAAAGAAATAAAAATATATTATAGGTATGTACAGACGCCAGCACATCAAGCTACCCGAAACTGTCAGATTTTCCCAATCAACTTTGAACCTTATGCTTTAGCGATAAAGTTGAAAATCTATTAAAGAAATCTGACAGATTGTAGTAGCTTGATGTGCTGGCGTCTGTACATACCTAAACATTTTCTTTTGCAACAGGGATTGAAAGGGGGTCTTAAAATTCGAAGTGGGGCTACTAGGGCATGTGGGGTATCATATAAAAGAGCGCTGTTTGCACATTCTCAATTTTTTTTTCTTGTCTTTTTAGTTCACATAGTTGTCGACTTTTGAGGAAAAATGTAAAAAAAATACCTTTCCCTCTTATCTCCGAAGTATGCAATAGAGACAAATCTGAAATTATTCTGTGTTATAGAAGTGTATGTAAAGATTACAGGAAAAATAAAACGATGTCTCTAAATAGCACACTTTTTCAGAAATCATCAACAGAAATGACATTACTTCCACTATTGGTCAAGAGATGGCGCTGGCCTAAAACTGCAATATTCTACACCGCAGTGCTAAAATTTTCTGACGAATATAGGCCTCGCCGATGAAAATTTAGTATAATATGATGGTACGGAACCTTCGGTGTGCGAGACCGACTCGCTCTTGACCGGCTGTTGTTGTAAAAGATTCTGCTTGCATCTCGGTTCTTTTTGCTCTAGATTTCGTCCGAGAATTTTTTCAACCCCAATTTCAGTTCACCCACCTACAGTCCGCGCGCGAGCTCCGAGGAATGATAAGGAATGTTGACCTAATAAGTTAGAGTTGTGATTTAGTCGATATTACACTGTCGATACTAATACATCTTGAGCTTCCGCGCGAGTGTAAATCATGAAATCATTCTATGAGGGATGTACTTCAAATTAAAAAAAATCTATCATGTATGTATTTAATCACTGTGGCAATCAGAATAATCAGTACTTGAAGAATTTGATGTACAGACGCCAGCACATCAAGCTACTACAATCTGTCAGATTTCTTTAATAGATTTTCAACTTTAGTTCTAAAGCATAAGGTTCAAAGTTGATTGGGAAAATCTGACAGTTTCGGGTAGCTTGATGTGCTGGCGTCTGTACTATCGTCACTCTCCTCACGCACTTCAATAATAAATGAGTTGACAACATTCTCCATTAAGCCATCCCTTTGACAGTAATGTTCCTCTAATGCTAAGACATGTTTATCATATCCACACCAATCTTCTTTTGTGACTTGCGTGATAGCTTTTTCGGTGACCTCCTTCAGCCTCGTCAGAGAAAAATCTGAAGTAATGTTGTGTTCCCTCACGAGCCTTTTGACTTTTGCCCATGCAGCTCGCATGGGCAAAAGTCTATTGGGTTCAAGTCGCACATATAAGGCGGTGATCTCAGTACATCGTGACCCAAAACAACTTATAAGTGTAGTACTATTTATAGTAGAAAATAACACTACCTACTATCGCAAATTTAAAAATGACTCGATAAGCGTGTTCTCGCGTCAAGGTCGACACTAGTACTGGGAGAGTGCGGGGGATGGAGCGACGGTCGGGCGCGGCGCACACCCGCCCGCTTCCTCAACCACCGATTCCTCGGAGCTCGCGCGCGGACTGTACCTATTAGCTTCTATCTGCGCTGCTGTAGACAGCGAGCTGATTTGACCGGCCATTTCATCATCTAATATCAGATATTAGATGATGAAATGGTGTAAAAAAATAAAAAAAAAATCTTCTAAGATTCTTAGAAGATCCTGATTAAGATATCGGGACAAACGTGCAGAGTTTCATCGTCACCGCGAAAGTTTTGGACAAGATATGGCACGTGGGCAGATATTTAATAGTTGTTTTTCTCTAGTAGACTTAGTCACTCTGTTTTAAAATAAGAATCCTTTTGTTCAAAACATTGCTTCGGATCTGTTTTTTTTTTTTTTTGAAAAAGTTACGAAGTTTAAAACTCAGAATACACTTGCTATCGTACCTATTAAATGCGGCCTTATTTAACGCTTGGCAACCGAGGTAATTTAATACAAGCGTGCGTCGTGGTTGCAATCATTTTTATGGAATATGATCCTCGCGAACCGATGTAGCTATGTATAAAACCCAGAAAATAATTAGGAGCCTTCAGTTCTGAAGAGATGATCAACGAGGCAACAATGCTCTGTCCCTCCAGTTCAAAATGTTTGAAGCGAAAAAAGAGAATTCGAGACACCGAATTAGACGTTGGTCAAGAAGTTTCCGTCTACTGTATCAAACGGGGACTCGTTCGTGTACGTAGTGGAATTCGGTTGCAACCGTATTTTATCTTTCTTAGTTTCCTAAACCCACGTTCTTTTCGTGAGTGTTGTAATTATTTTTTTTTCATACCTTTTATATTAGGACTGTATTTAACTAAATTATACGTATTTCTGTGAGGAACAGTGTCTTTCTCTTCTTTTTTTTCGCTACAATAAGTTTAGTATTAGAACTTCATTACGGTCGTGTAGTTACCAAAAATAATTTGTAAGACACCCCAGAGGTGTCGCCCAGTGGTGTCGTTGACAGTCCATGGTCGAGGCACTTGGCTATCATGACATTGGCCGTCACGACTAGGGTAGGCAGTCCTGGCAGCCACCGTTCTTCTAGGAAAACGTAGCTTTATTAGGTAGGAGTGCAAACGTGAAATAAAATGAACTTACTAATCCATCAACTGATTTTATTGAACAATTACCTACTTAGTTACGAAACATTATAACACATCGATTAGGCACCTAGTTACAAATTAATACTTAAAATAAACCTATTGGAATGACAGTATAATCTTTAGTACTTACGAAAGCAATCAAAACAAAGCATAACTAGGCGTAGATTTCTATTTATTTAATGTTTTAATAATCTTTTAGGATTGAACACGACTGTAGTAATACGTACCTGTAGGTACTTTGTACGTAGGTAGGTAAATCGTAACAACTTTTTTTTTTATAGATTTCGTGATTTTAAAGCTCTGCTTTATTGTATATTTTAAATAAAAGGAAAACCGACTGACTGACATAAGCGCACAGCACAAACTACTGGTACTACGGATGTGGAATTGTAAGTACACAAAGGTTCCTTTTAAAATGTAGGCTAGCATCCAGGTTTTTTTAAATTCGACCTTTAAGGGGTGAAACGGGGGGATTTCATCAAATTCGTCGAGCGAATAGATCGAAACTAGTACCTAGAACACTTTTTCATCTTTTTCATCTGAAATATTCATCAACTTTGATACAGTCTACACAAAATGCGCAGCTAAACACTTTGGCAATAATAGGTTTATCGAAATCGATTATTAATTTACGCTTTAAACAAAAACAAAAAAAAAAAACTTAACTAGGTTGACAAACAACAAAAGCTTTGCGAAGATATCACTTCAGGGTTTCACTAAAATTATAAACAAATAATTGTATTCAAGTAATGTCAATTTTTGTATTTAATTGTATTGTATTTTGAAGTTATTGAACTTCACTAAATATCTAAAAACGTACATCTTAACAGCTAACATAATTCATAAGTATAAAAAGGATCTTTTACACAACACAAGATTGTTGACACAAGTCAATCTACATAATTAATACTGGGTAATTCACAACATAATCACATAGATATCACGCAGGTACAACTATATAACTACACTTTTATTGGCACACATACACACATTTATAATGTTTAGAAATGCAAGTAAACTTTAAAGATACGTGCGCATCAGGCGAGGCAGACACGCTGAATGCGTCAGCTCGAGGCACTTGCGAGTGACTTGCGCGTGGCTCGTATTGTAGCGTGGTGGTAAATTTCCGTTCTGAAGATTGGCGTATGTAAGGTCAGTCTATGATAACCACGGTACCTAAGTATTATACTGGAAAAAACTTGATGAGTCAAAAACTACCACCCACTGCAAATTATGTACCTATCACTGAATATCGTGTCCAGCGTGTGCTGCACGCTACAGGAGCTGATGGACGCAACTGAAGGTGCCAAGCTCGTAGCCAAATTCTGGGCTATCTGTAGGTATATAGATTGCCATCGACACGCTAAGAACAAGATGTAAGTACCAATAGAGCATATTTTATTTATTATCATCACTGTATGACGATTTATTATGTTGGTCAATGACGGTTAGAAAAATTGCGGAAGATAGGTAGTTATTTTCCATAACTAATATATTTTGATGATAAGCTTACTTGCACTACAAAACAAGCCTACACACCTTTATTTATTATCTATACAATTACTAATTTATTTTTAACATGAAGAGATTACACAATAAAAGCCGAAAATATATCCTTACTAGATCACAAATAGGATTCAAAATCCCAAAATAAATTATATTATTATTATTTAAATATCTACAGGCAGAGTAATGAGTATCTTTCTTTATTAAACGATTCTGGATCATATCGCTAACTGTCCATTACTTCTGCCTCGAAATATACGTAGGTAAGGTCAACCACTCGTCATTTTGACTTTGTAAGCGCAGTGCCTTTATTTTGTAGCAGCAAGAGCGCAAGAACCGCGGGGTGATTGCGTAAAAATAGCTTTCATTTTAACAGTTCAACAACATTCATTGCGTTATTTAAGCTGTTAAGAAGACATATTCTTCGAACATATGAAGTAATGGATTAGCAATATCCTTCAAAATTATTTAGATTGAGATTGAAAGTGAGTTACGCAATTATGGTTCTGTTCTTATGCTGGTCCAAATATTACAAAATGGCGTACGGTTGACCATTTAACATTTAAATAATATTACCATCTATTCTTCAAAATGCACAATATAGGTTTATTTTTATTTGACCTTTTAGGCCGAGAATTGTATGTATTTCTTTGGGCACATGCTCACTTTATTCAAAACGTGTTTATTGCTGCCTCGCTTAGAGCAATTCTGTCGTTAGGCGCATGAAACTTTTAGGCAATCACAATAATCTAGAGGAGATCTAAAACATGCTTTTTTCACAAACCTTTCTTTAGTTATTTTCTACCATCGGTACATACCGATGGTAGTGATGGTGATGGTGATGTACCTAGTGCCACATATCTAGTCATATATTTTTTTTTGATCGTCAGTGATCCATCAGGTATTTTAATACTAAACATTCATGTTATAAATATTTAATTCAAATGGAATAATATCAGTTTTTCAAGAAGGGTGTGGTTCTAAATATTATTTCTTAACATCAATCTTCGTCCACCAATATGAACGGACAAATCCTGTTATTCTTTCGCACAATAGTATACGTAAAGAGTAAACAAGCAAATTCGTCATTATTAGAGGGTAATTTTGCAATATATAAGCCTTCTAAACTGAAGACTATGTTTTTTCTACATAAGGTATAGAATTCGTTTAAAAGGTAACATTTAGCTACGTTAATAGTATATTGTATGTATTTAAAATATTATTCACAATTTCCGTCCAAAAGTTTATTTTCATAAATATTCCACCAATCTACAACACCAATATAATATCATTCCGTAAGATACATCTCAATCTATTCTAGTTTGTGGCAAAAACTACCGTATAGTTACAGTCACACAATTATTGTCGCGATTTCCAAGCTTCTAGCTCTATATTATAATCCTAGGTAATACCTACGTCATTTCTTTAGGTTTTCAGGTATATTGGAGAGTTGATTATGGCGTGTACTCATTCGGTGCGCATTCACCCTTAAGGCGAAAACGACACGGTAGTCCGTGAAATTCAAATATTCTAACGTTTTTTGCAATTTGCAGGTCTGTGGTAACGGCTGCAGATCATACTTAGATCAACATACAACCTGTTGTATGTTGATCTAAATATGATCTGCGGCCGTTACCAATATCACTACATAGTATAAAACAAAGTCGCTTCCCTGTTTGTCTGTCCCTATATATGCTTAGATCTTTAAAAGTACTCAACGGATTTTGATGCGGTTTTTTAAATAGATAGAGTGATTCAAGAGGAAGGTTTATATGTATAATACATGCATAATATAGTAGAGAAACACTGATAATTTTAGAGGTTTCTAATGTGATGTCGTAAATAAACACATTTTTTTGCGCTTACATTGTAAACGCTGGCTGAACCCGTCGAGATAGATCAAAATAATGTACTACAGTATTGTACACCTTAAAAATGTCTACAAAAAAGTCCGCGATGGTATATGTCTATCTCTTAGGTATAACCCACAGTAACCATTTTTTATCCTATACTTTTTACGAGAAATAATAGCTCTAAAATTATCAGTGTTTCTCCATTGCACCCGTGCGAAGCCGGGGCGGGTCGCTAGTTTATTAATAAAATTATAATCGTAAAAATCGTCAATACAACTGTCATCTTCAAATTACTCATGAAATCATTAGTTACTTACATTTGAGGCCAATTCTAAACCAAAGAGTCGTGTTGCTGATTCTAATTATTATAATTCTGTAAAGTCACATTTGTTACGGCCGCGAATCATATTTTAATGAACATACAAGCTTAAACTAACCTGCAAATTGACAAAAACGTAAGAAAATATGAATTTCGAGGGTTACCTTTGCGAAGGTACCTTGGTATGTTAGTTGAACTTACTCGAAGAAAGTTTTTTCAAATTGTACCTTTTACTGAAGTCGAGACAATGTTGCACCCGAGACTTCTAATATTAAAAGTGTCTATATTATTTTATGACACACAGATATTCAAAGATTTACCTACTTGTATTATTTTTATTTCGTTCAATCTCAGAAGACCCATTGGCCAGATTCATGATGGACCTAGTGATGATTGTTTTCTCATTAGACCCTGATTTCAAGATGTGGATATACTAGTTTTTTTTTAGTTATATTTATTTGTTTGTGTAGCATTCATCTTTTTTCACCATCGAAAATTCTCATTAGATCCATTTTATTGTTTTATATTTTTTTTATATAAATAGACCTAATGAGAGAACAATCGTCACTAGATCCATCATGGATCTGGCCGATGGATCTTCTGAGATTAAACGTTTTATTTGACATGGTGCTCAACTAGATATTATCAAACAAGAATCGTCACTCTCCTGCTCTTATCTCAATTCAGGTATTTGGGGCCGACGCAACATATTAGTTATAATCTTTTTCTAAATAACAATTCAAACCCTAATAATAAAATATAAAAGTCATCGTCGTTTTTATATTCGTATAAATAATGTGTTTTTTTTTGGATTCGTTATCAAACAGATTTTTATCTCAATGTTAATCGTAGGCCTAGCATGACGCTGCGTTAGGTTAATCGAGGCGGTTCCAGCTTAAATGAATAGCAATACAAATATGTTGGTAGACACAAAATTGTTATTAGGTACCGACATATTATGAATATCCACTTTTTGCTCTTAACTGTCTTACACATTTGTGTCACCGACTGTATCTGCCTCGTAAAAGCAGATTATGCCTAGAAACGAGTCGAAAATTCAGCGCCTCGAAATTCGAATCTTCCGTTACGATCGTTTTTTCACAGCCTAAAAGCAACTTATTTTTTTATGTTCTTTTACCTAAAATAGCAATATGTTATATATTGCATTTAACTTAATGTAATTATCATCTCTTGGTAGCCTGACGTCACAAATCAATTAAAATAGCAGCTAAGAATATCGCTGAGATCGCTTGCTCACAGCTTGTCCCTCAAGCGAATATTATTACAACACAAGACTGTTGAGCGAGAATTAATCATAATAATATCTACAACTTGCTGAACATATACTATGACGTCACGTAACTTACGTTGACAGGAGCTCTTAACGCCTTTGCATTATATTTTTAAACTTGAACAGATCAAATGACGTGACTCCTTATTATTTAGCGTTGTTCTGCGCAGCTTGCCGGCGCAGGTCGGAGCGGATGGCGGCGGTGATGGCGGCGCCGAGGGCCAGCAGGCCGCACAGCGCGAGGTTCGCCCAGCGGTCGCCCACTGAGCCCAGCATCCACTCGTACATAAGGGTTGTTACTATGCCGAAGATCTGGAAAGAGGATTGTGTTGGATTGGATTGTGTCTGTTAATAAACAAAAAATTGCTGTTCAGTACATTTTGACCGCGTAGGTGTTTTACTTTTTTATGAAACAGGAGATTTTTTATTTTAAACCGATGAAACATTTCTACGCTACGAATCATATGCCGGATTCTTGGTTACAGTTTGCGCGTCGACGTCCCTTCCACCCTGCATACTGGTTAGCTAAATAGGTATTTGCACTTTTGACAACAATTCCCAGTAAATCGAATCTTCAGGAAGGTTGAAACCATCTAACTGTCATATACACAATTAATAGACCTTGTCGTTTTTTGACGTACAAGTTTGTTTTTTTTGCCGTACAAGTGACATTCAACCTCATGGTGGTACAGCAATTACGAGATTGACAATGTAGTATTTCTATATCTACCCAATACTGTTCTCTCGAGCATACTGGTACTTAATCAGTGGACTGGACAGTGACGTGAGAGTCACAGGCGAGAGCGGACGTCTACCTAATACTAGTGCGTAACCGATCCGACAATAACACCAGTGGTACCAGGAGTACTACACTGTTTATATTAGCTATAAGTTTCCCGAATAGTATAAAATAAAATACAACATACATCCAATAACAGGAAGGCGGCTGGACTAACGTGTAGTGAACTGAAATGGCATAAGATGGGGTAATTCTATTCTTTCTTACCTGAACCACAGCATTCAGTATTCCAGATGTAGTGCCCTCTGGTTCTGGGTACGTCACCTCAGATGCAAATTCGAAGCCCACTGGCAAGTATCCTGTCATGAAGAACCTGAAGAAGACATAAGTTATATTTTAGCATTTTATGAATTAAATAAATAATGAATGAACGAATGTGGATGGCTATAAGAGTAGGGGAAGACCAAAGAAATGTGATAGACTGTGTGAAAGATGATATGGCTAGCAAGGGGGGATGATTACTGAGATGACAACTAATAAAGACGTATAGAAGAAAAATACATGTTGCGCCGACCCCAAAATAAATTGGAATAGGGGCAAGAGAATGACTATGAAAGATTATTAACACCGCCAGCAATTTTCTACTACAACAATTTTATTGTACCTTTTTCCCGAAGAAGGAAAAGAAGGAAGAAGGAGAGTAATATTTTTGGAGAGTATGTACAATTGTACATATACAACGTGTAACGTTAAATGCGCAAAACCTGAAAATAGTTTGATCAGAATAACGAGTAGAATTAATTGAACCACTTTTTAATATAGGTCACATTTTTCAAAAAATCTTCATTAATAACGTTGCCGTGTCTATTTATTAGTAGGTCAAGTAAGCCAATGTCAGCGCGGCGCAGCGGCCCGGTGACGACTCGTCCCTCGATAGAGCGTCGTCGCAGACGAAAGAAACGATCAGAATGGCCAGTAAAACTAAAACAGCACATAAAACCTTTACAATTTTTTTAATGAGTTATTTTCTCTCTGAAATAGGTCAATTGAATTAAAAATCAGTTGGGGTGTCTGAGGTTTTGCGCATTTAACGTTACACGTTGTATATTATGTCTATTTCTTTGGCACGCTCTGTATCCTAAAGCAGGTCCCGATCGATTCGCGTTAATTGTGGGAGTGACTTATGCTATATACTATTTATTCCCTGTCAAAACAGATCTAGCCTACAGTTTGATTCAGAGATTTGTCTGATCTGTATTTTTCTCCAAGGCTTCTTTGAGTGCTCCATATAGACAAAGATAGAGAAAAACTGAACTTACCCAAGTAAAATGCTGCTCATGTACACGACGGCAATGTAACCACAGTCCAGAGTGAAGGTAAAGATCAGCATGCCAACAACTGAGGCAGCGTAGACAGAGAGGGTGGTCTCCTTGAAGCGATGTGTCTTGTCAAGGATGAGGCCACAGACCACGGAGCCGACCATGCCTGCTACTACGATCACCAGACCGATGCGACCCGCGTCTATGTTAGCTCCCTGGAAAGAGAGATAGCAATTAAAATTGATCCAACGATCTAATGCACCTAAGACGAGAGTCCTAGTGGATACCTAAGATGTGAGTCCGTTGCAAAAGTCAGCTTATAAAAATTAATTAACAGCGAAGGAAGGGACAGGAAAATGTTAAAATATAATACCTCCATGTCAGACAGACTACAGACAAATGCAATGAGTACCTGAATACGAATGATGTCAACCTTAATATTTGTAAAACTTCGTTCATATGCTCAAGGGAAATCTCGTATTTCAGTACTTATTCAACAATTTGAGCGAGATTACAGAATGTAACCAAAAAAAAGGATAAAGAAAAAAAAAGAATAATGAATTCTAGGTAAGTATTTCTCGAACTAGCATCTGAATTATTCTTTTGATGGCGATTCACGGCGACTGCACTTATCATTTTTTTCTTTAACGTTTATTTTATTTCTACCTAGTCAAGGATTACCACAGTAAGTAGGGCATTCGTCTAGTAAGTTACGTCTCTTACCGGATAATAAGTGAGTATGACTTGGTTGAGCAGCGTCGATATAGCGTAGAAGGTGCCGACGTTGAGACCGTACGAGATGAGGAGCAGCACGTAATTGCGGTTGGTCATGAGCTTCTTCAAGGACAGCAAGAAGTTGGAGTCCAGGCTGTTACCCAGGTCGGCGGCGGCTGATGGTGGTGTCGGGGGCGCGGCTTTGAAGACTGGAGGAAAAAATAAGTATTTTATTAATTGTTACAAACTTACAAAGATGTTGATGATTTATTACAACTATAACATTATTTTTTTTATCTGTAACTATCTTTACAATCACTTTGTTTGGCCGGTGGTTTACAAACTAGGGACAGTTTCTTTGGGACCTCAAAGATAACTGTGTATAATCGGTAAAAAAGTGTTAGATTGCTTCTATGAGGTTGATGTGAATCTGATGATTGACGAAGTGCATAAAAAATCATGATGCGAGTTTTGTATCACTCCCCTTATTTGCTTGCAATAAATATTCTTTTATAGAGGAGGACCTGCGACCGTGCTACGCCAGAAGGAAAGGTAGACCAGCGGCGTAATTGCGTAACGCACTAACAGGCTTTCATTTTGACAATTCAACAACAATCATTGTGTTATTTAATTTATAGAGCAGACAAATTTTACGAACTTATTATGAAGCAATAGCAATATCCTTCAAGATGATTCAGATTGTAATTGAAAGTGTGTTCCGCAATTAGGGTGCGGTAGATAGATTAACCCAGATAAACATGAAACTCTTTTTTTTCTTAGAAAGTTGTGATTTTTATATATAAGTCTTATTATAGCCCCAGCATCTCAGGAAAAATAATAAAAAAAATCTTCAGCTTCCGGAAAAGCTGGAAAATCATGTCCCATATTTATGGGTCAGTCGGCATAACCTGCCTTTTTACTAATATGCTTTTAATAATAAATGAAACCATAAATAAAACAATTTTTATTGAATCCAATGTATTAATTTTAATTTTTAAGATATTATACAACGTGTAACGGAAAGGGGGTATCAACCCTGAAGGAGGTGAATGTGCTCATGAAACTCAACAACTTTCCCCAAAGAACATAGGTCGAAATATGAAAAAAAAATTTGGCCCTCCCTTACAAAACTGACTACCAGCTGATTGATTTACTATGGGAGGGCCAAATTTTTTTTTCATATTTCGACCTATGTTCTTTGGGGAAAGTTGTTGAGTTTCATGAGCACATTCACCTCCTTCAGGGTTGATACCCCCTTTCCGTTACACGTTGTATATTACAGTTTTTGAAAATATTTTTTATGCGCTATAATAATTGAAAAAAAACATTCTTTGGTATGTAAATATATGTTAAACTTTACGCATAATTACATTTTTTTTGCATATTTTTTATTTTAAAATTACATAAAGTAACATATTTTTTTATAAAATTCACCACGTATCTTGTCAGCACAGTCAACAGTCATTAAGTGACGATTCTAAAAATATATGACGTCAATGGTTTTAATAAAATATAATGAGGGTAGATCTTTTTATTTCTCGAAACCCATGTATGGGTCGGTCGGTCTAACTGGGTTAATGGTTAGGTAATGTGTAGGCAGGGGAAAACCCGAGTAGCCACAAGACTATTATGAAACTCCAGCACTCACGTTTTCGTTAATTATGTAAATGCCTTAACGATGACTCGTTTGATAAGCGGTTCGCTAACATCTAGATCTTAAATAAAGTTGAGACGACGATAAATTAAACTACGTATAACTAACGCCGTTCCCAGTTTGCATACAATAAATCAATAGTTTAGTAACTACTCAAAGATTGGCAAAACTCATAGTCCACCCATCACTATTTTTAAGTTTGTTAAAAAATATACTTTTTAAAAAATAAATTATTAGGTCATCCCACTTCCAGTGTCATATTTTTTATTTCCAATATTTATGTATTGCGCAATGGTATGCAATAGTTAATACATGTGTTGTCTTGTACAATCATGTTAGCTTAATTTGGTGTGTTGTATTTTCAAGACGTGCATTGATTTAAAATGGAAGATTAAAAAAAATCTATTAATGTAGTGGAGCAACGTATATTTCTAAAGTTTTGTGCTTTACTCAACTACTCTGGAGGAGTTGCGCAAGACTTACTGGTAAAGTGTTATGGTCGTAACGCCTTAAATAAAAGAACCGTACAGCGATGGCTTCAAATGTACAAACAAGAAAGAACCACAGCTGAAGATGAGCCGCGAGCACCTCGATCATTATCATCGACTAGATTAGAAGCAAGGGACAAAATCAAGGAAGCACTTCGTCAGTCACGTAGGGTCAGTGTCAGTGATCTCTCCACTCAACTTAACATTCCTCATTCCACTATACATAGAGTACTCACGGAGGATTTATGTCTGGTCAATAAAAGTGCAGTGTGGGTGCCCCACACTCTGAACACGGATCAGAAGGAGTTTCGTTATGAAACTGCGCGTAGCCATTTATCGTGGTATCGCCGTAAGAAAAATATACTTAATAGATTCATATGCCTTGATGAAACTTGGGTCGAATTTTATACTCCTCGTCAAAGACATCAGTCACGATGTTGGGTGGAACCGGGCACTTCAGCTGAACATTTACCACGTGCAGAGCTGCATGAATGAAAAATACTACTAATAGTAGCTATGGATGTCAGAGGCATTGCTTTTTGGAGAACTTATGATGAAAATACAACTATGACTGGAGAGCGATATAAGTCATTTTTAGAAGAAAATATTCCTATTTGGGCAGACGAACATCATATAACGAGTCCTATAATTTTACATGATAACGCCAGACCGCACAAATCAAAAATAGTTCAGAATTTAATTGAAGATAAAGGATGTATTGAAATTATTCAGCCGCCATATTCCCCGGATATGAATCCTTGTGATTTCAATTGTTTTGGCCATGTAAAGAGGAAATTGTCGGGTACTCAATACAATAGCAAAAAGGAGTTAGATATTAAACTAAAGAGCATTATTGATGAATTAAATGAAAGTGGTACTTTAAATGGTGTTCAAGATTTGCCAGCAGTCTGGGAGCGAGTGATTAATAGTGGTGGAGATTATTGATTAGTGTCACAAGGTTATAATAGTATAGTAGTCAGTTTTTGTAAAATAATAATAATAAAAAAATATGACACTGGAAGTGGGATGACGTAATAAAAAGTGATAGTTCCAACATAAGTACCGTTATGCGTTAGTTTTGCCACTTTTTAAATTTATTGTCGAATTGTTGTCTCCACATTGCTTGTTAATTAAAAGTTACAAAGGCTATGATACAGCGTTACTGATTAAGTGACAAAGTATTAGTAAGCAGTTTATAGTGCATCATCTCACGAAGTTATCCGGTGTTGCAGGAGTTAACACGGAAATTGGCTTAGTTAGTTGTTCATACGATGCAGTAATTCACAGTCGTTGCAAACTGTCCTTGTTTGTGAGTTATAGCAACTTTAAAGAACTGTAACCTGCCAGCTTAAGAACTATTTTTAATGGTATTTATTAGGCGATGATATGTTATAAATAATATCTATGACAAACAGCCTTTTCATAACGTACGACCTCTTAAGGGGTCATTGTACTCATCATTATGAACAACTTTTTCTATAAGACCAAACCTGAAATCGCGAAAAAAAATCAGTTGTTCCCTACATTTTGACGAGTTACACGAACATAAATGTAGGGAACAGCTAATTTTTTTTCGCGATTTCATTACTGCAGTGCTATTCTGTAAAAATCTCACCGTGAGAACTAAGGTGAAGTGAGCGGGAAGTGAGCTGTCATTAGGGATTAACACTATTGACACTGCTCACTTCAAGCTCCCTTCACTTATGATTTCACGGTGACATTTTTACAGAATCGACGGGCTGTACTGTAAAGGTTGCCTGCAAAAGGGAACCCTTCATGATGCAGGCTGGCAGAAAAAATATTCTAGTTTGATTCGATCATTCAAGCGAATTTAGAATCCTCTAAAATTGTTAAGGAAGCGTTTGTTAGTTAAACACAATTGTTTTGGTCCCGTGAAAGTGAACAAGTCTTCTTGAAATAAAAAAGATAAAATTCTGCATAGTTTCTCATTTGGCGGCATCACTACGTCCATTACGATACCAGGGATCCGGAACGCCCTACACTACTCACCTAGGTATTAATACTACTACAGTTAACACTTACACAGCAGAATGAAGACAAACAGCACACTGGTGAAGCCAGCGATGAGGTAGAACATGAGTCGGAAGTCGGATGCTATCTCTGGGATGGTACCCGAGGCACGGACCAACAACGGAGGAAGAACGAACCCAACAGCAACGCCAAGCTGTGGAGAAACAAAACAAGTTTATTAAAGCAGGTATGAAATGATTTTATGGTTTCTATATTCTTAATATTTAAGTGGCCCGAGTAATTAAGAGGCTCCTTTAGACGGAGTCAAATTAGAACTTAATCACTTATAATATTTATTCAGAAGCTGTTGGTGAACCTTTATAATTAATAAATAACTTAGGGGAAACCGGGGTAATGGCGCTCACGGGGTAATGGCGTTCATACCTATATCTTGGCATCCATATTGCGTAAAAATATGGGACTAGGAGTGAAGTGTGGGGGTAGTGACGTGTAAGCAGGTAGTGACAAGTTTGGCTAGTTCGATCGCAGCAGGAGATAAAGAAGTGCACTTGTTTATTTTCGGTCGCTCTAATCGATCTAATTTTTTTGGTGTAACTATGTTTTTGTTGGTCAGTCAAAAATTTTAATACTTTTTTGTTATGACTATTATAAATTAAAGTAGTTATCCATTGTGTTTAACGATAGTTAAGCTATTAAAGTTAAAGTTTATTTATGTCCGTAAGGATTGAGGAGCCACATCAGATTTTTAAAATCTGATCTCACCATTATTTAGCAGCAATGTAGCTTATTTTGCAGCACGAATTCTAGATTTAGCAGCAAAATAATATCACTAGTTATTTTAATGCAAAAGTGGCTCCTCAATCTAAACGTCTGAATTGAGGAGCCACCTGGAACTCGTTAAGTAATAGATGAATATTTATGAAAATGTTGTATCATTTAGTAGCAATTTTGCATATTACCGTCTAAAAATTTAGCTTCTGTAGCGCTAAAATGAAAGAAAATACAATACTTTTAATATGGCTCCTCAATCTAAACTCAAGAGGTGAATTTCTATTGGATGTGAGCGATCAATTAATATATTCGACAAATTGATCATTTAGCAGGTGTTGTGTTTGTTTTTGCAGTATAGAAGTAAAATAGTAAAACAGAGTAAATTTTGTATATGAACGCATTTTCTTTGGCTCCTCAATCCTGACGTTCTAATTATATATGTTTGACTGCAGCCACCTGAGATCTCAACGGAATCTAAAGCCAGAGATACTAACATTTAGCAGAAATGTCTGCTAAATATATCTGCACAGTTCAGCAATGTATATATTTTGGATTCTGAAAAAACAATACTTAACTATTGTCTTGTAAATTCAGTGTGTAGGGTGACCTTATTTTGGGGGTACCTACAAATTAATATTTCACTTACGTACCCACAAATATTTATTTAGTAACAAAACTTTCATCAGCGGTGAAGTATTCTCGTTTGTACATCATGAATATGTTCATGTACGAAATAAATAATTAACTTGTATTTCTTATATTATAAAGTTAATCATCATGTTTGTGTCATCATAATTAAGTTGTGGGGATATTAATATGTGCAATATCGTGCAGTGACTGATAATTAAGTGCAGTTTGATGTCCTGTTTTCAATGTAAGTACATTTGTGCCAACTATTGTTATTTTTTTACATTTATTTATTTAATATACAGTATGTTCGGGTTCGAAGTTTACAAATTAAAATACATACTACGGTCGATTCTTAAAATAGACAAAATTGAAGCACTTTAATGTTCTAAAATATTTGTGGCGATCATTTACATTCATCTTACACAATACAGTTACTCGTATACCTATACACATACATGATAACATAACATACACATTACACAACTACACACTAATACCTACAAATCATTGTTTTATATATGATTATTTAAATAGATATGTTCTAACGTGCCAAGTAGTATTGTGACCTCCTTGTGCTTATTTTCTTGTCTTCTATATTTCTGTGTTCTGACATAATTTTAAAACCTGCTGTCAATAAGACTTTTCTTCCTTGAGCTTTTTATATCGTGTATGTAAAAAATATAGCTTTATAACCGTGAGTATTAAATAAACATCTTTTATTTACCATACGAACATTAGTGTACAACTCCACTAAATATTTGTTAATATTTAGTTATGAAAAAATTCAACGACCAGTCGGGATTTGAACCTGCGACCTTCGGCGTGCCGTGCCATGCTATAAAAATTACTAAAAGTCACTTTGTTTAACGCAATATTGTTGTTTCAGAACCATTATGCCGAAAGGCCGCCAATCGATAGTAGATCTTGAGGATCAACAAAAAGTATTTTATAAATATGCTGGGATACTACAAAATCCTAACATTAAAAGTACTGACCCTATTTTCTTAACCATTTCCAAAGAACTAGATTTTAAAATGACCCCGATAGCCTTATATACATCATTGAAACGTAAACGTCATATATTTTTTGAAAACGATGGATCACTTCTTGAGCAACAAACAACTGGCGAAATACATACTATAAAAAGTGCAAGTTGTAGCAGTAGTGACCCAGATACGTCATTAAAAAGCAAAGATTTTGATTTCGAGAATAGTGCACAAAATGATACAGTAACATTTTCATATCAAATGGACTTGTATGACTGGAAAAAAATTCAGCCTATATACGCATATCAACAACGAACAGGCACTTCCACCTATAAGAAATACAGAACCATGCCCAAGTTTAAATGGAGTAATCTATTAAAAGTAAACATTTATAAATATACTAAACTACCTTGTACTTGGACTTTAAAGCGCGAAAAAGTGGTAAAAAACAAAATCTTTGTGAAAGGCAATTGTTCGCAATGTACTGCATATGCTAAAATAGAAAGTTATGAAACTACTGATAAAATCCACACAATCTACTGTAAAATAACGAATATAGACCGAACTGTCAAACACAATCCAACAAGGAAATTCAAGTTAACGCCCCACAAAAGACAACAATTAGCAAAAATATTAAGGTACAAGCCTGCAATAGTAGTTCATAATGAAATGGCTTCAGAGATCCTAAGTATTAAGAAAGATGAAAAAGAGGTTGTAAATACACCAGCGTTGCCATCTCTTTCTTGTTTGCGACAAATAAAATCTGAGGCCAGGAGAGAACAGCGGCTTGATCCCAATCCAATTATATCTCTAGTGGTTATGGCCAAAAGTACACATAAAAATGTAATCCGTTCTTTAAGTGTACACCCTAATTTCTTTGTATATTATTGGAACGAGAACCAAATTGATTATTACAATCTGTACCTACGGAAATTTGGAAGGGTAACTATTACAATAGATGCTACTGGCTCATTCTTTGAAACAATGCGGCTCCCTGATGGTACAAAGATGACCAAAAGATTATTTTTATATGCAGGTCTGATAACAGCAAATCTTAAATTAAAATCTGTACCAGTATTACAGATGGTTACCGATGCACACGACAAGAAATCTATATTACATTGGCTAAATCAATGGAAAAAATCAGTTGATAGATCACCTCATGAGATTATTTCAGACGATTCTTCTGCCCTGATCGCAGCTAATACTGAAGCTTTTACAGAATTCAGTAGTACAAAAGAATACATAAAAAACATGTTTTCAATTTTAGAAAAACAGAGTTCAATCCTTCAAGAACAAAAGCCCTCTACTTTTATCAGACTTGACACAAGTCATTTTGTAAAAACTTTGCACAACTTAAAATGTTTTAATGATGTAGAACCAGACATAAAATATTTTTATATTCGCTGCATTTTGTTCTTAAAAGAGTGTGAAAATTTTGAAACTGCGAAAGAAGTCATCGGTGATATGATTCAGACTTGTCTTAGTCACTACGATGATGATTCAAGTCCTGCAAGTTCCAATTGTCAAGGTGCCTTAAACCGACTTGCCTTACGAATGAAAAATATTGAATTAGATCATACGGCAGAATTCAGCTTTGTGGATGATGACAAACGGAACGACGACGAAGTTTTCGGAACTGAAGAACATCACACCGCAAACATTGATTTTTTTATTTGGTTGGATGATAAAGTAGCCCCATTTCAAAAACAATTAATGAAAATTCATAAAAATAATAAAAATTTATATTTTTTACCAACATTTATGTCAGAATTTAGGAGGATTCTTGGAAAACTTCCATTATGGTCAAATTTATTGTGTTCTTTTTTTAAAGCTGATAATACTGTTCCATCATCATCTGGAATTGAGAGCTACTTCAAAACTTTGAAAAAATTGCTCTTTAAAACAAAGTTACAAAAGTATCGAATTGATGAATTTATAAAAATACATTCCCAATATTTAGACGGGGAAATCGCACTGGCGAAAAATGATCTTATTAGTGACTTACAGAATAAAGAAACTAAACGTTCTCGAAAAAGGAAGTTTTCATTCAAAAAATCACAAACCCAGATGGAAAAATCTCAAAAAGGAGTAAACACATCTCAAACGCAAGTGAAAAAAAGAAAATTAACAAAGTCTGTGAGAGTTAAGAAGATTAATCGGTCATTTGATGCCGAATCAATTTTTTCTGATCGACCTTCTTTTATTGAGAATTGGAGGGGTGAAGCCGATACTGATTCATTAACAAAAATAAAAGTAAAATTTGTAAAAAATGGCAACCTATGCGATGCTGTATCCATAGGTGAAAATTCTATTAAAGTAGATTTGAGAAACACATGTTGCTTTGATTCGGTCATTTATTTGTTGAGCATGACTTTTAATCAAAGCAGACGTTTTCAAGAAATATTAAACACATACTCAGAAGATTTAATCTCACAATATATTAAACTTCTATCAGATTCTGCTTCTACTGACGGTGATATACACAAAATGAGAACCCAAATTGGTGTGCTGTATTTTGATACTACAGTAAATAGTAGCCACTGTGAATTTGCTTGTAACGTGTCTTACATTTTTGAACACGTAGCCTTGAAGTATTGCTTTAGTGCCATTTTTACAAAAAAATGTACTAATGATTCGTGCCATTTTATCCCAGTATCCAGGCAGATCGCATTTTTGCCTTTGAATTTGAACATAATTTCTGTTTTTGGCATCCAAGGTTTAGAAGATGCAACTTTAATCGCTGATGAAAAAACCGACTGTACGTTTTGTAACAACCAAACTGTGTGTAAATATACTCTATCAAACACAGTTTCATATGAACTGAATGGTTGTGAAAAGTTTACAGTGAGAGAAATACCAGAATTTGTAATGTTTTCGAATAAATCATATCAGTTAGTAGGTGCTATAGAATTTATTCCTGCAATTAACGAAACTGGCACGGGCCACTACAAATGTCACTATCTTACACTGAAAGATGAGATGTTCTGTTACGATGATTACGATTCTAAAATTCGTATAAGTACTAATCAGCCAATATTCATTCATTCTATAACTTATAGCGAAATTGATTGCTAAATAACCAAATCGTACGTACGATAGATATAATCTGTTATGAAAATATAAATTTAATAAATTACTTATCCTGGTTTCATTAATACGAGTATAATATGGTCACCCTACACACTGAATTTACAAGAAAATAGTTAAATATTGTTTTTTCAGAATCCAAAATATATACATTGCTGAACTGTGCAGATATATTTAGCAGACATTTCTGCTAAATGTTAGTATCTCTGGCTTTAGATTCCGTTGAGATCTCAGGTGGCTACAGTCAAACATATATAATTAGAACGTCAGGATTGAGGAGCCAAAGAAAATGCGTTCATATACAAAATTTACTCTGTTTTACTATTTTACTTCTATACTGCAAAAACAAACACAACACCTGCTAAATGATCAATATGTCGAATATATTAATTGATCGCTCACATCCAATAGAAATTCACCTCTTGAGTTTAGATTGAGGAGCCATATTAAAAGTATTGTATTTTCTTTCATTTTAGCGCTACAGAAGCTAAATTTTTAGACGTTAATATGCAAAATTGCTACTAAATGATACAAAATTTTCATAAATATTCATCTATTACTTAACGAGTTCCAGGTGGCTCCTCAATTCAGACGTTTAGATTGAGGAGCCACTTTTGCATTAAAATAACTAGTGATATATTTTGCTGCTAAATCTAAACTTCGTGCTGCAAAATAAGCTACATTGCTGCTAAATAATGGTGAGATCAGATTTTAAAAATCTGATGTGGCTCCTCAATCCTTACGGACATAGTTTATTTTATTCGTTTGTTTTGCATACATAGGTTTTAGCGTCATTTCTCCGTTGCTTGAGCGCCATTACCCATGGTCAGGGATAATGGCGCTCAAACCTGTCCTTTTTTTCAATATTTTATTACTCAAAATTAATAAAAGTTTCATAAATTTTGTTCAGGAATATTGATTGTTGGATAGTTAATATATTGCTATTTTATCCTAATTTTAAAATAAAGATATTAATAATGAGAATATAAAGCCTTTTCCTTAAGTGAGCGCCATTCCCCCCGCTTACCCTATTACGGACATAACTGTACGACCTAATAAACCAAGTTCGTATATACCTAGCTAAAAATCAAGTATGATGCCTACATAATCAGCCTACACTGTTACCATTTCTGTGACTGAGGCCTCCTCTCTGTGAGAGGTAGTGAGCAATAATCCACCATGTGGGCCCAGTGCGGGTTGATAGATGTCACATTTCTTCGAATTTTTGGTTTTAGGACATGCCGGTTTCGTCACGATGTTTTACTTCACCGTGTTGAGAGCAGTGGTGATGAAATTAAATACACAAATTAAAGTGCCTGCCTGGGTTCGAACTCACGACCCCCACTGCTCTTAGACAGATAGCTACCTAATCGACATCAAATATTACATTATTTCAGAGTGTTATGTTCTGATAAGCAGATACCCTGGAAATGTTAGAGCCGAAACACCCGGCCCCCAGCTAGAAACAGGGGATTGATTATATTGTGGAAACTAATATTATTACGTAGGTACGAATGAAGTTTCCTTGTCGGAACTAATTTCATGGTATGATATTCAGTGAAGCAGATGAGTTTTCCGAGTAATCCTCTTACCATGTGGCTTTTAGTAGCTGCCTGTGTAATGTAGTGACTAGCGATGTTGGTATATGTAGGTATCAATTTTATTTTGAGTAGATATAGTATCTTTGGTGAGGGGCGCTATGTATTTCTGCTTTAAGTAGGTCAGTAATAGATAAGTATGATTACCTAAAGGCGATATTATTTTTCAATTAATTTGGTCGGTTTCATTTATAAGTACCTATACTCGTAGCAGGTAAGAACACGCTTTTATTAGCTTCACTTGTAACTATATGTAACAAAATCTTAAAAATCAATTATAACCTACTTCTAATTGTCGTTCGAAATGAAACTTTGTATGTATATGTAGTTTGGAAGACAATACTATAATTTGGTATCTTGGAGCTGATCTGATGGTGGATCCAGGAGGTGGATAGTGGAACTCTTCAGTGGCTACTAGTAAACCCCTCGAGTTTGGGCGCATATGTTTTGACGAGTCCAATAGATTGCACTTGGTGTCGAGGGTCTGATGATGGAGCCAGGAGGTGGATAGTGAAACTCTTCAGTGGCTACATGTAGGTAAGCCCCTCGATTTTCTAGTAGCCACTGATCGCTATAGCTTCTTTACCTTTATACTTATTAACTTAATGACGAATAGACTAGACGCAAAAGTAAAAAATAAAAATATGCAGTTAAAAAAAAAAAAAATTAAAAAAAACTACGCTTTTGAAACGCACAAAAAATTATAAACTATTTACTTAATTGAATTCTAAAAGTGTGGAGCGCTCTTATAATTAATTCCATTCAAAAAGCGCTCTACGCTTTTAGAATTCAATTTATAGCACAAAAATAAACTACATATTTGATTTTTTTACTTTTGCGTGTAGTCAATTCTTCATTAAGCTAATACTTAAGTATCTTTATACTACTCAACGAAGTTTTATGTTATTCGTGTGTGAAGAGCTAGCTTATGCTTCAGGAACAACATGCGCATAAATAGTAGTTTATACAGGGAAACCCCCAATGTAAACTACTATTTACTACTACTACTACTTATTCATACAAAACATAAGTTTTTAGTAATATCACACGAGTGTTTTACTGTTAAATCAATAATGCACGGGAAAAGGTAATACTATTTTCCAATTTAGGTAACCTTGATGTGCCATCGCAAAATTACGTTCATTTACGGAACTGACAAATATTCCCATCACTTCCATACAGCTGACAATTTTTTTGGGATGAAGAAGATCCCAAACATCGCCTCATTTGGACTTGGAGCGGTTTGAAATTACTGTAACTTTGGATTCCCCCTTGGTAAATGAATCTCATTCTGATGATTATTATTGAATTTATAAACAACTACTAGCGATGACCCTTATACGGTATAAAATTGATCGCAAAAATGTCCCCTACTATTAATTGTGTGAGTCCGACTCGCTGTTGCCCGGTGTTATTATTATTTTTTTTTTTAATCCGATCACGTTTCATTTTTATGAAGGTTTAATCGTACCTACCTGTTAAAAAACAAGCAAACGTCACAAACTCCATTAAAACAAAAGAATCACGATAATCTTAGAATCATGTAGTAAACTGTCACGGAGGAGTAATGATCCTTCGTGACGACTTGGACTTTACATAGTTTGCTCTGCAATAAACGATTTAATTATAATCAAGTAAACAGCTCATAATCCTTTCAAGGTTTCGTTTATTTTTTTACGACTAAATTAGTCGCTGCTATCGTGAAAATCTGCAAATCCTTTCTGTGAAGTGTAAAAAGATTAGGCTAATATATAAACAACATGTCAAGGCACCTGTCCCTCCACAGATAAGAAAACGACTAGCTATCAATGATATTCTCGCTCAAGAAACGCGCAAAAGACTGTTGGACCCGTGTAAGTGAAAGAGATACATAATAATATATTAATAGTTGATTGATGACTGTTCACACCGCCGGCGAGTATTCGTTTGTCGCAGCGACAAGAGCTATAAAAGTACTCGCTCAACGACGCTAGCGGACAGAACACTCGCTGAGAGACTTGCGCTTGGTACATTCGCATACCAGCGATTAATCACTCGTCGCCGTTTTGCACTGCTGCCGTGCTGCTCGTTCCTCGCCAATTAACGAATTGGCGAGACTCGCGACTTACAACGTTAAGTTGCTAGCTCTACTCGCTTCTAGTCAATCGCCGGCGAAACGCGTAGTTTTTTTCTCGTGCTGGGCGACCACTCTTTACCTAATAAGCCTATAATGTTCCCACTGCTGGGATACATCCCTCCTCTCTGTGAAAGGGAGTGGGCCGTAATCCACCACGCGGGTCCAGTGCCAGTTTGTTAGATGTCACGTCTTCGAATTTTTGGTTCCAGGAAATGCCGGTTTCCTCACGATGTTTTCCTTCACCGTATTGAGAGCAGTAGTGATGAAATAATTTACAAAAAGTAAGGCGACAGTCTGGGTTTGAACCTACGATCTACAACTCATAAGTCGCGGCTGTTACCACTGGGCTACCACCGCTCTCCACTCATTATGTCCGCACTAATTGAATCTTCAAAGCTTATAGCGCCTAGTTCCTGAGTGCCTTTCTTTTTGGGTGGGCATAAAGGTTGGGATAGGCAACGAAAACTATTATAGTTGTTGGCGTAAAGGTTCGAAGAAAAATCTCTTGAAGTATGAAATCCCCAAGTTATGACGACAGTGAAGAGATGAACCATGGTGACGCATAAAACAAGCAAAAATCGGTAAAAAGCAGTATTTTCCTTCTAAATCATGAATAAGTATAATATCAGGAAATTTTAATATTGTTAGCCGTTGTAGATCGTTGGTCATCGCATACTGTGGACTCGGACAAAAGATATAATATATTTCATGTGATTTATAAGCCTTTTGTTACAGCTTGCGCGTTCGTTAAAATTAGAATTCGTCTCTCGGGTTCCGATTTTATTGCTGTTGACCTATCTAGGTACCCCAAATGGGTGATCAAGGTGGCCCACAAGATTAACATTCTGCAAGTAATTCGTACCTGCCTTCTCCATAACCGATAAATCTTTTTAGATTTATGATTGTGATCAGTTTTACGGTCTCATCTACATAATCGATATTGGAATTTCTGTTGCGGGACTTTTCAGTCAAAAATTTAACTTACGAAGATATCGAAACATTACAATCATAGTGATTTGTTTGAGAAAACTAATAGGCCAATAGTAACTTTTGTTTTGAAGACAACGGGACAAGTCAGAAAACAACGGAAAACGAATGCATGAATGTAGCTGTGCTTGCTTGGCACCCAAGGTTTCTACTCTCATTTCAAACACCATTAACTGAATTTAATTACCTAAACATTTAATACCCATCCACTTATAAAGCAAGTTCCCGTTTCCGGCCGGGTCACGTTCGATAAAATGTAGCCTTCAATAAAACAACAGTCCAGCCATCCAATGCTTTGTCGGACAGTCGGACACGGCAACATTACTAACAACTGTGGGACCATTACTTTTTATTGCGACTGAAATATGCGCAGCTGTTAATTTTTTCACGAGCTATGCGGGTGAAGTTTGTTTGTTTTCGTTGACGGATTTGTTATGTCGTGTCATGTAGGTCGTCATTTTTAGCAGATTTTTTTAACTCGACTTTAAATTAAAGCCTCTAGGTTTCCCACGTCTATTCGGGGTACTAGTCCTACTCACACAGAAAGAGGATGTACCCATTACTATTTTTTTATCTGTATTTTACCTGAATTAGGTAAAGGACGCCAACAAACGAGATGGGACGATGATTTAAAATTCATGGTTTAATTTCGAGACATAACCCGGTGGAAAATGACAGAAGAGATCTATTTATGCCAAGAGGCACGCCTACTAAATTACTGGACATTTTATACTGAAACCAAAACAAACACAGTGTCTGTATTTAAGTCAGCAGTCCAAAATAAAAGGCGAATTATTATTATAACTAGGTAAACTAACTGCAAGTTACTAGGTTCGTCTTCATAGTCTTTCGTAATTATGACTTTGTAAAAGGAATAAGCCAACGTAGGTACCTATAGGTATTCATTGCTTTGGCAAATTGAAAACCAAACCCTTTGAAATGTTTCGAATAACTTCAGAAACAAACATTTCATCGAAATAGAATCAGCGCGGTCTAAAACTGCAAACTCTTTTGGATATTACTGGAACGAGATTCTGTTACGCTAAACCTTTTACCGAAGCTCGAAGAGAAAAATAGTGCAGAGTGAAAGATTTCTAAAGAACATTCGTGTGTACTGTGAATATCGCATGCATTGGGGACTGCAGATGGTTTTAAATAACCGCTACGACAATAGGCACTCTGCTGTCTGAATATTTTTAGACACCAAATAGAGAGGGGATTTTATGAATGGACCGAAGTATACTGTATTTATTTTCAGTTTTGTGATATCTGACCAGTCCAGAAATATGAGGACTACAGTCTACAGCAATAAAACGAGCTCTTGGGAAATAAACCAAGTGCGAGTGTGGTGTTCCCATTCTACACGGGGTCACCAACTCAACATAACTAAACCTTACCCTCAAAGGACCCCAAGCAAATCAGTGACTTCACTGATAACGCAATGGGAGTGGACACTTACTAAGCTAAAAGCTTTGTACCAGAAGAAGACTAACAGTCTAAAACAACCTGGAAGTGTCCCACAGCCACTGCAGCATCAAGTCCAGTTGACTGAATCAAATAAAAATAATATTGCATGTGACAGCAGCTTACATCACAGTAGTGCCATACAAATGCACAGTTACATTCAATTTGATCAATGATACAAATCGTGCAGTGAGCCCCCTCGCGAACAAATTGGATGATCGCTTCCCAGCACAATCACGACAGTGGAACATTACAGAACACGCGGAGTGTTGGTGTAAGTGTTAGGAAGGTTATCAGAGAGAATATAACAGCTCTACGGATTCATCAAACACCTGAAGTGTCGATACTCACATGCAACAATAATGGGTTTAAGGCACTTGTCTCACCGTCGACGTGGAAGCGAATATTTTCTTGCTCAAGAAACGTATGAAAACATGTCCCGTGTCAGTATAAGACATGTATAACTATATTTATCTTTGACCGCTGACTTTTCACACTGCAAGCAAGAATCTATCGTAATATAGTCGGACAACTTCGACTATATTACGATACGCTTACTCGTCGGCGGTGGGACAGGTGACTAAGGGTTGAATACAATACATGCAGTGTCACAGTCACGTCATTATAACCGTGAACCTACACGTTTGTGGTAAACCGAAGTTTCCTGTTCTCCTACCTGGTCATCGTGATCGTCAGTAAGGTACGTCATTCTAATTAAAGAACGATGCTGAAATGACTGAATGACGATGATAGGTAATCAATATTCAATTTTATTATAAAATCATCCCGGACTGTAGCAGATATTTCAGTGCAATATTGCGATCCATTTGGAGATCTTTCTAATTGCCACTTTAAGGCCGACGAATGTACTACGATGTGTTACTTCCTCTATTCGCATGCGTGAATATAAAGTATGGAGTTGAGCATATTGAGAAGCAAGACATTTTTATGACATAACTGTCAACGCAGTCAATCAACCAGAGCAATACAGTCAATTTTAACTTACACTAATAATTTTAACACTGTAAGATTGTACATTAAATTAAGTTTAGGCAAATCTAAGCACTAAACGCGAATCAGAAAGATCTTATTTTCTCGCTCCTACATTTATCTCGAGGAAAAACAATAAAAACGACCATTTATTTGGCATGCAGGTCACGTCTCCAAGGAGGAAAGTATTTGCGAGTAAGCCAAAGGCAAGCGGTTGTCAACCTCGTCCCTCATACCAGACGTGCAATTTGTTCCGAAGCAGATCAAGATTATTCCATTACTGAAGATTGTACCTAAATGTTGTATTTTTTTAATGTTTTGATACAGATGTCAGAAACGTAAACATGATTACTGTACGGTTACTTTTCAGTGTTTTTACTCAAGTAGGTACTATATTTACTGTTTTGCTTGGAACAGCTGCATCTGCCATTTTATTTTGTTTGTTGATGCTTTTATTTTTTGCATTCATATTAGTGGAAGTTGCTTTAAAATATTAATAAGTAAGTGCCCAATATACTGTGCTGCCAATACGTAAGTGCCCAATACACGTTCTTGACATACGCGGGGAAAAACATGGTTTCGAAATAGAAATAAATAATATAAACAACGTGTGATTAGCATTTTTCTCATGTTCAACGCACATGTGAGAGATTGTCTTTGAAATAGCTACAAATTGTACAAACAAGGGGAGTGCTACATGTGTCCCGCAAGCAAAGCCGGGTGGTTCTTTATTTAGATGTGTAATTTTGTTTCCAATTTGCCATGGGAGGTCTTATGAATACTAATGGCGTAATTAGCTACCATGGCTGTAATTCAATGGGCTATTCTTATGGGATCCAATTCGATATCACTGTATGTATGGATGAAACATGTGTCTGTAAAAGAAATTCTAGGTCTTTATCACACGAATCACAGCGAAAGTAAGAAGTTACTGTCTCAAAATATTTAAAAACTCTTTAACATTCCAAATCGTAAAACGTAATTTTGTTAAGTTCACTTTTCCACTTTATAACCTAATATAAATTTTGGCGGACCATTCCTTTAATGCACAATAAAGTTAAAGTACGGTCCTTTCAGCTTATAAAATATTTGTTCTCTTATCAAACACCAGACAGGCAAAGAAGATGTGAATTGGCCATCAGCTTTTATTGAGCTGACTCTTATTGCCACGAGTTTAAGTTTATAATTGAGTGACTTTGTTGTCGAAGTCTATTAGGGCTTTAGACCTTGCGTTGTATTATTTCTATTGAAATTTCCTTCTTCTTTATTGGGATTAATGTGTTTGTTCCTATTAATTTGGTTAGGAATGAGCAGAAAAGATTGACTCGGGTTCTTTCGACTTAGATATAGCGTCTGTCACGCTTAAACATTGAAATGTATGGCTAAACAGACGCTTATTTAATTTAAAAAAGGGGTAAGTGCTTTTTTCCAGAATTTCTATATTTATGTCTGTAATCTATATGGTGTACATAATAAAGAGTATTCTATTCTAATATAAAAGCAGCAAAATAAAAGCAGGTTGGTTTAATTTGAACATTCTAAGAATTATCTTTGTTTTCTATCGTCTCCATGACGGTAAAAAAATCATATTTAGTTACAACTGCAATGCATCGGGCAGAGATACATATTAAAACACGAGCCTGATCCATGTAGAGCCGAATCCGTTCCAAAAAATATCCAAGCATTGCTACGGCTTGGTCATAAGTCCGGTTTTCAAACTGTTGTGCATTCAATGTGCAGTTTTATCACCACTTCGTTTTGAATACTCATATCGGAGTCACAAACTTGTTTTGCAAGGTTTAAACTTCGCCTTTTTACGGTTTTCCTTGTAGGCTGTTATCAAGTTTGTCCCATAAAAATGTTTCGCAACTTATAATGAATCTATTAAAAGATTTCGCTGAAGTTTCTTCGTCCTCAAAATTATCTCGTTTAGCTTTTAAGGCTTTGTAAGACTGAATAAACAACGATTGAATATTCACGACTATAAAAATATACATAGGCACATAATAGAGATTTTATATTTCTTTCAATAACACTGATCTCATTTGTTGACAGCTCTCAACACAACTCTGTTATTTTTCCAGATTGAAATTCAACATTTTTGACAGTGAATTATAACATCAATCAATCTTCCTAGTCTTTTCCCAACTATGTTGGGGTTAGCTTAAAGTCTAGCTGGACGCAGCTTAATACCAGTATTTTACATGGAGTGACTGCCTATCTGACCTCCACAACCCAGTTACTAGGTAATACGATACCCTTTGGCAACTGACTGACTGGCTGTCAGACTTTCGGGTTTCTGACAACCCGTAATGACTGTCAAAGATCCATGTACTTTGCGGGGCACGGACGGGTCTTGATATTGAAAGATGGTCACCCATTCACGGCTCAACCGCGGCAAGCGTAGCTTAACATGATCGATCAACCCGTGCAGCTGTTATTACTTGAAATCATAAGTCGATATGGGCATTTTTTCAATTTTGCAACAAATGTCTAAAACATTTGTGAAACTAGAATTAAAGCACATAACGGAAATTATATCATTTATAGGTTGGAAAGATGGCTACGTAGGAACACTGAGATGACAGTTGATAAAGATGAGTGGAAGAACACGAAAAGAAGAAGGTGCTGCGCCTACTCCTAAAAATTAGGATAAGAACAGGTGATACAGGATGATAACATTGAATATAGGCACGTGTAAAAAAGTAAGTACCTAAGTAGGTACTTGGAATCCAAGCAGATAAGTGTTAATGCATAATAACACTTATATGAAGTATAAAGTGATAGCCGACTCATTAAAATTGTAATCAGCCTTAGGTATACATTACCTCAGGCTAATTACAATTTGTTACAAGCAATCAAATCGTTATCGCCTTGATTAACATCGTGAACCTGTAGTGGGCATTGGCATCTTGCTTAAATGTATTTCTTCACAGACTCTAAGCTAATCCTTCAACTATCTTACAGAAGGCCATAGATAGCGTACTTGGAGCAAGGAAAACCTTCTGCAATTCAACGCCCAAAAATGTGTCACCATCACTTTTTCGCGTGCACGTAGTCGTATTGTAAAGGCCTACTGAAATTTGGGGTTTATTATGCGTACTGTTCGTGGTTTCACAAATATTACGGCGGTGAGAAGCCAATTAGAATGCAACGCAGTCATCTGGGCCCCACATGAGACTAAATGTATGTAGTCTCATGTTAGAGCGAATACAAAATAAATTTGTTAGATTTTTATATTTGAGGCTCTATGGAGTATATCCTTTTTACCCGCTTATGTATCCAACCTTGTTTATATTAGGCATGGTTGGATACAATGAGCTGAGAGTTAGGCGTGAGTTCGCACTTGTCTCTTATTTATTTAAATTAATTAGAGGCAAGATATATAACGCCGACATATTAGGGTTGGTGTGTTTGAGTGTGCCCGACAGATATGTGTGGCGGCGACGGCGGCCTCAGCTGCTGGCTATACCTCGTGGCCGCACTAATCTGTTAAATGAGGCGCCCCTGACGCGGGCGCTTCGCACCCTTAACCTTGTAGCAGAGGAGATAGACGTTTTTGCGGCTACACTGAGTGAATTCACATGGATAACATTATATGTAATAAGTTTTAGATAATAAGTTTTTAAGTTTGCTTCACTATTGCATTGGGTTATACCTGTAAAAATAGTTGTAAGTGAGGATATAAATAAATAAATAAATAAAAATCTCAATCTTAATTATTTATTTATTTAAACTTCTCGCACAAAAGGTACAAAGGCGGACTTAATGCCTTAGGCATTACCAGTTCAACCAAGTTCAAAATGAATACAACCTTTTTATGTCTGATTGACTACTTCTCACTAAAACATTTGTTTCTTTCTGCACCATTTAGATCCAAGACCTGGTGGAACCGCCATTTTTCAACCGACCAAATTCAAGATAGTCTATGCATATCTTTTCATACTGAAAACAGACGATTTGCATCAACAAAACAAAGCCTTTTCGCACCCTTTATTGGAAAAGGTCTCTTCATTATAAATTCCATTATCGTCGATTAGCCGACGTTGAGGCTCTGAACCGAAGTTAAGTACTCGTATCTGGTTTAACCGAGAGTTTTGTGTTCGATAAAGTTGAATGGAAAACTGGTGGTATTGCGACTGCGACTGACAAAGGAAAGAACCTTGGTTCAATTAGTATTGCCGTTAACTGTAAAGATAAACGATTATCTAACTGTTTTGAGTCAATTTTTCCTGCTCTTGAATGGAACTCGTGATGATCTTGTTAAAAAAAGAATTTTAATGGCGAATGAGATAACTGGATAATTATAGTCTTTATTAATTCATTCTATTGACATTGGGATGACCAAGAAGTTGCTTAAACTGATCGAACGAGTTTTAAATATTCTATTAATTTATTGCTGATAGTGAAATGTCTTGCTTAGTTATTTCTTGAGTCGGGTTCCTTCAAAATCCTTTGTTTAAATACGTTGTATATTTCCACCTTCACTTTGTTATCATACAACACAAATACTTAAGGAAAGATTGCTGGCATTTATGTACATAATATACTTAAGCACTACAAATCTTAACAGGAAAACCTCTTCAGAAAAGGACTGTTTATTCCATACCCTACAGGCTATACACAGTAAGGTAAGTAAGGCCACAGCACACATGTAACACCCGACGGAACCCTACGCGTTTCCATTGACCAAATGACTGAACGTTGCTTCCGGATATGAAATGTGACCAAAGAACAGGCTACATTGACGTCATGAAGCATGGCGAGTAATAAGTCTGTTCCCGGCATACCTATCCTATCACACATCGCATATTTTATGGGCCAATCGTTCGTAGGATTTCCGATTGGTATGAAGTATTCTCTGGGATGAATATCATGGGAAATCCATTCCAGCGAATATTTGAGTAAACGTTTAGGATTACGGAACTATCGGAGCAAACGAATCAGAAATGTGGAAAGGATCCCATGTGTCATAGAGATGGAATATTGACTGGGTCCTGGGTTCGATTTCCAGGTCAGGAAAAGTGTTATTGGGTTTTTCCATTGTGATTTTTTTAATAACCGGCCGCCGGAGTTTGGAAGTTGGTGGTGCGATACCTTTGTGCCTCAGAAAGTACGTTATGCCGTTGGTCCTGCTTGATCTCTCTCCGGTCGTGTCGGATTGCGTGCCGTGCCATCGGACTATGAGAATGAGGGAAGAGAGAGTGCACCTGTTTGTGCATACATTGGCACTGAAATATCTTCTGCAACGAAGGCTAGTCTGCGTTGCGTACGGAGAGCAATGCGCAATTCGCCGTCCGGTAAGGACCAGGCCCGGGTCGACGGCGCGTTGTGTTCCACGCGCGCCTCCAAGTTTCCCCAAAAAGAAACTCTGATTTACCTTGTCATTAACGGCTTTTTATCCTGCGCAGAGGTGTCACTGACTCTGGCAGGGCCACCATCAGGGATTTTAATTTTGAAAACGCAAAAAATTAGTCGCTAATTAGTCGAAATTAGTCGCCAAATATCAGAATTAGTCGGTCACTGGTTCAAAAGATATAAGGGTTTTTGGTGGCCCTGCTGGAGAGACTCTCCCCAGCAGGGCCAAATTTATATCTCAAAAACTAGGGCACCTAGCGAAGATCTGTTTTCTCCCATATTTAGTCGCCAATTAGTCGGAATTAGTCGCCAAATATCAGAATCCGTCGGTCACTGGTTCAAAAGATATAAGGGTTTTTAGGTGGCCCTGCTGGAGAGAGTCTCCCCAGCAGGGCCACATTTATATCTCAAAAACTAGGACACCTAGCGAAGATCTGTTTTCTCCCATATTTAGTCGCCAATTAGTCGGAATCAGTCGCCAAGTTACAGATTTAGTCGGGTCTTAGTTTAGGAGATATAATGAGTTCAATTAGTAAGGTATAGTCCAAGAGCTAGATCGAAGAGTTCACGAAAAATTACCAAGAAAAAATATTTCTATTAATATGTGTAATATACTTTTAGTTTTATCGGTCTAAAGTCTTTAGAAATGTCCGAGAGAGATAAATTCTCAATTAAATTCATGTTTTTATGTTTTTAATTACTAGTTTAGAGTGGCTTAAACTTCTTTGAAAACATTAAACCTTGCTCTTGGTCTATTTGGTGTCAAGATGTACAGTCGCATGCAACTGTTTTACCAGTTTACAATTTTAACCTCTAATTAACGTTAGAATAATAAAAAAATTTCGTACCTTTAGTAAAATGTTTAAAATACTAAAACGTTGAAAACGTATTGTCAATTGTAATCAAATTTTATTTTATAAAAATGAATTTTCAAAAAGTTCGTTTGATGTGTGTCGTGTTTGTGTGTATTTTGAGGTGATTGTGAGTGTTGTGTTGTGGGTATGGACGGGTTGAGTTTTTATTTTATCTTAATTTAAGTTAGAATAATAAAACTTCTGTTGTCGAAATATAAATAGATTTATTACCTTAAAATTATTGTACTTTCTGAAAATGTTACAAATACCTATTTATTCAATATTATGAACAGATACAGTTTGTTAAACGGTTTACTCGCGCAGGCTCGCGAGGTCGCGCGCAAGCTTGAACATACGCGTTCCGTAAAGAAAATACCCGAGACCGTGCGGGGATTATTCCTCTCTGTCTGCGCTGACCCTTTACGTGACGGGCAACTCGTTCTAAGCAGCTCGTCTGTACACGCGCATCTATCTCTTTCTTACTTACCGTAAATGAAACGGAGCGCAGCGATCTATCTGCAAGCGACTAAGTGGTAAGTGCACATTGTGTTGGATAAATAATTACACATACACACACACACATACACATTACATCGTACATTATTGTAGATTTGTTTATAAGTATTGAATACAGCTTTCCTATGGTGGGTTGAAATTATAGGCTAAGTGTATATTTATTTAATTCGAAACAAACATTCCTCCATAAGACGTCATAGATACTATCTAGAAAATACATAAAGTATTTTGTACTCGCTTGTACCACTGTATGGGGAAATTGAATTCTTTAATATCTTTTTAATTACACACCGACTAAATCTGTAACTTGGCGACTGATTCCAACTAATTGGCGACTAAATATGGGAGAAAACAGATCTTCGCTAGGTGTCCTAGTTTTTGAGATATAAATGTGGCCCTGCTGGGGAGACTCTTTCCAGCAGGGCCACCTATAAACCCTTATATCTTTTGAACCAGTGACCGACTAATTCTGATATTTGGCGACTAATTCCGACTAATTGGCGACTAAATATGGGAGAAAACAGATCTTCGCTAGGTGCCCTAGTTTTTGAGATATAAATTTGGCCCTGCTGGGGAGAGTCTCTCCAGCAGGGCCACCTATAAACCCTTATATCTTTTGAACCAGTGACCGACTAATTCTGATATTTGGCGACTAATTTCGACTAATTAGCGACTAATTTTTTTGTGTTTTCAAAATTAAAATCCCTGATGGTGGCCCTGCCAGAGTCAGTGACACTGCGCAGAGGTCAAGCCGCGATCTACGAGTTGTAAGTCGTTCGTTAGAACCCAGATAAGCGCTTTACTTTGTGTACATTATTTTCATCACCACTGTTCTCAAAACGGTGATGGAAAACATCGTGAGGAAACCGGCATGTCCTAGAAGCCAAAATTCGAAGATATGTAACAATCACCAACCCGCACTAGACACGCGTGGTGGATTACGACCCACTCCCCCTCACAGAGAGGAGGCGTGAGTCTCAGCAGTGGGAACATTATAGGCTGATTATGTACCCTGAGAGGACAAAAAGAGTGAGAGTTCGAATAACATGTCATTTTAATTCTGATTTATTTATTCGGACAAGGGTTTTTTATGTGCTTTGTTCTAGTTAGGGTTCTGTAGATAAATTATCCTTTTTTGGGTTTAAGTACCTTAATTTTTTTGACATATCGTAGTTCTTTTTTTATTGCTGAATGGGCCTGCACTTTACCTCGATCACGCCTGATGGAAAGCGATGGGCGAGGTCTATGATGAAACCAGCATGCCCAGAAGATGTCTGTTCACTCTTGCTTTGAAGCCAGACAGAGGGTTAAATGTGGAAGGGAACACAGACATTTAAAGTGGCATTAGAGCGCAAGAAAGCAGCGTCGGTAATAAGCAGAGTGAGAGGAAGTAGCAACAGCATTCTGTTCATTTGCAGAGACGCTAGAAGAGCCTACAATGGGTAGATTTACCAAGCTATATGTCAGACATGGGGCTTGATAAATCTTCCTGTGATTGTGATGTTTTTGTTTTATTATTGTCCCCTTTTCTGTCCTCAATGGTTGTACTAACACAGATTTAAGTAAATTGTAATACTAATACACTATGGGCCTTTGAAGCCTGATAGCAAAAATATTGTTTTTTATTAAACTTTTACTATCTGCTCTCCCTTGAACATTTGTTTTTGAAGCAGGCCGTCAATGAAGAGCTGGAAGGTGCTATACCGTAAAAATCCAACATAAAATATTAAACATACCTGATTCCCAAACACGCCAATACTGCAGGCAGAAGAAACCTGGTCAGCCCCGAACCACACTGCAGCCAGCCTTGGAGGCACGTTGAGGATGAAGACCTGGGAGATGGCCACCACGGTCTGTCCCATGAAGCCCAGCCAGAACATGTCCTGGGGCACGGAGAACACCTTCAGCCATGCCCCCAGGCATGTTCCGAACGAGCCGATGATTGTCGTCACGCGAAGGTTCTGAAAAGAGGAAAAAGAGTTGCTTGGTTGTTTTCAAACGAGAACCGAACGCCAACGTTTGTTGCTGTTGACAGAAGATAAAAAAATATTGCGTCTTAAGTGATGCACATAATCAGCAAGAAAAAAATACGAGAAGAAAAACTCATCTCACAGGTATCGCAAAAGGCGACTATGTAAGATTCGATGAAGATGCCCAGATGATTTCAACAGTGAAAAGTTCCAGTTCAGAATGATAGATAGCATTAGTTTTATACTTATATACTTTTACTTTTATACTCATAGCACAAGCTCTGCTTAGTTTGGGACTAGATGGCGTTGTGTGAAAGTTTTGGAATATTATCATTATTATTATACTATAGGGACATATCTTATTTTCTCATTTAAATGAAGTCTCAATAGTATAAGATTGCACAGCAGACTTATTGATCAGAGACTTGATCAAGCAGTTAGAAATCATATGTTAATTAAATAGTCGCTAAGAGAGTATGATGGTTTATTTACACAAAAAAAATATACATATACAATATATAGTTACAGTAACACTTAGTGTATAAAATGTTCCATGATTACAGACTCACGCGCACCTAAATAAATGACGCATAGAGTCATTGCACGTAACAGAACTCGCACCATTGGTGGAATGTACAGACGCCAGCACATCAAGTTACCCGAAACTGTCACATTTTCACAATCAACTTTGAACCTTATGCTTTAGAGATAAAGTTAAAAATCGATTAAAGAAATTTGACAGATTGTAGTAGCTTGATGTGCTGGCGTCTGTACCTCCGATTGGTGCTAACGTAGCACATTGACTAATAAGGCAATCATTATACCAGTTTGTTTATATAATAATTATCGAACATCATCGAACAGCTCCGAGATAGATCAAGTACATAACTTTGAATGTTAAAATCTATTTACAAAAGGACTTTTACCAAAAATAACATCAGTGTTAAAGCACAATTCTAAGTAAAAAACGAATTCCTTTGTCAAAGCCTTAACGTCGTACACGTGCTTCTATTTTAATATAGAAATGGACTGTAGTACCAACACGATGCAAATAAACCGAAAAAAACGACGGGTTGCACTCCGGCTCCGGGAGTGCCGGCAGAAGTGAAAACTTAAATATTAACGTTGTGCATTTTTTATATTTTGGAATGGTTAGGGAATCATTTTGCACGAATTGCTTTAATTATCAGTATAAAAGTACTATCATTTATGTCGTAGAATACAATATTTATTTATTGCGCTATCTTGCACAAACATGACAATTTATATTACATTAAAAAGTTTATCTCTCAGAAAAATCAACTTCCATCCATAATTTCGACGACTTTTTCACCATCATTATTACCAGAACCATTATTTTATTAATTTTTTAACTTTTTCACGTCCACCGGAGGTGTGCCATATGTTCCACCAGTTATCTGTAGTTCCCAAATTGCAGATTTATTGTCGAGAGATGTACCTTCAAGTCTATCAATACATTCTAACTACAATTCTAATTAATTCATTCATTTAAGTTAAGTTTGTTTCTGTAACATAAACACACACGAACATTCGCGCAGGCACCCTGCCCCACCTAAACTAAACAACAGGCGCAGGCATACATTTTCGCCGCGCCGTAGAAAGAGAGGGGGATACTTCCTCGCCTACGCCGCGCCGCCGGCTGTCTACTCACCATCCGTCTTACGAATTTTCGATCAGGCTTACGAATTTTCGATCAGGGTCACGTGTCCTGATGCGAGTTTTACATTTTTTAACCGTTACAAAAAAAGTGTACAACGCCGCTAAAGAAGTTTTCACTTCAAAAATCTCACTGACTCCAGAAAAAACAATATACACTAACATTTCATTAGGGTGAGAGGATGTCATCTCAAGGGGATTATCTTGGGAAATATACAAAATAATTCTGTATTACATAAGTAATTCTCGCAAATGAAAGACGGTGAGTAATCCCCTAGCATCAGGTAAATAGGAATAGTTGAGTCTTATAGTCATATTATGGCCTTTATTCTAGATAAGTCGTCGGGAGTAGAAGACTGATTTATGTAAGTATTAGCAGGCACTCAAGTCGCACGAATTGCGAATATTAATTGTGTAACTTTGGATCGTTAACATTCCAAAGAGCGTAATGTGTAGCAATAAGACATCGCATCTGTGGTCGCATACGTAACGATAAATTAAACTGTCTCTGAAGACAATGGTAAATACGACCTTTAGAAGATTGTCAACTGAATTAAATTAGACCGTGAAAACGCGAGGATAAGGAATTATTTATAGAATTTCCTTTTTACTATGCTGACAGTTCGAAATCACCTTTAAAGAGAGTTATAAAAATAAATGTTTTGACTTTGACTGAACACGAATTCAACAGTGTTAAATTAAGACTTTAATAACGTGGTGAACAGGTTTAATAATGAAGAACCGAAGACAGTTATTTTTTTAAATGATGTGGTAAAATATGAAAGTGTTCACGCATAAACGAAAACGTAGGTACCAAAGCAAATGTTGATATGTTCAAAAGATATCAATCGTGTTTTGGTAAAGATGAAAGTATGAACACTATGTTGCTTTTAGCACCACCATATCCTTAACATAAATATTATTATTATGATATTATTTGCAAACGTGGACTCAAAAAAGATGTTGAAATGTCCCCCCCCTTTTGGGCGGATTTCATCAATGAAACTGAACACCATTTACAATATCTAAACCGCGTTCAAGAGTTGTCATACACATCATTATTGTGAAATATTGACATTGACAACTCTTGAACGCAGTTTATATGTGCTGATCGAGTTTTATTGGTGAAATTGCCACTTAATCTGTCAACTACCGTAATAACATGTTTAGCGTTTTTATAGCGGAAACGAATACATACCTACTCAAAATATCAGATTTATTACACAGTTATAATAGAACAATGTTATTTATTGCTATTATCTGATATTAATTTTATTCTAATATCGATTGCGTTTCAGTTCCTATCGCTGATTTTGTTTTGAGTGGCCAGATTGACGTCTGGATCGAAGTTTGGAATTGGTCGACTGCTTGCCTGAAGTTGTGAATTTTAATGTGATTCTCTTGGTGCAGTGTGAAGTCGAATGACTGTATACAGGTTGACTTTTCTTACCGTCTGGACAAAAACAGCAAATCACAGCAGGCACAGAAATCTCTTTTTGTTTTAGCAAAAAATTTAATAAAAGGTCTCTTTTTTAGGGTTCCGTACCCAAAGGGTAAAACGGGACCCTACTACTAAGACTCCGCTGTCCATCCGTCCGTCCGTCCGACCGTCCGTCCGTCTGTCACCAGCCTGTATCTCATGAACAGCAACAACAAAATTAGACAGTTGAAATTTTCATAGATGATGTATTTCTATTGCCGCTATAACAACAAATACTAAAAAACAGAATAAGATAAATATTTAAGGGGGGCTCCCATACAACAAACGTAATTTTTTTGCCGTTTTTATAGATAATGGTACGGAACCCTTCGTGCGAGAATCCGACTCGCACTTGGCGGGTTTTTTACATTCAATCAATGGATTTAATGTCGCTACGCATTTATTATCTAATAATTTCCGCGGGTAAAGTAGGGTGCCTATAAGTTGATTTTTTATATTATTAAAAATCAAATCAAATCAAATCATTTATTTCTTTGCAAACATGGGTAAATAATTGGTACATAGATGTTTTCGTAGAAGTTGTCTACTTTAGATACGAGTACTAAGTAATATTGAAGTAATATCTTCAAATAAGCATTTATTGATAAGTTAATTTCATTATAAGTATTTGAACAACAAAAAAAAGAGATTTTTGTGCCATAGGCTTCCATTCAACTTTTATGCACTGTTTTTGTCCAGATAGAGAAAAAGTTAGCCGGTATAGTTTTACTAAACCACTTCTAGTAATACCGTTATAATTTCATTAATAAAGTTTGGCTATGTTATATTGATTCTTATAAGTTAACAATAAGCACGTTTTTAGGACGGAGTCGCGTTACTTCCGCTACGCGTAGCGTCCTCACAATAGGGCCAAAACAATCACCTTCAAGAACTGAAGGTGATTTTTTCTCGTTTCAGTCGCGTAACAACCGTTCTACATCAAACACCTTTCAAAGCTATAATTTGGCATGGATATAGATATTAATCACGCCGAAAAAGTGGTAATATAAAATGAAAAAAAAAAAACATTTTTTTAGGGTACCCCCTGTACACGGAAAGCGGGGATGTTTTTTTTTCTCGTCTACTCAATGGTGTGTGGTATCGTTGCATAGGTCTTTTAAAAATATTGCGGGTTTGTGACAACCATTTTTCGATTCAGTGATCCGTTAATTATAATCATGAAAAAAAAAATTTTTTTTAGAGTATCTCCTGTCCACGTAATGTGGGATGTTTTTTTCTCGTCTGCCCCATGTTGTGTGGAAGCTTTAAAGTGCTAATTTTTGTTAGAGTTAAGTGTCCCCCCCTGCCAGCTAAATGGTTGTTTTTGGATATGTGAAAAAAATCACGGTAGTAGCATGTATAACGACGTTAAAAGGAAAACTATTACAGCTAGGTAGGCTTTACAAGTTTACGAGTAATAGTCGACCAACTTACATTTGCACTTGCAATGTATGGGTACATTTGCAGTTGCAATGTATGGGAGAACATGATTTTCAACCACAATGCTAAGTTTGTTCTTGGGATAAATTCATTCCAACTAAGCAACCCTTCATTGTGCGTGGTCCGACACGCACTTGGCCGGTTTTTTATTCACATAGATTTAGTTTCTGCTTATCATCAGATGACAATATAGGACAGTATAATCTATGTTTGTTGAGGAAATTAAACAAAAATATGACAATGTATAGCATAAACATGACTAAGTTCCTCATTCATTCATTACGTCGCATGTAGTATGAGCTATGAATATTTAACTTGCAAACTTATGGCGTTCTTGGATGATATGATAGCATAATTATGAGCTGTTGTTAAAGTAGCTAGTTTTTTATTTTATTCAAGCAGTTTAATCAATGAATGGCAGGATAGTATTTTGCAACCGACGAAACATTTTGTACTCTAGTGGTCTAATCTACAATCATGTGCCGAATTTACGGTGTCTGTCAGTTTGTGCGTCGATGTCCTTGCCACCCTGTATACATACAAAGTTTCACTTCGATACGACAATAATTATAAGTAGGCTAAAATTGAATTCCAGGATTTGATTAAAACGCAAGTTAGTTACAAATGAAGCTAATAAAAGCGTGCTAAAAATAGCAACAGAATATCCACATAATACAAAAACCGTAGTTAATGAAACCATTAACTAACAATCATCTTCTACGGCAAAAATATAATGTTGTCGATAGTCCAAGACTAGTGTTATCGACAGACTGGACTTAAAAACACACTCAAAACGTAAAAGTAAACTATGGTGTGTATGTCATACACATACATACAGTTCACGTCTACGTTAACGTGAGTATTACATGTGAATTCACAGTCTATAATTCTGCAGAACTATTTAAAGACACACAAGAAGATACACACATTCTGTGTGTCAAACTAATTAGTATATTTAGCTCACTCCTTATGCTACATCATTTCGTACAGGAAAATGTAAATATTTCGCCAAGGCCCTTCGCATTGTCACAGTAATACGGATCTTCTAATCTGAAATTATGTTACTAATTTATTTAGTGGTGGTTATAAAAATGTTACGCGACATTGACGTATGTGCAAGTGAGTTAAAGGTATGTTATTTACCTTATTTAGATTTTTGTAGTTGGCATGTATTTAGATGAAAAATTGCAAAGGATAGACAAGGATATCGGCCGCGGGGTAGTTGCGTAACACACATGAAATGGCAATCAATCACAATGTCTTTCATTTTGACTGTTCAGCCACGTTCATTGCGTTAAACGTTATTTAACGGACCAATTTTCCAAATATTATAAGAAGCAATGGCTGTCAAAATGAAGGGCATTGCGATCGATTGCAATTTTATGTGCTGTTACGCAATTACCCCCCTGGTAAATAGGTATAGAAACTGGAGTACCTCCGTTGACATGACTTTATAAATAACATAGGTACACATTGTAATAGCGTACTTAAAAACCAAGTAGTAAATGTTCTTTTAAACAATAACTTAACCGTGATATTGAAAACATTTTACGGTCAATTAAAAGAAGTAAAATCTCGTATAGAACATAATGTTATTAAAACGTTCCAAGAAATGTAGCAGAGCAAATCGTAATATAGTATACTCGTAAATTCACAGATAATGACGAATAAAAACAATGTAGGAGAAAGAAAAAGGCATCTAAATAATCATAATGACCGCAACAAGGAATTTAGATACGATAAAGTAAAAAATTGTTGGAAACAGGTACAGGTGTTTTACGTGTACATAAATAAATAAGGTAAGGAATCCTATGCCCAACACTAGACAATAAAGACTGTGGATGACGTTAGTGATGAAAGTTGAAACCCCATATCAATCAATCAACTCAGCCTATCGCAGTCCACCGCTGGATATGGGCCTCTCCCAGGCTGCGCTACAACACCCTGTCCTCCCGCATCCAGTCTGTCACAGATACATTCTTTAGGTCGTCGGTCCATCTAGCGGGGGGGTGGCCGACGCTATACTTGCCGATACGTGGTCTCCTCTCTAGGACTCGTCTGCCCCACCGGCCGTCAGTCCTGCGGCCAAAACATTGAAACAAAACCCATATTGTTTAACTTAATTCCAGAAGTTTTATCATTAAATGGAATTGCCGGCCCGTAAGCTATAATAAGCTTGATATTATGCATTGACAAAAGTTTCAATAAAGGGTTTCCAATTTAAAATTTGCGCTTCCCACTTTTTATGTACTGTTAGTTATTTTTTTTTTTAAGTTGCTTATCCGAATGAAACTCTTTGGGACGAAGGATCTAGCCAGTTTATCTTGGATGTTCAAAGCGGCTCTGCATCTAAGCTCTTAGTCAACAATTGATATGTTAACGTACCGTTGCTATGACAATTTAACTAGTGAACACAGAGTCTATTTTCTTCTCGAATCCTAGTGAAAAGATTGGCCATAACTCAGCTATTAAATTATTTTAGCGGACTAAGTGTTATCTTCACTTGTGATCTTCACAAGGTCCTTTTAATTTTCCCAATAACTTGAGTAAATCCTCATTATTCTTTACATGTTTGCGCCTTGCCAAGTATCTTACCCAACTCCATTTGAGTTCCATATATTGTTTTCTGGTGTCGAAAACCTACGTCTGCGGATCTCGGCGGCGAGATTGGCGGACATTGTTACTTTCGCGGGTAGAACTTGGATGAGGCTGGCACAAGGGGTTGGCATATGAAAAGAGAGGGTGGGTGAAGTCGGGTTGTGGATGATGATGATCCTCTAAATTGCACAACCAGATAATCATATGAAACGTGAATACACTTTATAATTGGCATTTTAATTGGCTATGGCATTAAGTTCGCCTCTGTACATGTATGTGCTTGAAGTATTAAATAAATTAATAAATAATTACTAATCGATCACCTCACCGACATCGCATCTCGTATTATGAAATTATGATAACCTCTCTCTAAGCGAACTCTTATCAAAGTGATAGCTTTTGAACCAAAAGGTCGCATCGTCATATGGCAGAAACATTATTCGAGATTGTTGTTTTCCATGAGCCCGGATGGACAATATAATGTACACTAGCTTTGCCCGCGCCGCGTTGTGGTCGGAAACTATCCAACGGGAACGTTCTACTGGAATAAAAGTACCCTGTGTCCTAACCCAGGTCGTGGTCTACCGGTGTGCTAAATCTGTTCAACTGTCAAGGCGTGAAAAAGAAACGGACAGACTTACAGACAGAGAGAGAGTTAGTTTGGCATTTATAATATTAGTATGGATTTAGTATCTAAAGATAATTAATGACTGTTTAATTTCACATTATTATCGTCTGGTGCTCGTGAACTGAACCGAGAACAGACAGAAGCAGACTCAGACAAAATGAAGATAAAGAATTTCTTACTTGACAATGTTCATGAAAGGGCGATTCATTCACAAAACGATTGAACTTCATTGAGATAATGTGTCATCCACCTAACAGTGGGTGAAAGTGGAATTAAATAAAAAAGGCACAACAAAAGGCAGAAAAAATGCATAGTTATATATCGTCAAGAAATTAATTAATCCAGATGATACATTAAAACTTAATACGCAACGCAATGCATGTAGTGACGTCAACGGGTGAAGCACATCGCTGAGTCGGGACGAAGCACAGCCGTTCAGAAAAAAACTAATTTAATTAAAACGCAGCTTCCAGCGCTGAACTCTACAAGCAAAAACACGACTACCCTCACAAAACATGTGGCAAACAGCGTCACACAAGCTTTAATTAAACCCCGTCAGTTGTCACACAAGGACAAATATCCTTTTGAATACCTGTGACATACCTCGCAGGTGATATTACTAGTCTCTCTAATAGCTAGGAATTTTGGAATAGTCTCCAACGAAGAATAGTTGTATTTAAAGTTTGTTGTTTTTGTTAAAGAGACGTTTGACAAAGGGAATCATTTTTGCAACATTTCAAGTCATATTTTTGTATTTCCTTGCAGTGATATTAGATGCAACGTAAGGATAATGAATTCACACTAATATTATAAAGACGTAGAATTTGTTTGTTGTTTGTATGTAGGGTTAATATCTAGAACTACCAGTTGGATTTGAAAAATCTTTTTGCGTTTGATAGCCCAATTCATGAGGAAGGCTATAGGATATTCAACATTACGCTATGATCTTTAGGAGTCGAGCAAAAAGAAAAAAAAGTCAGAAAGAACGCTAAGCGAAAATGCAGTGATAGCGCGGGCAGGCGATGTGATGAGACGGGGTAGTCAGTAATCGTGATAGTTAGACAGTTCAAATTTTCACAGATGATGTATTTCTGTTGCCGCTATAACAACAAACACTAAAAACCGAGTAAAATAAAGATTTAAGGGGGCTCCCATACAACAAACGTGACTTCTTTGCCGTTTTTATAAATAATGGTACGGAACCCTTCGTGCGCGAATCCGACTGGCACTTGGCCGGTTTTTTCTAAAGAAACCGTACCGTGCACAAAGGGCTTTAGGGAGCCCGCTGGATTGTTAAGTCAGTTTCCTCCTACCACAATTGATGTAAGATCAAAGGCAAAATACACTGTCCAGCCAGACCACAACCCGTGTCAGATCAGGGATACCAATCCATCAATCCACCGGCTTAACGTGAGATAGCTGTACCCATGTAAGTACCTATGAATACCGCTGTTCAGTAGCCCATGTCATGACGTCATGTCTGAGTTAATTGTACAGAGATTACAAGCACATGTTGTCAGGGGCGGATCTACTTAAAGGCTTTTTGGGCTGCAGCCCAGGGCCCCGCGAATACAGAGGGCCCCCAACCGAACTGAAACCAATAGACGATATTGTCAATAATAAAAATTATCTAGAATTAAAAAAAATCCGATCGGTTTGCTCAAAGGACCTACAGTGCGATGACCAAATAAAAGAATTTGCAGCACAAACATGCAAAAAAGTTGCTTTATAATTTATATAACATAACCATTTATAACCTGTCAATTTATTTTGCAATAAATAATGTTTTAATAAATAAATAAAATATTTTGTTTTCCTATTTTCTTCCTGTACTTAACATACATATATTACATTACATGTACCTACCTACATCACTATAGAAAACAGTTTCTTGTCAAAATGGCAATTACTTGAGTAATTAGGTAGGGCCCCTAAGCAGTATTAGCTCAGGGCCCCACAAATTCAAGATCCGCCCCTGCATGTTGTAGGTAAATTATGCGCTTGAATGTAATAGTTTACATGGAATATGGAGTTAACTGCTTAGACGGTAACAAAGGGATATATATCGTTTGTCTAGTGGTCTGTGGCCCTGACTACTATACGCAAGGTCGTGGGTTCGATTCCCACCTAGGACAAATGTTTGTGTGATGAGGATGATCATTTGTTGTTTGTCTGGGTGTAATTTATCTATAATTTATGTATGTATTTAAAAATATATATTTATGTTTATCAGTTGTCTAGTACTCATAGCACAAGCTCTGCTTAGTTTGGGACTAGATGGCGTTGTGTGAAAGTTGTGGAATATTATTTATTTATTAACTTCCTGATTAAGGAAGTTGTAGTAACCACCCCGATTTTCAAAATCGATTTTTTTTTCGATATATTTACGTTTTGAGATGTCCTGAGTCATCCTAGACAGTTTTTAAGTGGATGTATGTGTGTGTGTGTGTGTGTGTATGTATGTATGTGAACACATTTATTTATTTATTTATTGATACTTAGTTACGTGAATTACGTAAGTAGGTATAGACTACAGGTATCAGCGAGAGCAAGCCCAATGCCTAGACACAAAACGTATCTATTCCTAACGTAACGATCAATCGTACGTAGGTACTTACATTAGTTGTAGTCTGTCTATAAAGAAAAACAAATTATTACCTGACTCATCCCTACTAATCCACTAATAAGTATGTGAATAATATCCATTAATATCATGCATACGAAAGTGGGTAACTCTATCTGTTACGTTTTCATACCTAAACCACTGAACCGATGGTCATGAAACGCAGATAGGTAGACTGGACCTGGCTAAGGACATATAGACTACTTTTCATCTGAGATATTTGAATGAGAAAAAGAATAAAATATTAAATACACGCAGGCCAAGTCGCGGGGCACCGCTAGTAATCCATAAACAGATGGAAGAAATCTCATGCCTCGCTACGGACTACGCATCAAATTTAAGCTAGTGTAGCTGTCGATGTTATTAGTTTATAATTATTTTGTATACAGGGTCAAATAAAATTAGCTAGTGAAACTCCACAGATGTGACGAGTATTGAATGAGGATGAAAAATAAAAAAAACGACGGGTTGCACTCCGGGAGTGCCGGCAGAAGTGAAAACTTAAATATTAACGTTGTGCATTTTTTATATTTTGGAATCGTTAGGGAATCATTTTGCACGAATTGCTTTACCTAATTATCAGTATAAAGTACTATCATTTATGTCGTAGAATACAATATTTATTTATTGCGCTATCTTGCACAAACATGACAATTTATATTACATTAAAAAGTTTATCTCTCAGAAAAATCAACTTCCATCCATAATTTCGACGACTTTTTCACCATCATTATTACCAGAACCATTATTTTATTATTTTTTTAATTTTTTCACGTCCACCGGAGGTGTGCCATATGTTCCACCAGTTATCTGTAGTTCCCAAATTGCAGATTTATTGTCGAGAGATATACCTTCAAGTCTATCAATAAGTCTATCAATAGTCTATCATTCTAACTACAATTCTAATTAATTCATTCATTTAAGTTAAGTTTGTTTCTGTAACATAAACACACACGAACATTCGCGCAAGCACCCTGCCCCACCTAAACTAAACAACAGGCGCAGGCATACATTTTCGCCGCGCCGTAGAAAGAGAGGGGGATACTTCCTCGCCTACGCCGCGCCGCCGGCTGTGTATTCACCATCAGTCTTACGAATTTTCGATCAGGGTCACGTGTCCTGACGCGAGTTTTACATTTTTTACCCGTTACAAAAAAAGTGTACAACGCCGCTAAAGAAGTTTTCACTTCAAAAAATATTTTATAAACTCATAATTCCGAGAAATTACACTGCCAGCGACCGTGACCCCGTGGTCAATTGTAGTAACTTGAAATTAATTTAAAAAAAAATATTTATCGTCATTTTTAGATATCGATGCCCATCACGTCTCGTCGGAGTTTCACTAGCTAATTTAATTTGAACCTTTGCTATGCGATAATAACTAGCCTAAGTCAAATTACACTTCCACTATTTCCGAATCAAAAGTACTATCAATTGAAACCAGATTAATAGTTAAATCAGACCAATTGTGACAGTACGCCAATGCTTTAGTAAAGCAGGGGTCTAAATAATAAATTGTTGTTCAGGGAAAGCGAGGCAAATAAAGTATTCAACAGGCATTTTGCCCTAAAAAATGCAGGCAGAATGATATCTTATGTAAATACCTATAGTATAAATTACTTATTGTTTACCTATACAGGGCTATTTAAAATTACCTAGTTAAACTCCGCAGACGCGATAGGTATCGATATCTAAGCACGACGAAATAAAGAATTTAAAGATTTGATGTTTTTTTGGGGAGTTTAATGATCGCTGTTAGTGTTGTTACTTGAATTATGAGCTGAGAAAAACAGTTCATGGTGTTAAGATATCAATATCCATCACGTCTGTGAAGTATACACAAAAAAAAATAACGCTTTTTAAAACTGATATTTCAAGTGCACACAATAATTGCAGTCGATGACGCTGCAATGATATCATCACCACTTTAAGAGCAGTAGTTTTTAATATATTTGCCTACAAATTCCCAGATTCGTTCTACAGTTGTTTTAAGTCTACTACTAAATCCTAGGGTTCTCATTTAGCGGATTCCCAGTTTGGTCCCTCAGTTCACACACACATAATTTAGAATACTTTTATATACAGGTATATAAAAGTATACAGAATGTTCATTATGGGTACTAACTAAAGAATTACGAAATTGTTCGTGAACTTTGTAATATTGTGAGTAATTTAAGTAACTGCTGAATATCCCAGAGCATGGTCTCTCGTACTAAGCATTCCCTGTATTATTAAAATGAACTAAGCTTCCGGTACTCGACCCGACGACAGAATGATTTAATTTACACACAGGAATTTATGAACAGGAGTTCCGGTAGCTTGGATTAAAGCCTTCCGCTAACTGATCCTGCATAGTATGCTGCGAATACGATGCATAATTAATAACATAGATCAAAATGCATTATCTACTGCTTAAAGTACAGAACGGATTTCGATAAAATTTGGCAAGGAGATAGAGGGCATCCTGGAAAAGGCATAGGCTAGTTTTTATCCCGGTAGCACTTTCCAGTGGGATAATTTCCGATCCAAGATCGAGTGCGGTCTGAAATTAGTTCTTTATAAATTCTTGGTCGCTATGAAAGTAAAACGACCAAGGATTGTGGAGCACAGTTGACCTGATTAATGAGCATGTTAATCATGCATTGCCAAAGAAAAACATGGTGGTCTAATAATATATCAAAAAAGATGCATGTCCGCTGGTATCCGCAGATCGGTGTCACATGTAGATTTATGGGCATATTGCGGACATGATGTACCTACCAGTTATAGGTCATGGTCGTGAAGGATTTAGCGGAAATTGAATTTTGCTAGAACATTGGGTGTGGTGGTCAAAAATTTAAATAAATAATATATCCTTTAAGGGCCCAGTAGGTCTTCCAAGTATTTTGAACTTGTCTTTCGATTTCCTTGTGTTATCTGTTCTTCAAAGACACGTATCTGGCCTAAGTATATATGTCTACTCATCGACATTTTGTAACCCATGTCCATCTACCGCGACCCTACGCTTCGTACTCAGCTCATGACCTAGCTGTCACAAGCTGAGTCTTGGATCTGTTCATTGAAAGTCCAACCTCAAGACTTGTCGTGCTCAGATCATGGAGCATTTTCTTCAAGTTCTGAAGGTGATTTGGAGAATAACACTATATCATCTGCGAAGCGGAGGTTTGTTAGCTAGTGGCCGCTAACATCTATGCCTCTTGACTGCGACGAGTCAGGCAACTTGTTAAAAACCTCCTGTAATGCGCTTGTGAGAGTGTGAAACAAGGTGATCTAGCATTCAAATATAATGATAAACTTGGCCAGCCCAGGGAATGGTGGCGAGACGACTGGGTGGGCTGGTCCGAGGTGGCTCAAAAAAAAAGAAGAATATAGCTGCAAGAATTTGGGGAAGGCATTTGCCCAACAGCCAGTACAACAGTGTGGACTGACCAAAACCAAAATCTATTAAAACGCTAGCCTATTGAATCAGTCGGCTACACGAATTTCGGCAATTGTATTTATAGTGCAGTTATACTTGAAAACACAGGTAAACAAACTGATGAAATTAAAGTCTGAAATATTGTGCGATAATATTTAAAAGCTCTCCTTCTAATAGGACAATTTCATTTTAAACCTCTAGAATCCCTGCAAGGAGCGTTGAAAGCATTTTTCAAGAAATTAATAACAGCGCTTCTCCCGGGATGTAGGTAGAATCCTCGTATTTTCCGAGCAGCGTCCTAGGAAGCGCTAATAGTCTCCGAGAATTCACTTATGTAGTGTCGTTTGTAAGGTTTTAAATATTTAAAATATATACCGTGCTTTTCTTTTCAGTACTTTTCCGCTATACAACTTTGGATGCACGCAATTTACTAGTTAAAAGTGTTCTTTACCTGTAAACATCGGTTATTTATGCATACCATAATCAGCCTATAATTATCCCACTGCTGGGACACAAGCCTCCGCTCTTCGAGATGGAGTGGGCTGTAATCTACCACGCGGGCCCAGTGCGGGTTGGTAGATGTCACATATCTTCGAATTTTTGGTCCTAGGACATGCCGGTTTCCTCACGATAATTACCTTCACCGTTTTGAGAGCGGTTATATCGTTGTATTTATCGCCTACATTTTGGATTTGTGCAAAATATACAATAAATAGGTTAGCTAATTGTCGAATAAATAATTCAAAGTCTTTATTTAAGATACCTTCTAATAAATGAATGAATAGGTAAAAGATAAAACCACTGACGCAATATTTACAAACTACTCGTAATAGAATTGAACACTATCAAAATTAACATAAAACATCCATAATACGAAACAAGTCAACATTGCTAACAAGGGTTATATTGAAAATTAACTTGTATGAAACTTCGTAGAGCCAGCGTAAACCACAAGAGTGGATTTTAGCACCCACCTGACCTGACGTAGACCACGCTCTCGGGTGTATCGGAAACTCATATAGCAAGAATTCGGAAACTCATATAACAATTTTGTTGACGCTTCCGTTAACCGAAGCGATACTTGTGATGCAGTGAGGGTCGGGAAAGTAAAATATGGAGGGTGATTATTTGATGAACCCAGTAAAGAGAAAACTCGAACACCAGCCTGATAGACAATACACAACTATTTTTTTATTAATTTCAAAGTGTTTAAATTCTGACTGCATGCTTTTTGTATCAGGTAAGGTTGGATGACTCAAAATATGACACATAATCTGTCTTCCAAGTTGTGAAAACATCTAAATGCAGAACCATCACAAAAAGTTCTTTTGTTTGATTTGTTGAATTTAAACCTGTACAAAGATCCAAGAGCAATCAACGAACCAGCGTGAGAAATAGAAGCCATTTTTCTTAACACCGACAATGCGATTGCAGACGCAGATAAAAGCTATAGTTGCTAATAGATTAAAGTTTTTCCGGGTCACGGAGCGCAGGAATCTCGGCGTTCTGGAGTTAATTGCCTGTTACTAATACGAGCTCCTACTGAAGACGGATTTGATCCGGATATGTATTGTACGGGATGGATCTGTAGGTGCAATACTGTTTTTCTATATACTGAAAAGTGTTTTGAAGTTCTGCTGTGGTGGGCAAGTACTCCATCCACAATAGAAATAAAAGTGGAACCAAAAAAAGCGTGCCGGAATAATTAAAAAAAAAAAAAAATGTTACAAAAAAAAGCAAAACGCTAGAGGTACTTGACGTATGAGTGAGAATTAACGTTAATTTCGGAAATCGGTGTTTTTTTTTTGGAAGTTGGTTTATCGGATGCCGAAAATCGGTCCGCAATTGATGAAAATAACGATGAACAGACATTAAAAAAAAAAAACATACATACGAACATATAACTTCCTCCTTATTAAAGATCGGTTAATTAAAAACCCGCCCGTAAATACATATGATAGGGGTAGAGTTTTATAAAAAGTTTCACTTTATATTAGAGCGTCGCCGTCGTTTCTGCCGTCTTTCTCACACCATGTGTCATATTTACGACCTTTTTACATATGATTTTGATATTTAGCTATTTACAGATGAATGGCGGGCGTTTTGGGGGACTGCCTTTTGTAATTATGACGTTCGAAAAGTGCTTATTCTCAACCTAGTTTGAATAATAGACTATTAATTTTTATTTTGACCGCTCTGACTGTAACTAGCTATTATTTCGCCAGTATTTTAGTTTTAAAATTTGGCCATTTTACACGCTATTGTTTTTATATGCGCACACAATATAACAACACGTTCCGGGTGTTGATGGGGCTGCCGCGATTTTGCAGCGCGTCCGGCATGTTTGCGGACGCGGTCGTTGATAGTTTTTCGGCCATCATGCGCAAGAGATGCGCATCCTTGCTACGCCGTGTTCGCGCCAGCCCCAACACCATCCTGAGAGTGTTGGCTGATAGGTGGGACTCTCCGATCTTGGGGCGCTGGATACGACTGCACGCAGTCAAGTAGACATTCCCCAGGATCGGCGAGCCTCACCCAGATTGGGAGTGAATTGTTTATTTTATTATTATTATTAAGATACTAACAATACTAATCTAATACCTAAGCATCATCATTGTTACTAACACTAAAATACTAACAAAACTATGGATACTTTAGTCCGAAATAAAGTTTTATTATTATTATTATTATATTATATCGATTTCTGTGCAAAACCCGTGATTATCATTACACGTATTGGTGTGTATGTGTGTTAGCCGTTATTATTTCTTGTTACGGCGGCAATATAGCCGGTAATGGGAAGCCGAAATACCTTCCTAATAAATAATGCGGATACTATTGTGTTTTTTTTTGTGGTTTTATATTCTATGATGGTTATCTTCTCACGACCCTCATTATTGGAGTGGTCTGTATAAAGCTTGGTACTACACACGGAAATATTAATGACATTGAGGCATTATTTTTAATCTTGCTGCGAACAAAAAAATATTTATTATATTATTTATGTGCACTCAGTAAAATATATACAAATACGATATCAGTACAATGGTACTGCTTATTTCTTAAGAAATTTCTTCCAGCAGACGTGCGAAAGGAGAAATGAAAAAGAAATTTATCATTTTAGTGTTTTTGAAGACTTTATTTTTAATGTGTCCTTACTTAAGACTGAATGTTCTTTAGTAAACGCATAGTAAAAAGCCGAAACTTATATACTAAGATCGTTTATACGTAACTTTTATACTACGTAGGGGTTTCAAACTCACCAAGTATGTATATCTAATTACCTATGAGATGTATAGAACATAAGCTTAGTTATAATTTTGTTGTTGGTTTACAAAGCCACTGACAAGGAAAAAGAACAAGCAATAACTACACAGTTCCATACAAACACAAATCATCCAAGCACAATACAAAATAAAGAAATAAAAAGGAAAACAATACATCACGTTTCTCAGCAGGAAACATTGTAAACGACTATAAAGACTATTACCGTTAGTCATATATGGAAGTTATCTTAGTAAATATATAACTAGATGTACTTATAAAGTGTGTAGCAAATGTTCTGGTAAACTTATGAGAGGAGATACAAACAGCCGATTTTCCAAATCTCCAAGTTTCATACGTGTTGAAACTTAAACATTTGGAGCAAACGTCACCTATTCCAACATCAATAACAACAGAAAATTCGCTGATGCTCTGCTCACCTTTGAAGGAGATAGAATTATTAATGTAGAAGAAACATAAATAGCGTCAATCCTTGTGTCGAAGTGTCTAACTTATGTAGCTGCTGTATCCAAGATTTTTAATTTAGATATTAGGTTCGTTTGCGACTTTGTAGCACTTAAGCATTATTCTATATGAACATGAAATGTTATGTATGTGTAATTTAATTATATCATCACTGAATAACGATTGTTTTTGCTGCAAAACTCTTTATTGTTGATATCATAGAAAGTTGTTATGTCTAGAAAAGGGATGACTACGAAGATGACGGCTAATATAGAAGTATGGAAGAAGAAGACATGCTGTGCCGACCAGAAATAAATTGAGACAGGGGGCAGGAGAATGATGAAAACAAGTTCGCGATATTTCATACTCAAACTCAAAGCATTTATCACTAAATAGTATAAAACAAAGACGCTTCCCTGTCTGTCTGTCCCTATATATGCTTAGATCTTTAAAACTACGCAACGGATTTTAATGCGGTTTTTTTTAATAGATAGAGTGATTCAAGAGGAAGGTTTATATGTATAATACATGCATAATATAGTAGAGCAACACTGATAATTTTAGAGGTTTCTAACGTGATGTCGTAAATAAACACATTTTTTTGCGCTTACATTGTAAACGCTGCCTGAACCCGTCGAGATAGATCAAAATAATGTACTACAGTATTGTACACCTTAAAAAGGTCTACAAAAAAGTCCGCGATGGTATAATATGTCTATCTCTTAGGGATAACCCACAATAACGATTTTTATCCTATATTTTTTACGAGAAATAATGGCTCTAAAATGATCAGTGTTTCTCCATTGCACCCGTGCGAAGCCGGGGCGCGTCGCTAGTTTCAATTAAACCATTTACAGGCACTTTTGAATCTCTTTAATAGTGCTCACGGTCTTGCAAAACTTGTGTATGAAATAGTCTTTTGTCGTTGTTTTATGCAAAATACCATTTCGAAGTGGTTTTTGTGCCAAAATTAGCATAGCCAGAAGGCATGTGATGCAAATAAAACATCTAGAAATAATTTATTCATACGTAGCAAGTAACATAGCGTCATATTTTAACTGATCCGACCACTCACACATTCACATTCGCACTGATTCCATACAGCCAACATTTATTCGATCGGAAAGTAGTATTCAAAACATTTGGATTCATGTTTGTCCCATTGAAACTAATACAATCTGTATTTTCACAGCAACTTTTTCTGATACGAGACTCGACCTAATCAACTTCATAATCCATATTTTTATTTTGGACCAATTTCTATCCGTGATTGCTTTTGCATGAATACATTTTGGGAGTTTGGAAAAGAATTTGGCCAAGATTGCTGATGATTTATTGATTTCGCACAAAAAAAAAGAATGAACTTTTTATACGCAGTTGGTAGGAGCCATTGAATCGATTTCAGCCATCCACACTAGGTCATTGACACGTCGTATTTGGTGTGGGGATTTGCAAAACTGTTTTAATCGTAGCGCATCTGACATGTTTACAATTCACGCGTAACCGATTTCGATATAAAAATACTATCACCAAACAATACTTTTACAACAAAACCCTTCATTCCTGACCCGACGGAAAAACTTTGAAAGAAACAGAAGCGCTGTCAGCAGTAAGCTACACACGAGATGCATTTCCCCACACACACAAAGCGTCAGAGGATATCCGTTGAAGCATTCGACGCGAGTGTAGCGAGCATTGAGGCTTTCACCAGCTCTATTCAGCCCAGTTTAGGTCCTAACACTGTGTGAGGGGGAGGCGGTAGGAAATGTATGAATACATTCCTCTGTGATGTCATACGTACTTTTAATCCTGGATTATACAGCTGCAGAATATAAATGCAATGAATTTTATGAAACTGTGTATTGAAATATTATAAATGAACATATATTTTATAGCCAAGTTTGTGTAAATAATCTAATTTTGAGACCAGTAGCTCTACCATGAGTTTGCACAGTCGAAACTCGCTAGCGTCTCCGTAAATAATATGTATGAAATATCGTACAGCGCCCCTAGTGGTCACTGAATGAATTAAAAGTCGTACCATGAGCACTATAGATTTCGATAGGTAACAAACCTAACGTAATCTATTCGATAGTCACTGACGTTTTTCAGCTGTCGCCATACAAAACGGCACTATGAGTCACAAATTTGACAGACGCTATCGAAAAATACGCTTACGATAGTAGCTACGTAACTCACTAGCATTTTGTCGTGTGAAACATATGTTTACATCAAAATTATAAACGTTTTTGAGTTTTTTGAGTCTAAATATTGTCTGGAAGAGCTTATTTAGCATGGAATATGTTAGTGGCCGCTGAATTTGAAGACTAACGACATAAACAGCGTGAATTTCATGCCAAAATTACAGGAAAATGAAAATTCTAGCTTACTAATGGGCGGACATTACGCAGCTAGCAAGGAGGCTTTCTGTGATGAGTATTAACTTAAATTTAAATAAAAGACATTTTACTTAAACAACTGTTTTATTTATTTTATCATTATAAGGGAAACATACAGCTAGGGAACACAAAAATTGACATAAAAACACATGCCTTCTTAGTACCCACAATAACTACATGTGCAATGTTTTCTTTAAACATTGCTGCACACTACGATTTGCCCTGCAGGTATCGTGGGTGCATTTAAAAACACAAATCTCACATGCACAAACACCCAGACCCGGAACAAATAATTATCTTTGGAAGGGTCGATCACACTAATTTTTGCTCCATGCGAGAAATGAACCACGATTCATAACGCAGAAGCGTCAAGATTGGTGTAGTTTCTGAAAATTGTGCCACAATCAGCCACACTGGTCCTCATTGTATTATTGTCTTTTTGTAAACTTATTTCAATGAATTTAATTAAAAAACGACGTTAACCATACAACTTCAACAAAATTACAAATTGTAAACAACACTCAATGACTCAACAGCGACATATAAGGAATACAAATTCAACAACCACTAAATACCTTAAGTAGTTCACTGATCGCCAACCTTTCTATTTAGTCGGATTATTGACTGTCCCAACGTTTCTAGCATACGCGATAGCACTACATTAAGTACGTATATGCCGTTCTCTTTTCTTATTACTGAGAAAGAAAGAAACAAAACTTAGGAGTGAAGTTAGTTAGACGACAGGATCTATCGAGCTTACGTTAGCGCCGGCGTAAGAGTCCGTAAAACTCATGGTGCAAGCATTATTGAAATCTATTCGATCCACGTTAGTACGCTAGCGAGTAAGTTTTCGATAACAACTCATGGTAGACGTACAGTAGCTCTACCATGAGTTTGCACAGTCGAAACTCGCTAGCGTCTCCGTAAATAATATGTATGAAATATTGTACAGCGCCCCTAGCGGTCACTGAATGAATTAAAATTCGTACCATGAGCACTATAGATTTCGATAGGTAACAAACCTAACGTAATCTATTCGATAGTCACTGACGTTTTTCAGCTGTCGCCATACAAAACGGCACCATGAGTCACAAATTTGACAGACGCTATCGAAAAATACGCTTACGATAGTAGTAGCTACGTAACTCACTAGCATTTTGTCGTGTGAAACATATGTTTACATCAAAATTATAAACGTTTTTGAGTTTTTTGAGTCTAATTATTGTCTGGAAGAGCTTATTTAGCATGGAATATGTTAATGGCCGCTGAATTTGAAGACTAACGACATAAACAGCGTGAATTTCATGCCAAAATTACAGGAAAATGAAAATTCTAGCTTACTAATGGGCAGGACATTACGCAGCTAGCTAGGAGGCTTTCTGTGATGAGTATTAACTTAAATTTAAATAAAAGACATTTTACTTAAACAACCGTTTTATTTATTTTATCATTATAAGGGAAACATACAGCTAGGGAACACAAAAATTGACATAAAAACACATCCCTTCTTAGTACCCATAATAACTACATGTACAATGTTTTCTTTAAACATTGCTGCACACTAGGATTTGCCCTGTATCGTGGGTGCATTTAAAAACACAAATCTCACATGCACAAACACCCAGACTCGGAACAAATAATTATCTTTGGAAGGGTCGATCACACTAATTTTTGCTCCATGCGAGAAATGAACCACGATTCATAACGCAGAAGCGTCAAGAATGGTGTAGTTTCTGAAAATTGTGCCACACTCAGCCACACTGGTCCTCATTGTATTATTGTCTTTTTGTAAACTTATTTCAATGAATTTAATTAAAAAATGCCGCAAACCATACAACTTCAACAAAATTACAAATTGTAAACAACACTCAATGACTCAACAGCGACATATAAGGAGTACAAATTCAACAACCACTAAATACCTTAAGTAGTTCACTGACCGCCAACCTTTCTATTTAGTCGGATTATTGACTGTCCCAACGTTTCTAGCATACGCGATAGCACTACATTAAGTACGTATATGACGTTCTCTTTTCTTATTACTGAGAAAGAAAGAGACAAAACTTAGGAGTGAAGTTAGTTAGACGACACGATCTATCGAGCTTACGTTAGCGCCGGCGTAAGAGTCCGTAAAACTCATGGTGCAAGCATTATTGAAATCTATTCGATCCACGTTAGTACGCTAGCGAGTTTAACGCTAGCGAGTAAGTTTTCGATAACAACTCATGGTAGAGGTACTGTAGAGCGATAAAAAGGCGTGTCCTTGAAACATTCCTCTTCCATTATGATTTTTACGGTAGGGTGGATTCGGATGACCCAAGTGTCACAAGCTGTCACGAATAAGATGAAAGCGTGGGTGAGGAAACCAACTCCGACCTTGAGAAAATTCCGTCCTTCCGATCCGGAAAAACCCGGAAAGAACGCTGAAATATGATTCACAAACGTTTTCTGTTTGCGTGAGTAAAATATATTGTTTCTTGTAAAGGATACTTGGACGATTGAGGATTATATTTGGACTTACTTATTTTGCTTGAACATTTTTTTGTATCCCACCACACTCAACTTCCCGTATAAATCTGACTCCATCAAATTATCTTGCTATGTCAGACAGTACGAAGAAAGAATACAAATTACGCAAAAAAGGCCTAGAAAGCTAAAAAAATCTGTCCAAACGGTATTTCGGGAGGCTACTTCTCAACATACATAGAAGAGAAAGACCGAAACCAATACCTTTGGTACGGAATTTCTGAACGCATATTATGGTTGTTTTGGTGCCTGCCTCTCGTCATTAAGTGCATTCCATCTGTGCTAGAATAGGCTGCTATTGTTTCAAGCATTTTTAAATATGAACTTTCCGTTGAAATTGATTTAATCTAAAGCAAGATAATTATTAAAATTATTACTGATAATTCCTTTAAATTCTTTTAATAATAATAATAATAATAATAAAGATTTATTTCTCACCACAATATAAGAAACATTTACATAGTATAAACTATAAATAAAGCAAAACATAACTACAGTTTAACAATTATTATATTGTGGGAGACTGGTGCCTAAGCTAGACGTAAGGCCTGTATTTCAGGACACCAGGACTCCATAATTGGCTATTATAATAATAATAGCCAATTTGGGGCCTTTAAATAGATGATTGCAACTATATAAAACATAAGGAATAAATTCAGAATGATTTATAAAACTACTAGCTGTTGGCCGCGCCTTCATCTGCCATCCAGGATGAAAAGTAGCCTATATCCTTTTCCAGGTCCCAGGCTACCTATCTGACAAATTTCATCCAAATCCGTTCAGCCGTTTTAGCGTGAAAGCGTGACAAATAAACTTTCGCATTTATAATATTACTTAGGATTAATTGTCTTCCTTATAAGATCATACAAAACCTGCCCCATCCAATTCTTCGCCGACCTACATTAGTGACTTAACCCCAGCAAATAAACTCAGAAGTTCAGTGAGTCTCAATACTGACACAGTGTCTTCGGGCACCATCAATATTTATAGAAACGATACAGAGCACCAATCTCGGGAATGATTCCCGCAGGAAAATGGAGAAATATCAGTATATTTTGTGTGTTCCTGAGGACAGGTAGAGGAAGCGTTTATTACTTTTGTTCCGTTGAGCTGCAATACAACGAATAATATGTGTAAGTTTATGGGCGACATGCAGAGAGAAAATTACACTAAATATGAGAGATTGTTGTAACGAGTTCCGGGGCCTTAGGCAAGGGATAGTGAGATTTGAACGATTTTATGGCAGTCATTCAGTAATCTGTGGTTTTATGGCGAAATGGCCCCTTCGTCACACAAGATTTTGGTCCTTAAGTACATTCACACAGTGTAAACAAGAAAAGGCTAAAAAGTATAAACAGATTACATTGTCTATTGTCAAGTATGTTATGTTACCAAATTACAAACAAAAACAATTACCAAGCTAACATTTAAACAAGAATTCACTGTATTATACGCACGACCGAATTCGTAAGATGTTGCTAAACATTTAACTTACACATCCTCTATGTTGTCTCGTAAGTAACATAAACACACTCAACACAAATGTCACCAACAGTTGTTTATTGTTGTTTAAAGAGCTTTAAATCCACTTTATAACTTATGGAAACAAAAGATAATGTAAGTATCCCTATGATGTAATAGAATTTCTGAAAAGGAAATGAGAAGACATAACAGCCGGTCGATTCTGTAAAAATCTCACGGTGAAATCATAAGTGAAGTGAGTACTTAATAGTGTTAATCTCTAGCGAATGACAGCTCACTCCAGGCTCACTTCAGCCACGTTTTCACGGTGAGATGGTTACAGCATCGCACGGCAGGAGATATGCACGGTTGTCAACCACGAATTGTCTGAGCACTCACAGCTAAAAACTGTGCGAATTTATTGTAACATTTACAACTACCTAAACTACCCTCATAACATTGGGACTCGTTTCAAATCCAATAAACCATTCATGGCTGATTGAAGCAAAGTCTTCATAGCTTTGCATAGTAGCGTATAGGACCCTCACATATAGAAGTAGATATCACAGGTAAAATTAGCTTACGAATCTATTTATATGCTCAGCATGGCAATAAAAAATGCTACCACTGGTAACAAAAACGATTTGTTTTTGTTTATAGGAGCCGAGCATTAGTGGTAAATGGTTTGATTGGAACTGTAGACTTAAACTACACAAATTGTCTTTGCCACGAATTGTTAAATATTCAGGTTTGTTGCATTATTTAAACTAACGTATGACGAAGTAGGTACGCGGGTAGCTAAATTATGCATGCAGGGTGATGAAGCCTCTTGTAACAACCACTACTATAGTTATTGGCACCAGTACACAAACGTTGAAGAAGGATCATATTTTTATTGTGTATTTAATTGCTGGTCCTTTAGGTCTCATCCTGAATCACTTTGCACAAGAATATAAAAGAATACTCTTTATTATGTACACCATAAATATTACAGATATAAATCTAGAAATGATACAAGGTGTGACACAATGGGCGGTCTTATCTCTGGAAGCGATCTTTTAAAGAACACCTTTGGATGGATTAAGGGAAAAAGGAGAGAGAATACTGCAGGTAGTCTGTGGTGTACCGAAATCACATATATGCATTAAATTATACCACATAGGTACTTGTTATCGCCTTTTACGTTTATGTTTGCATAACTCATCAAAATGTAGGGAACAGCTGATTTTTTTTACGCGACCGATTTCGTTAATTTTTTGTATATCGTCAGAAAATTCGATAACAAGTATACGTGGTATAATTTATTGCATATATGTGGTTTCCATATTGTATATAATAATGATCATAAAATAAATACAAACACATATAAACGACGTTTAAGGAGAGATAGTGTTTTTGTCAAGTTGTCATTGTTTCCGCGGTTGAATAACACCTAAACGCAGATCTACACTCAATTACTTACGCATATGTAAAGGATGTGCTCCAACAAGCAGCGCGCAAAGGTGTTAACGCGTGTAAATCTTACGACGCGTTTCCCTGACAGGTACAGGTCTCAAGGATATGCAGATGGGAACACCTTCCTTAAACGAGGTAAAAAGCAAGAGATGAGACAGTCATTTTGATTCGTATATTTGAGTCTGGGGAGGCCTATTACCAATAGTAGACGACTTTCAGCTGAGATGGTGATAATGATAAATGATTTATTCTGGAAATTAGTTAAAAGAACACTTTTAGGGGTCCAATTTTTTCTAGATGTGCTCTGTTTTTCCTAGCCGACTACCCTGAGAAGAAACATTGAAACAAACTGAGGTAAAAGTGTCTTTAAAAGTCTTCATGATAATAAATATAATACAGCATTTAAACGTCTTCGTGTTAATATAGATAATATATCAGAAAGGTGTGGTCATATCCATTTAAGGTTCTGGTACAGACCATCAAACTGGGACTTTCTCCATGGGATCAACATCGTAATTGCGAAAAAAATATCAGCTGTCCTATCCAAAACTTCAATACTTACTTGATCCAGATCTTATGGGACAGCTGATTATTTTCATATTCATATCATACATTTAAGATTTATGATAGGTACACTAATATGTACAGTGTATCTTAAATCACACTAATATTATAAAGGCGAAAGTTTATGAGTGTGTGTGTTTATATGTTCGTTACTTCTTCACGCTCAAACAGCTGAACGAATTTGGATGAAATTTGGCACACAGATAGTTTATAACCAGCAGTGCAATTCTGTAAAAATCTCACCGTGAGAACTTAGGTGAAGTGAGCGGGAAGTGAGCTGTCATTAGGGATCAATACTACTGACACTGCTCACTTCAAGCTCACTTCACTTATGATTTCACGGTGAAATTTTTACAGAATCGATTAGCAGGATTAACACATAGGATACTTTTTATCCCGATATTCCTACGGGATCGACACTTATGCGGGTGAAACCACGGAGCGCAGCTAGTGTATGATATGAATGAGCTGGGTTAATGCAGACAGTAAAGAATGAAAAATCATGGTACGAGTCACCTTTTTCGAACAGGACGTTTCTTTATTCGCAAATAAAAGACTGATTAAAACCGACTTTCAACAAAGGAAAAGGAAATAAAAGTCCCCTTGAATTAGCTTTATTATTAATTTACTATGTGCATATTATGAAGCTGGACTGGACACAGAACGGTCATTTACGAAGAATAAAGAAGTCGGCACTAAAGAGACTTTAATATTAGCTATAAACTTGTTGGTGACGACTGTCTTTAAAACTAATTGTTAAGACGTTTCTCTGATTTTTGTAACCAAAACTTAAAGTTTTACTAAGTACCGACATCTTTTATAGCAAAAGTAAAAGGTGTATGTAAGGACCGCAGCAGGTGGCTGTACTTTCTGCCAACCCCTATGGGAAGAAGGCGTGAGTATGTGTACTTTATAGAAAAAAAAAAAAAAATCAGACAAATAAGAGCTCGTTAGTATTTTCCTGGAATGTTGAAAAGTTTCTCAAATGGTGTGTTAATTAAACTCCAACCAACCAAGAATAGAAAGAAAGAAAAATAGATTTATTTGTCACAGAAACACGCGCATACAAAAAGAAAATTAATTCTAATAACAAGGAAAAATAAAAACAAAATATATCTTTAATCACGAGCACGAAGCAGAAATAGTCGACGGCTGCACGACATGGAGGCTTCCACTCAGCATGATGCTGTGCTGTGGCCCAGCGGGCAGTGGTGGCCCAGCGGGCAGTAGTAGCCCTGTGGTAACGGCCCTGACTTACAAGTTGTAGATAGTAAGTTCGAACCCCGACAGGCGCTTTACTTTGTGTGTTTATTTCATCACTACTCCTCTCAAAACGGTGAAGGAAAACATCGTGAGGAAACCGGCATGTCCGAAAAACTATCTTCTAACCAAGAACTCGAAGACACATGTGACATCTGATCCAATCTGCACTAGGCCCGTGTGGTGGATTACAGCCCACTCCTTCTCATAGAGAAAAGGACTGTGTCCCAGCAGTGGGAACGTTATAGTCCGATTTATTTATTATGTTCATTAACAAGACTTTTGGTTTGAAACGAAAAAATAACGAACAATGGCTATAGATAAATCTGGTTTCCAGTTGCGGAAAAGCATTTTTGAGAAATATAAAAAAAAAAATTGATGCATTCTTTTTCGCAGAAAGAAGGGGATTTAAATAACAAACTTTCAGAATTCAGACTACAAAATATAAAATTATTGCTACAGTTTCAATCGTTAATCAAAGTATATTAAATTGCACTTCACAGAATTTTAGTTTTAATTCACATTGCGATTGAACGGTTTGTACCAAACGTATTCATGGAATGAAAATGTGAAATACATGATTGAAAGGCGGAATAATTGAATCAATAACCATGAAATATGTGCTAATTATGCTCGTGGCTAAATAATAACAGCTGCACAGGTCCGTCGAAGGTTCAGCCACACTTATCGCGGTCAGTTCATGCATAGGTGACCATCTATTAAATATCGAGACCGCTTCGTGCCTCGGAAAGCACGTTAGGCGTCTTTACAGGTAGCCAGAAGACCAAAAGTCTGACAACCAGTCTTACCAGAAGTATCGTGTTACCCAGTAACTGAGTTGTGAAGGTCAGATATAGTATCTCTACGTAAAATAGTGGTAATCAGCTGCTGATCTGGTTAGACTGGAAGTCGAGTGAGAAAAGGCTGGGCAGATTTATTCATGCGCTAATTATGAGCGTAGCCGAAGATAAAATATGAATTATAATCAGGATTCACACGGGTGATTATTAGACACAAATAAAATACCAACTGTAGCAAAAATATCAGTTTGAAGTAAAATGGAAGGACATGTAAACTCAGGGAAGCTTGTTGTTTATCAAATTGACTGCCTACCAATTCAAAGTATCACATAATTAAATCACAATGTCTTTAAAGCGGCAAATCGACGTAGTGTGTCTCACATTTGCTTTTCCAATTCCACTTTTGACACTGGTAGAATAGTCAACATCGGCTTTACTTGCCATAGAATAGACGTAGTGTGTCAAGTTGATAAACAATCAGCTGACTGTATGGAGCTGTGTGTGTGCTGAGTTCGACGGTAGGGCTGCATTATGTATGAGTCTGACCTATAGATGAGTATCTTTTAATCGGACCGACCGAACTTTTAGCTAATGTACCGAATCGTATACAACTGCCATGCCAAAATAGTAATATTTTATAACGGCAATGAGCCAACCATTTGCACGATATGCCCAAAAATTTCGATTCAACATCAACAGAATTACAAGTCAAAAACTACTTACATGCTAAACGTTTCTGTCTAACTTTTTATGAGATCACACGTGACAGACAATGTAATTTGTAAATCGTTTCTTTTCTTATGTTGCCTGATAAAAATAATGTTTAAAATACACTTGAGATATCGCTCAAGGCCATAGTATTGTAGCCATGGTAATTGTTAAAATGTGCAAAACTGTCATACAAAGACATTCAGACACAGATTACAATGACATATTGTTATAAAATCGCTCATTTGGTAGAATTCCATATTGTATACCTACTTCATACATTCAAAAAGGCAGTTTGGTTGCGAAAGGCGGACCAGTTCTTGTGGCGCAATTTCAAATATTCCTCCAGTGGACTGCAATAAATATTTATCTTACTTTCGTAAAAGTTTTATACACATTATCACTCTGGAACTCCCAACTGGGTTTGAAAAATTCTTTTTGCATTTGACAGCCACATTCTGGAGGAAGGCTATTTAACATCACGCTGGAACCCTAGGAGCCGAGCAAAAATAAACAATCTGCGCGGGCAGGCGATGCGTTGCGACTTGGTTGGGAGAACAAGAAAGGAGATCCGCCAAATCCTATATAAAAAAATATCCTAGGCCCAGCGCAAAAGCATCTCAGATTTTAGAGTAATACATTACTGAGACAACTCTTGTAAAAATGTATAAGCGAATCTTAATAACATATACATATAAAAATGTACATTTTTATATAAATATACAACGTGTAACGGAAAGGGGGTATCAACCCTGAAGGAGGTGAATGTGCTCATGAAACTCAATAACTTTCCCCAAAGAACATAGGTCGAAATATGAAAAAAAAATTTGGCCCTCCCTTACAAAACTGACTACCTGCTGATTGATTTACTATGGGAGGGCCAATTTTTTTTTCATATTTCGACCTATGTTCTTTGGGGAAAGTTGTTGAGTTTCATGAGCACATTCACCTCCTTCAGGGTTGATACCCCCTTTCCGTTACACGTTGTATAGGTAAACATATGCCATCTATGAGAATAAATATTAAGCGAATCAAATATAAACAGGACTTTTTTTATTACTGGCCGCTGAGTGAAGTGACGCGCTTGGTGCTGTTGTATGTGTTAGGGGGGATCATCTAGGGGAGGGGGGTATACTGCTCCGGGTCACTTTAGTTTATTGCGGGCCAGTAGCATCATGTATGAGCAGGAGGTATATAAGTCTGTTGAGCAACGAATTATCATCATTTTTTTAACACGGGAGGGCATAAAACCTTCCGAAATTTTGCATCCATTGACTCTACAGTTCGATAAGAATACGCTTTCAAGAACTCAAGTGTAGGAATGGCACAGAAAAAAATTCAAGTGGAGGACGCCGTTTTCACACTGACCAGATAGTGGAATCATTTGTGTGCAATTGGCTAAAGGCACGACCGACTACATTCTTCGATACTGGCATCAAGAAACATCCCCTGCGCTGGGAAAAATGTGTTAATAGAAGGGGAGATTGTGTAGAAAAATAAAATATATTCCCTTTTTTTACGAGTACAGTAATAATACCTGCGTATTTTTTTTTACTTACGTCCGGTTTATATTCGATCCACCCACGTACATAAATTGTCAATATTAGTTAAGCAAAAAACACAGACAGGTGCAGTTTTTCCTTAAAAGTATCATTTTTACATCTATCGTTTAACAAACTTCTCGGGGCATAAAAACTATGTTAGCCAGAGAATTTGGCAATAGTGATACTTTACTCAATTTCTACTATTATGACTACCTATAAAATCTGAGATACATTTCCTTTGCGCCGGGGCTTGGAGCAATTTTGGCGGATCTCCTTTCACGCGGAAGAAATTGCGAGCAGAAGCTAGTTATTAAATAACAGAGACAAATTCAACAATTTTAAAACGTAGCATTTTCGGCTGTACCAGTTTGCATAATCAAAATTACGCATTTGTGAAGTAAAATGGACATCTCCAGAAGTTTTCACAAATTGTGCTTCCTCAAGATTAATTTCACCCGAGTCAGACATTTTGTTAATTCCCTTACCCGCCATATCGCTGAGTTTCACGGTAATGTTTGAATGAAGACATAACTTTATACTAAACTAGGTTTTGCTCGGGGCTCCACCCGCGTGGAGAGTGGTAATTAACCCACGGGAACGTACTATCGGGATTAAAATGACCCATGTGTTTATTGAACGATGTGTGTCCCAAGCCGTTTTTGCGTGATTGAGTAACAGACATACAAACTTTCACATTTATAATATTAGTAGGATGTAGATTACGTTTATGCTTGTACTAATTTGAATTAAAAAAAAACAAGGTTTTCTAGGTCTCAAACGGAAGTCTTAGTATGAATTCAAGGTTCTTCTTATTTTTATACGACATTTGGATAACTCGTTTACATTAATAGACTTGTATTGCATCTGATTAGTGGATTTCTAAATTAAAACCTGATGTTATTAAAGAGAGTAGTTCCCAGTAGTAACGGTTAATTTCTGCCCACTCCCTCTCACCGAGAGGAGGCGTGTCCCAGCTGTGGGAATATTATAGGCTGATTATGTTATTAATTGCAACAAAAACGTAAACATAACGTTTAATAAGATGCACTTTATCATGTTTTAACATTTTAGGAACATGTTTTTAGCCCATAAAACATACCGCATCAGAGGGGCTTGTGGCCAAGTAATAACAGCCGCACGGGTCGATCGATCAGGTTAAGCTACGCTTGCCGCGGTTGGTCCGTGGATGGGTGACCATCTTCACATACCAAGACCCCTCCGTGCCTCGGAAAGCACGTTAAGCCGTTGGTCCCGGCTGTCATTCGTGGATCTTTGACAGTCGTTACGGGTCGTCAGTAGTCCGAAAGTCTGACAACCAGTCTTACCAAGGGCTATCGTATTACCCAGTAACTGGGTTGTGGAGGTCAGATAGGCAGTCGCTCCATGTAAAATACTGGTATTCAGCTGCATCCGGTTAGACTGGAAGCCGACCCCAACATAGTTGGGAAAAGGCTAGGCAGATGATGAAAGCATACCGCATCAATAATGTTTTGATGAAAATTCTTACAACCATTATGTATGCCACATTCCCGCATAATGTCCTTATGTCTAATATTTTTAGAAGCTATTTTTCCAAGAATTTCAGTCTAAAAACTTGTTTACAAAAAAGAAAATAACCGACTTCCAAAAAAAACACTAGTGAAAAACGACTTTATTCTCGGAAGTCGGTGTCAAAAAACGAAAATGCGGAACCAATGACACCGACTTCCGAAATTAAAGTTATTTTTCACTTTGTAGTGACTTTTTGTTTGGAAGTCCGTTGGTTTTTTTTGTAAAATGTTTTTATTTTTCACTTTTTAGTTGTACTTGGCCCAAAAAAATTAATTAACACTACTTGCTTTGTAAATATCAGTGTCAGGATGTTTTAATATAACTTAACTAACTATTAATTAATATAACTAAGTGGAAAAAAATCGTATTATTGAAGCTAACTCAAAAACTACCCAAGCAAAGTTAATCAAATTTCTATGGGACCACCCCTGAGGCATACCTTATCCATTAAAAACAATACATAGATATACAATTGCAGCCAAGTGGTGCCAAGCTAAGGTGCATTGAAGAATTAAAGACACCGACTAGAAGAATCTTCAAAATTTGCATAGAAATGCCGGAGATGCAGTACATTTATGCATATGACTTCGTACATAAGAATAATTACCTAATGTATTAAACACTAAAACCTTTCTGAAAGTATGTAGATCACGTTAATGAAAGAAACACCAAAATTGGTTCATCAGTTTTTGAGAAAATTGCGTACATACAAAAATACATAATTATACGTTTGAAGCTCCTTTTTTGAAGTCAGATAAAAATCTTCCCTTCTTCCAAAATGGGATGTCATATGAATCCTCAGAGATTCTCTTTGTCGAAGATCAAAGCAAATCAATTTCTCTGTGTGGGTATAAAACAAAACTTGTGTTACTTGAAATTGAGCGTAAACTACAATTTAATTGGCAACAAAGACATGAGGTATAACCGAATACGAGTACCCAGGCAAAGGTTCGAACTGAGGATGATTCTTATTGAAATAAAAAACTTCAGGATTTTCTTTTTAATTGTATTTTTTGGGAAATTTTAACGATCTTGATTGCTTAACTCTTCGCGAATTTATGTTATCAGGTCTATATCACGCTGGTGTATGCTGTCATTATTTTAAAAGTTATGTAACGCAATGTTCAAAGAGTAAATGCCGTGTAACGAGAAATACAATACATGTAACAGTATTGAGCCAAGATCTAATACGTATTTACGATGCAGAGAGCTTTGGGCACAAGCTCTATTCAACGATTGATTGGCTTTACAGACTACTGAGGATCATGCTAGGAGTAGCACGAAATCTAATAATACAGGGTGGCAGGTACAGACGCTAGCACATCAAGCTACCCGAAACTGTCAAATTATCAAAATCATCTTTGTACCTTATGTTTTAGCGATAAAGTTGAAAATCTATTAAAGAAAGACAGACTTGCGCACCGATGGTTCCGTAAAAAGTAGGTAAGTATCTATGTAAATAGTTTATCACGGGATTTTGTTTTTGTAATGTTACAACAAATTTACGGTTTTCGGATTTTTCCCTTTACTTGTGCTACATGAAATTGCTGCTTGCCAAATTTCATGATTCTAGGTCAACGGGAAGTACCATAAAGGGTTTGATTCCGGAACCTAAGCGCCCGTATCTTATGATTGCGTTGACTTAGAAGTTTGATCTTTTCACTGCTTCAAGGGATTGCAGCCTTGAGTATTTTATATTAATTTCAACTTGACAACTCCACGCGTTCCTGAGAAAAAAGGCCTTGACCGACTGACAGACAGACGGAAAACGAAGTGATCTTAAAAGGGTTCCGGTTTTCCTGTTGAGGTACGGAACCCTAAACATAGCTATTCCATACATTTTGACCTAACCTGACCTTTATATGAAACAGCTGGTTTTTTTTATATCCTACGAAAAATATCTATACATAGAACCATGTGTTGATCAATGGTTACAGTTTGCGCATTGGTGTCCCTGCCATTACACAAGGGCTATAATTTCGAATTCCAATGGAAACAGATTCCGAGAATCTGCAAGTGAGTTTTGTTAACAACGGGAGTTAGATTAGCAAGATACGAGTAATTAAACTTTACATATCTATTCCTTTTTATCTTATCTGCAGTTCTTTTGTATTTATTAATACATTTCTGAACGAGTAAAGGAATGTTAAAGAGTTTACCGTCATAAAATGTATTCCGTGATATCTGTCTGATCCTTAGTAAGCAACAGTTCTTTCAGTCCGGAAATAATCTACACAGTGCAAAATTCAAGATTGAAATTAGCGCGGGTGAAAATTTTGAATGAAACTATCAATATCAGGACGAGTACTGGATGCTAGTCGGTCAATATTGAAATGAACTAATATTAAAAGAATGTCTTGTCCCTGAGCCAGCTGGCAGGATAATTATATTACAGGTATGTACTGTAGAACCTTTAGCTTTCTTGGTTGCTGGCTTTTACCATGCAACCTTCATGAATATTTAATAAGCTGATGGCACAATATCGTTACTTACAGAAATAAATCATTTATCACTTATCCTTTATCATTTATCGTTATAGTAAACACCCCTGAATTCTTTTGAGCGTCGTTACGGGTAGTCAGAAGCCCGAAAGTCTGACAACCAGTCTTGCCAAGAGACATCGTGTTACCCAGTACCTGGGTTGTGGAGGTCAAATAGACAGTAACTACTTGTAAAATACTGGTACTCAGCTGCATCCAGTGTAACTAAAAGCTACAAGGCAGATGATGATGATGATGCTGTACGCATCCATGATGATCATAACAATTGAAAAACATTGGAAGTTTGACAAGTCGTATAACGTCAAAACAGCGTTCTTTATTATATAGAGTACCTACTGTATAAATTTCATCAAACTGGATGCTGAGGGAAGCGCGAATAAGAACAGGACCATCCAACTAACATGGTACAATTTATTAGTGTCAATCTACTGGCTGGCTGACAGTAACGCGACGCTTCATTATGACAGGGAGATGAAGCTGTTAATATTTAACCAAAAGGATACTATTATTATCACAACCCTTTTCCTTTTGAATGTATCACTATCCTAATAGTCAATATACAGCGTGTAACGGAAAGGGGGTATCAACCCTGAAGGAGGTGAATGTGCTCATGAAACTCAACAACTTTCCCCAAAGAACATAGGTCGAAATATGAAAAAAAAATTGGCCCTCCCATAGTAAATCAACCAGCTGGTAGTCAGTTTTGTAAGGGAGCGCCAAATTTTTTTTTCATATTTCGACCTATGTTCTTTGGGGAAAGTTGTTGAGTTTCATGAGCACATTCACCTCCTTCAGGGTTGATACCCCTCTTCCGTTACACGCTGTATACAGGTTGAAATTGAAAACATGCGGCAAATCGAAATGAGAGATTGTACTCATCATTGTGAACAACTTTTACTATGAGATAAAACCTGAAATCGCGAAAAAAAAAATTCAGCTGTTCCCTACATTTATATTCGCATAACTCGTCAAAATGTAGGGAACAGCTGATTTTTTTTTCGCAATTTTAGGTTTGGTCCCATGGTAAAAGTTGTTCATAATGATGAGTACAATCTCCCATTTCGATTTGTCGCATGTTTTCAATTTCACCCTGTATATTTGCAGCTCTACTCCGTCTAAATGGAGTATCGCGATTTCCACACGCTTAGATATTAGATAATCTTAGGATCTCTGTCATCTACCACATAAGCATAATTATCAGGTTAATTTTACGATATTTTTGATACCTAAATGGCGCTTATACGAGCACTGATCAGCCGGTCGATTCTGTAAAAATCTCACCGTGAAATCATAAGTGAAGTGAGCACTTAATAGTGTTAATCCCTAGCGAATGACAGCTCACTCTACGCTCACTTCACCTAAGCTTTCACGGTGAGATGGTTACAGAATCGCACGGCTGAAATCTATGTGGTTGCCCGTCATAGTGTGTCATTATAAAACTAAATAAATAAAATAATAAATAATATTTTATTTCTTGTTAAGATTTATTAATGAATAATAATATGATAAAAACAGTAATGGCCAAATTGGTGCATTGGTATTCGACGAAATATAAGACCAAATGATTCTACAGATGAAGATGAAAAGTTTAAAGCCGTCAAACGCTTAATTTAACATGGACACAGGCACTGACAGTCAGTAATAATGAATTTCGTAAAAAATATATTATCACAATTCAAACTCAATCCGTCAATAGGAGGAAAAACATTGCCATAAATATACAATTCATGAAGCCCAGCGACAGGTTGGGACTTTGCCTGTCGTGTTGCGAATTAATGCTACAATATACCAACATAGACTGGCACGCCTGGGAAAGGCTAACTGGGAAATGCACTCATTTCCCCATGACAAACATGGCAACTAAATAAAATCGATTACAATATATCAATTCATCAGCATCATCTGCTATTCTGTGAGGTGTCTGTTATCAAAGGTTGAATCCGCGATGACTTCGGAATTCTATTTGGGTACCTACATTATTGTTTTTTATGACTCTTCTTCATCTTTTATTTAATATTGACTCTTTTTAGAGTTCCGTACTCAGAGGGTGCCAACGGAACGCCATTACTAAGCCTCCGCTGTCAGTCCGTCGGTGTGTCCGTCAGTGGGCTGTATCCATAGAGAATATAACCACTAGAGAGCGTATGGGCCGATTTCTTCGAAGCACACGACTCACCACTGCGGGCCGGGGGATGAGGAAGAACGCGCGGCTGCAATTGGTCAGTTCAAGGTTAAGTTGCATCGTTAGGGCTGCTTTACTTCATTAAGAGAAAATAGTCGATATCGATAAAATGGATTTTAACATTATAATAAATACTAAATCAAAATCATAGAAATAATATTTAATCAAAATCAATCAATTACAAAAAAAAATCCCGGAAATGGACTGATCGGCCCTGGTCGGGGACAGAAAGAACTAAAAAATCCCGGAAAATACAAAAAAAAAAAACCGACGAACTGAAAACCGAGGAGGTTCTCAGTTCGTCGGTATTTCTTTTTTGAAGTCGGTTAATAGTAGATAGTTATTTTATTAAAGTATGTGAATTGAATAAAAAATGTATTCATTTTATTTTTCTCGATATCAACTTTCAGCTACTAAAGATAACAGCACTATTTTTTACGATAAACATACAAAAGGAAAGAAAGGGATAGAAGCATTAGAATTGTCTAATACAAGAACGAGACTTTTCCAAAAGACATCAACGCGCGACTCAAAAAGTGTGCTCGTTTACCCAGCCACCATTTTAAATAGACCCCTGCAGTGGCTTATAATCTGATTAAATCAAAAATAATTTTTCGTAATGTTTATGTACCGATGAAAAGTTATGTCATCCTTTTTGTAACTAGATGTCTAAGAATGTTTCCCACACCACTTCACCGCGCATGAAGGCATTTTGATGCGTTATAATTGCATAAACGTTATAAAAAAATTATATTAATTTAGCGTGCACGCAGGTCTAACACTTGGACACAACTAAAATTGCTACTAGTACCGTAGCCTATACATAGGCGACAAAATACTAATAGTTTTCGTGCGTCGGGGCACTGTATACGCAGTCAAGTGGTTATAATAGTCTTTGGCTGTATCTTATGAATCGTAATAGGTAGACAGTTGAAATTTTCACAGTGTGTATTTCTATTACCGCTATAACAATAACAAAATACAATGAAGTAAACAGTTAGAGGGGCTCCCTTTACAAGAACCGTGTTTTTTGAAATATGTAGTGTTAAAATTGTACGGTGGTACGGAACCCTCCGTGTGCGAGTCGACTCGCAGTTGGCCGGTTTTTTACTAACGTCACTATAAATGTAATTTGTTTCTGAATAGTCTTTTTTATGATACATCAATACAGGTTTAGTGTTAGACTTCTAACCGCATCGTTAAAATAACTACCGAATATGGTTATTTACATCATTACGCATCCAAAACTGTTTTGTTTTCTTCTCATCGTTCTGAGCCTCTCTGTTTTAGTTTTCTTGTCATGTTTTTCAACATGAATAATCATACTATTGCGATAGTTTATTGCTACTTGTTCCTTTAGAGGCCGTACAGTTACAGAGCTTTGAGTTTGGCTACGTGTTTGATTGCAAATTCTTATCGGTATATTCGTTATTAGTTCGTTGATCTTTTCATCTTTGTGTTTGAGAAAAAAGTGTTTAATTTTTAACAGAAAACACAATGCCCGAATTCAGTAAGATGTTACGCGATAACTTCAATATTTTCGTAAACAAACAATAGTACTACTTACCGTCTTATCCAGCAGCCAGCTGGCCGGAAATATGAGAGGGATGTACGTAATCATGAAGATCATCGACGTCCAATAAACTTGGATGCTCGAAACTCCGTAGTACTTCACGACAGCATCCTGAATGATAGTGTACTGTATCCATTGCATCGAGTTAGAGGCCGAGTTGAAGACAAACACGAACAAAACCAGCCATCGAATAGGAAACACCGCGTATTCCGTCGCTCTCTTCTTAGTAGGAGAATCCAAAACACCTCCCTTTTCAGCAATTCCGTCCATAACACTCCCGCAAACTTCCATATTTTTCTGATCAGTCATATTTAATATGTTTCTGAATATATTAATATAAAATAGAATCTCTATATTTTATTGTCGAATTGTTGTTTGAATTTTGGCATCTAAATTATACTACATCTACGTAAAATTTTAAATAGATACGATAAATTATTTTATTTATTGTCAGTTTACCCGCGCGCGCGTTTTTTTTTTCGTGCGAGTCTCAGGCGTGTTACTCGCGCGGCGGCCGGCCAGCGACTGTGTTTTCCATTTTCCTGCAATCAGAAGCTGAATGAATGCTTCCCGTGCACCCTCCGTCCGTAGCGTGACGATAACAAAGATGCCGCCGACTAGACCAGCTGTCTGTCAACAGCACAATCAAATGATTGCCATCGTAAATAGGATATAGATACCAAACAATTTTTATTGCTTGAACTTTGTTTGTAAAGTACCTAGATACATGTTAGGTGTTAGCTGTTATCTGTTATATTAACACGTGCGATATTTGTGGGTAATATGCCTAACGGGCGACTGTTCAAATGAGTAATAAAATAATAAATTAACTGATATTATTATCAATTGTTATAATACACACCAAAAATGTCTAAGCAACACGCATCATTTACAGAAACTGCATGTTTTGATACTTTATTTTTTTCTTAACAAAGTACATTAGTATACAATCTTATTGCTCTCGGAAACATATTATACTGGCTGATTTAAAAAATAAAAACTTTTCGATTGTGTTTTGTTTTCATTAAAATAAAAGCTAATTATTTTTTCCCGATTTCATGTGTTTTCTTTACTTGATAAATTTATTATTTATCTTAATTAATTAATGAATCTCACTTTTATTATTTTCAGATATACTTTAAAAAAATATATAGTGGTGAGTCATTTTTTATGTCATGGAGCGATGCCATTTGACTGCTGATAAAATGCAGAGAGCTGTAGGAATGCTATAAGCGGCAAGAAATCAGTCCCAGGTGTCAATAGGAGCGTGATTTGTCGTCTTTGGCAACGTTACAGGGGATTCTGCTGTGCAGCACCCAGGACGTGGAAGGAGTACAACTGCTCGACAGGACCGATATACATACAACTGACTGCAAGACGTCAGCCGATGTTAGCCGCCCGGGAGATAGGTTTAAAGCTACAATTCTCAAGCGGTATTGTTGTTAGCCACCAAACCGTGACAAACAGGCTGCATGAATACTGCCCAGGAGCACGACGCCCAATTAGGTGCCCACGAATACGCCATGGGAATCGCGCAAGTCGAAACGAATGGTGTAGGGAACACTTCACATGGAACAATGGGATAAAATTTTATTTTGCGATGTGTCCCGGTTTGGATTTAGGCCTGACACCCTGATAGGGTAAGAGTGCATCTTCGTCCAGGCAATTCTGAACGGCTGAGATGCGTCCAGGAAGTGCACCTTACAGTGGCTCCACAGTGATGGTATGCCCGCCGTATTATGAAGAACAGACGAACTGAGCTCATTTTTGTAGGTGGCAATATGAACGCTGAAAGTTACGCTGAAGATTTCCTCGGATCTTATGTTCACCCATTTGGAAAGTCTTGGCTCAGATTTCACGCTGATGCATGACAATGCGCGTTCGCACACAGCTCGGAGCACCAGAGAGTACTTGGCAATGGAATACATCCGGGTGTTGCCGTGGCTCGCACAATCACCAGACCTCAATCCCATCGAGCGCGCATGGGACATGCTCCAGAGACGTGTTCTAGAGAACCTGAACTGAGTGTCGACAACCCAACAAACGAAAGACTTGTTAAAATTCCATTGGGAGCGATTGCCGCAGGATCAGATAAACAATCTTATAAATTCAATGAAAAATTGTTACCGACAAGTTTTAAACGATAGAGGCGGTCAAAATTTGTCTTGAATTGCCAAATAATTAAAAACAATGTCGTTATTTAATTTTGTAAAACATGAACAGCTTAATTTCGTTTTAACTTTATTTTATACTAAGTATGTTACGGTACACATGTTGTTAATTATTGTGATGAAATGAACATTGAATGAAGGATTTTGTTGCTTTACCTAGTCATTAATGTATCAAAAATGCTTAGTTATTGTTTATAAAAGAAATATAAATATATTACAACACTAAAAAAGTTCAAAACCGTAGGTACATGTTGCTTAGACTTTTTGATGTGTGTAGTATTAATATTTATAGGTAATGTCTAAGGTGTACTAAAGTGAGACAATATTAAATAATATAATAATAATAGTAACGTATTTAAGACTCCTCAATTTGTTTAAGTCTTATAATTTAATTAACTTGTTTTTTGAACCTACTAGAATCACGGCATCTTCGTCAACCTGTCTTGATAATATATTTAGTGTTTTTGATGCCAAAAACAAATTAGTCTTAACTGACTTAACGTCCGACCACTGTGGTTTATTGGCTAGCTTCCCCATGCCATTACATAAACAGTCGCGTAAAATTGAATGCAGGCCTTATACAGCTGCCCGTTGCAAAATGTTTAAAAATAATATAGCTCATAGAATTACACCATCTATAGTAGAACACGAGAATCCTAATGAAATTTATGGTGCCCTTTTTGATGTTGTGCAAAAAGAGTACCAATCTACTTTCAAGACCAAAACTATTAATATTAATGGATCCTCCGTTGGCTTTAACCAATGGGCTACTCCGGGTATTTATAAAAGTAGAGCGAGACTATACGAGTTATATGGTTTGAAAAAATACAGGTTTGACACTCCTTTCCTAGAGTATGTCAAAAATTATTCAAAATTATTTAAAAAGATTAGTGCTTTTGCTAAATCGAAATTTTTAAGCGATGCTATTAAAAATTCTAATAATAAAGTAAAAACGACTTGGAAAATTATTAACAATGAAACTGGTAAATCGGTTAAACAAGAAAAACTACTTGAGATTATGGTAGATAATAAATTAGTTAATAAAGCCGCTGACGTAGCTGAAGCTTTTAATGAGTTTTTTGCCAACATACCTATAACTACGACTCGCTCCTTAAATTCGTCCCCGTCTAAAGCTGAAATCCTTTTGCATAGTAGTGTACCTAAATGTATTCGTTTATTTAGTTTCGAACATGTAACCCCACATGATGTAGTTAATGTTTTTAACCTACTAAAGTCTAAAAACACCGGTGACTACTGGGGCATCTCCATTAAACTTTTAAGTAATATAATAGACATCGTAGCCCCCTATCTAGCTGTTACTTTTAATAAATGTGTTGATTTAGGAATTTTTCCTGACCTCATGAAGAGTAGTAAAGTCATACCTTTATTTAAATCAGGTAATAAAAACGACGTTGGTAATTTTAGACCTATTTCCATCTTACCTGCATTTAGCAAAATATTTGAAAAATTAATACTCAAGCAGTTGCTAAGACATTTTAATTTAAATAGCCTCCTTCATAATGAACAGTATGGCTTTACAAAAGGTCGTTCGACTACAGATGCGGGTGTTGCTTTGCTGAAACACATATTTAACGCATGGGAGAGCTCGCAAAATGCTATCGGAGTTTTCTGTGATCTTTCCAAAGCCTTTGATTGCGTGCACCATGACACGCTTTTGCGTAAACTAAGTCATTACGGTGTCCAAAACGAAGCGCTCAACGTAATAAATTGTTATTTACATAATAGGTTCCAATGTGTAGATGTTAATGGTGTGAAATCTTCCGCGCTACCAGTTCAGTTAGGTGTACCGCAAGGCTCAATACTGGGTCCATTCTTGTTCTTAGTGTATATTAATGATTTACCATTCCATTTAAAGGGAATCTGTGACGTTGTACTGTTTGCTGATGATACATCTCTTATTTTTAAAGTAGATAGGAATAGACAAGATTTTGACGACGTAAACAGTGCACTCTCAATAGTTACGGATTGGTTTACGTCAAATAACCTAGTTCTCAATGCCAAGAAAACGAAATGTGTAAAGTTCGCCTTACCGAATGTTAGAAATCTAGGACCCAACATCGTCTTAGATAAAGAGGCGCTTGAAACTGTGAGTTCGGCAGTTTTTCTGGGAATAACAGTAGATGCCAAACTTCAGTGGGGACCACATATATCGAGCCTAGCAGGAAGGCTCAGTTCGGCTGCCTACGCCGTCAGGAAAGTAAGACAGTACACTGACGTTGATACAGCTCGTTTAGTATATTTTAGTTATTTTCACAGCGTTATGTCCTACGGTATTCTGCTGTGGGGCAAAGCAGCCGATATACAAAATATATTTGTCCTTCAAAAACGAGCTGTTCGAGCAATTTACCAGCTAGGTGCTAGAGTTTCTCTAAGAGATTTTTTTAAAGATATTGGTATTCTCACGGTTGCATCACAATTCATCTTTGCCAACATCTTATATATTAGGCAAAATATACACTTGTATACTAAAAACAGTGATATTCACAATGTTAACACCAGAAATAAGGACAAACTACGTGCTCCCTTTCACCGGCTTCATAAGGTTCATAACTCATTTGTTGGTCTTGGTATAGCCTTTTATAACAAGCTACCCTCTTCTTTGCTAGATTTGCCTTTTAATGCATTTAAAGCTCAAGTAAAATCTAACCTTTGTTCAAAGGCATACTATTCTATCAACGACTACTTAAACGATAAGAATAGTTGGTCGCCCTGATTAACTCAAGACAATGTTTATGTTCTTTCTCCAGAATTAATTTACAAAGAATTACTGATAGGTTATATGAGCTCATTATACAATTGTTTTTTTATTGGGCTATATAAGTCAAATCAGTTTAATTTAATTTTAATTTTATTATTGACATAATCAACCCATTGCAATGTTTTCTAATGAGTTGATTGCAATATGTGGTTAGCTAGTGACCTCGACAATTGATCATATTATTCTTACCTGAGCAACCGGCAGCAAGTTCGTCATGCTCCCTTAGATGTCACTGCTTGCGGTAGCGTCGGGGGTCGGGTTGTCTCCTTCCCTCAAATATGGCGAGGGGGGTAATGGCTGACCTTTGCGTTATGCTCGTGAACGGGTGCTGCTTGTGGTGACTGGTCGTCTTGCTGACCATGGTTTTATCATTGTTATCATTATTAATAACTTGTTTATTTAGTTTCCTTATGGTCCTAGTTTATCATTTATGACTTCAAGCGACAGCTATGTAAACTGAACCCAGCATTGCATAAATATGTTAGCGGTCACGCCCTTTATACCTGGAGGCTTTTATTTAATTTCCATTTATTAATTTTTGCTTGAGTACGTATAGTTTTTTATTGTATTTCTTGGTATATTGGCGTTGCTAGCTGACATATGGCAAATAATTTAATTTAGCGTTCTGTGTCTTGTAATGTTAATTGCTTTGCATACCTTGTATTGTATTCAGTCAAGTATATTTTCTAACTGAACAGACAGCTGTGCTGCTGGGGAGTTTGTTGCGCCACTTCTTCTACCCAGCGAAAGCACTAGGAAGTGGTGAAGGGCGGGCGTTTTGGGGGACTGTCTTTTGTAATTTTGACGTTCGAAAAGTGCTGATTCTCAGCCTAGTTTGAATAAATGACTTTTGATTTTGATTGATTTTGATTTTGATTTGTATAAAAGATTTATCATCTAAACAGTTATTAATTTCAACCTAGAACCTTTCTTTTAAAATGAAAGAAACAATTTCAATACCTATTATGATCTCAAAAATTTCTACAAAGTAGTAACTTAGTTAATTTTTCATCAAAACGCATCTATGACTTCGATTATGTGTATTCAGCTGCAGCTTCAGCTTTGTTTAAACATGAATTCAAACCCAAAACAGCGCGGTCATTTCCGTCGATACGGCGCGCGGCGCGGCGGTAGTCGGTACGGCCTCACTTCTCACACATTTGTTAACATAATTGGGAAGTGCGTCGTCCTGCCACAATGTTGGCGACATATCTACTTACAATAGATAGGTAAGCAAATCAATCAAAAGGAAGATTGGCAATAATATAACGGTATCCACCCCCACTGTTTTGTTTTAGCCAATTTCATTTCGAGTCCCTCTGCTATAGGATCAATTTTCATTCATTAAAACAGCTTTGGAGCACACAATAGCACACTGCTCTACATCAATGATTCAGTTCAATCCCATGTAGGCACACACAATCCCTTTAAAGTGACTCCAACCTCTTATAAACCATTCCAACTTCATATATCACACAATCAAAATATTTTCCTTTTAATATTTTGACTACTTCAAAAATATAAAAAGGGAAAGCCAGCCCAGCTTGTTTGTCCCCTTTCCGACCCTTAAGGGAATGGAATCTGTTGATAAGAAAAAATCGTTGAAACGAAGTTTGCAAAAAAATACTTTTTGTGGCTAAAAGGATCAGACCATCACAGGGCGATGATGCCAAGATCTGATTTACCTATGCTCTGATTATATGTAGGTGACTCTACACACTACACTTTATTTCTTGGTCTGACTAGATACAATCTTCTTCAGCCTATTTTTATTGTCCTCGCAATGGGTTTAAATGCACAATAAAAGTACCTAGGTGAGTTTACGATTCGAAACGCAGACATTACACCTATAATTAGTAGTCATTTACTAATTATTGTGTAGGTACTAGGTACTTACATAATTTAGTACTATCTTATTATTATTATTTTTATGTCTTTTGATATTTCTCAGGATCCTCGGGTCCCGGATCTTTGGAATGCGTACGAGTGGCCGAAGCCAACTCGCAGAGGCCCGGTAAACGTTTTGAATTAAATGAGGCACCAAACGACGAGTATCCCTGTTCGCACTATGCAAGTGCATCCAAGGACAACCCCCGATTGGTGTACGACTATTGCAGGATATGGAAACAATGATATTAGATTATGGGTTTGGCTGGCTAAACTGAACTAGTTATTTAGGACTATAGAACCTGCCTAACCGATGTTTTATATAAATTACACAGACAAAATGGCAGAGGGTGACTTGCATAATCAATAACGGGCCTCCGAAAACGGTCGCTAACACATAGTGTCGCAACGTCATCAGACAACACATGTCCTGAGGTGCTTATGAGAAGTGGAAAGGTATTCCACTGCTATCAGGACAATCCCAGAAGTCCAGTCAAGATCCCTACCAGCGTCTTAATGGAATACTTCCTTCCTCCGAGCACGTTTGCTCTTGCGAATTTCCACTCAAGTCGGCCAATAAATCTCTCTCGTCATTGTTCACTCCAGCTGGCCAATAAAGGCTAGCCATGGGTGAGGAACAAGATTAGTCCGTGGGGTCGCTACTGCCCAACAGCTCGCCACATGCTGCCCCGCGGGTTTCTGTATCTCTCTTGGTCTGGCTCCTCACCCTAGACCTGCAGGGTAATTGCGTAAAACACTATCAGTAGCAATGGGTTTCATTTTGACAGTTCAACAACATCCATTGCGTTATTTACGTTGTTGAGCAGACACATTTTTCGAACATATGGAGCAATGGATTAGCAATATGCTTCAAAATTATTCAAATTGAGAGTAATAGTGTGTTACGCAATTAGGGTGCTGTTCCGGCAAAGTACTCTTCCGGCACAGGCCTAGAGTACGGAGCGTGCAAGCCCCACCACGACGTCTACGTAGAGATACGGCTTCATTGTTACTGTTATTAGCCTGCGATGTCCCACTGCAGGGCAAAGGCCTTATCTTAGGGTGCGTTTCCACTGAAGCGGAGCTGGGCGGAGCGGAGCGGAGACGTGTAGGAATCGTCCAATCACAGACGAGACGAGTGCCGCGATGAGGATTTCAACCATTGTGATTAGTCGATTCCTGCACGTCTCTGCTCCGCTTCGCCCAGCTCCGCTTCTGTGGAAACGCACCCTAAGGCCTATCTTATCATTATTAAAAAATAATATAGATTTAGTTCACGTGCGATCTATAACAGTATTTTTATATCATTGAAAATTATAGGTCAAGGCATTCTGAAATGATAATACTTTAATTTTTTTTTTCTATGATAATACTTTGTTTACAAGTCTTACAAATGACTAATAAGTGATAATAACAAACTATTAGATACCATATAATTTCCACAAATAATCTCTATGTCGTAGATGGATGAAGCCACAGTACAGCGGACAGCGCCATCTAACAATTTGATTGGTAAACGAATAATCATGTGATCGGAAATGCAAGCGGGCACTATCGTTGGCGGAGGGGATGCAGCAAGGACTGGCGGAGACACCGAGTGTTGCGACAGTCTCAGTGTTGCCGCTTTAGTGACTTTGTCACTAGATCTAGTGAGTTTTTGCTGTTTATGGTGACTTTTTTTTATGATTTAGTGACAAAAAAATCTCTGGTGACTTTTAGCGACTTTTTCATGATCAACACAGAAGTTATAATATATATATAATTATTTAACTTGTTGCGTCAACTAGCCAGATTTTAATGTTGTGTAGTTATTGAGTAACGTGCACTGGCAACACGAAATATTCATTAGACTAACCGGGTATTTCCTTATAAGCAGCATTCCACGTTGCAGCATTTTGCTCGATATTATACGCATGATTATGCCATCTCACTCTGTCATGAGAAAAATATATTAAAAGAAGCCTGCAAAACATACGTTTTACCAAGTGGAGTCTTGTCCCAAATGACGAAAACCGTTAAAAATATAAATAAGAAAACTGCCCCATCTACATCCTTAGAACAGCCGCAAGGTTCGACTTCCACTGCAACTACAGAGCAACCGTCCACTTTCACCATGCCGAACGAAGCTGATGATACAGTGATAATACTCGTAGATGAGGATTTAATAACTAATTATTTTTTAAGCACAGTTTTTGTTTAATTCAAATTGAAAGGTTTTTTTTGTTCATTGATTTTTCATATTTGTTTTTAATTAAATCTATAATAAGTTATTTTGTTCATTAAATAATTTAGTGACTTCTAGTGACTTTTTGAATTTATTTTTTCACCCAATCTAGTGACATTTTAGTAAAAGTTTGGTGACTTAATTTTTTCCTAAGCGGCAACACTGGACAGTCTACGGTCGACCGCCGAACTCGGATAGTCTTGCCAAACACTCAGTACTAATTAAAGTTACTTTCAATTCAAACTATATTTTCGATCGAGTATCCACTACAGTGTCCACATCTACCTAGAAGACCCGATGTTTCGCATCTCACCCATGATGCGACATATATTAACACATTGAACGCCGTGGTGGTCACCAGTGAGCAACAGCAATGATTTTGTTAATTCTTTGGATAGTAATAATAAATAATTTTTTAGACTATTTTGAACCGTATGAGCGAATCGGCGTCAGCTCAGATGGAAAGTATAGTGTGGTCACCGGTGACCACCACGGCGTTCAATGTGTTAATGAATGTCAGAGGAACAGCGGCGTAATTGCATAACGCACTATCAGTATCAATGGCTTTTTTACAGTTCAACAACATTCACTGCCTTGTTTACATTGCTGAGCAGACAACATTTTCAAACATATAAAGCAATGGATTGGCAATATTCTTCAAAAAAGATTCAGATTGTGATTGATAGTGTGTTACGCCATTACCTACTCTCAATTTGAATAATTTTGAAGCATAATCCATTGCTCCATATGTTCGAAAAATGTGTCTGCTCAATAACGTAAATAACGTAATGAATGTTGTTGAACTGTCATTTTATTCTAGGTGCATCGTCTTCACATATAATCATGTAATGAATGTATACAACACATTTTAAAAGAGTGGAGTTACCTTTCGGAAGGGGTGACTAGAATCAATTCTATTTTATTGTAATTTTTACGTTCAAAAGTGCCTTGTAAGTGCCTATTTGAAATAATTGATTTAGCTTTGACCTACCCAGGAATCGAACGCAGCTTAGCAGTCATGCTTAGCGCACTTAGGTACGACCAGTACGTACACCGAGGTTTATTAATTTAAACATACATTTTAGTTTTTATCCATTTCAAAACCTGTCTTACTCAAAACTGAAAAATAAATAGTGAAAACAATTTTCAGGAGCTATCCGTAAATCACGACTTAATTATACCTATCTTCTTTAAACAAATTAATTTAATTTTCCGACGAAGCTTCGTGTATCAACTGTAATTTATATTGATAATATTTCATGCGCAAAATATGGCTTCCTCGATGAATGAGGATCACGCGGCAGCCCGCATGTTAGTGATAAAATATAACCTGTCATGTCCGGGGACCGACAATGGCGGCTACATAACGTACCAATACCTATAGTCACCTACACAGGTAAATACTACCTACTGCTATCCTTATAATTAAGTATTCTGCCCATTATCAAATAGGTATCCTAGTTGGGGACCATTATTCAAATATCTATATTAATAATTATACTTACCGTAAGCAAACACTATAATTATTTATATACATTTTTTGTAACAATGGACCAATAAATTATTCTTATTGTTATTCTAAATCCATACTATGTGGAAAATGCGAAAGTAAGGGCTCGTGCAGACTGGCGCGACTTGTCGCGGGACGTGGCGCGGGGCGATTCTGCCGCAACACCATTCACACTAGAGCAACTCGAGTCGATATCGCTGCGTCGCCATACAAAATGTTCCTATTGGAGTCGCGGCGCAACCATGTTGCGGCGCGACAGGTCGCCCCTGTGTGAATTGTCGCGCGCGTTTCCATAGAAATTGTTCTACGGATATATATCGCAGAATCGCGTCGCGGCGTCGCGTCGCACATGTCTGTACGAGCCTTTACCCTGACTGTCTGCCCTTTACACTCCTTGACAGCTGAACGGATTTAAATAAAATATGGCCCACAGGTAGACCATGACATAAAGTAGGACACAGGATAAAGAACAGATGATATTTTTATCCCAGTAGTAGGTACGTTCCTGTGAAATAATGTCTAACAACGACGCGCGACGTGGCCAAAATTGCGGGTTAAAGCTAATAGTTTATAGGTATATAAGATTCAGTGTACGCTTAAAAGCGGTTTGAAAAGTGACATTTTTTGTGAAATCATAAACACAAATACATTTAATACGTGTATATTGGGATGATTGTTTAGTTTCAGTCAAAATGAAAAAAAAAATATAGAGTCTACACGAGTACTGTAGACGATACTGTAGTAAATAAAGACAAACAAAACTAAAAAATCTCGGGAGTATTAAAATAGTGATGAAATACGGTCATCTTTATAAGGTACTAGCTGCGCCCCGCGGTTTCACCTGCATAAGTGTCGATCCCGTAAGAATATCGGGATAGAAAGTATTCTATGTATTAATCCTGGTTATAAACTTTCTGCGTGCCAAATTTCATCCAAATCCGTTCAGCCATTTCAGCGTGAAGAAGTACACACACACTCAGAAACTTTCGCCTTTATAATATTATAGTGTGATTTTTGCAAGAGAGAAGAAGTCAAAGCGTTTATTTCAAACAAGCACATAAAAGGCACTTCTGAACGTCAAAGTTTACAGTAAAATAGAACTGATTCTAGTCGCCTCTTCCAAAAGATAGTTTTCCTGATGAAAGAAAGCAAAAAAATGCCTAGCCTTCGTCGTGGGAAATATTATAGTGCACAAGTGTGCGCGCAGACACAGTTGCACTCCCTCTTCACTCACTCTCATAGTCCGATGGGACGGCAATCCGATACGACCGGAGAGAGATCAGGCGCAGGACCAACGGATTAACGTGCTTAACGTTAACGGGCTTAACTGTGACCTTACTAAGCTATCCAAAAGATAACCCAATACCTAAAACAAGGTCCTCAACATTAAACACATATCAAAAAGTAACATTGCACAAATGCTGCTTTAACTTTACCCCTTACTTCCTTAGTTACCCACTTCCTCAGCTAATGGCAGCCAAGCCGAAGGTATAATAGATAAGCGATTATAACCGTTAATGAGTAGTCGGCAATCTCAGCAAATTGCCCCTCGTTAGCGACACAGCCTGTTGAAACTGCGGTGATTGATAGGTAACCAACAATTTGTGACCCTATGGGCTTTTTGTGTACTAACTCGTATCATCATCAGCATATATTGTTACCATTGCTGGGGCACAGGCCTCTCTGTGAGAGGGAGTGAGCCATACAGATGTCACATGTCGTCAAATTTTTGGTTCTAGTTTCTAGGACGTGCCATGCCGGTTTCCTCACGATGTTTTCCTTCACCCGTTTTGAGAGCAGTGGTGATGAAGTAATTTACACAAATTAAAGCGCTTCTTTCTTTCTGCAGGGTAATTGCGTAACACACTATCAGTAGCAATGGGTTTCATTTTGACAGTTCAACAACATTCATTGCGTTATTTACGTTGTTGAACAGACACATTTTTCGAACATATGAAGCAATGGATTAGCAATATGCTTCAAAATGATTCAAATTGAGAGGAATAGTGTGTTACGCAATTAGGGTGCTGGTTTTGAACCTACGACCTACAACAACTAAGTCGCGGCCGTCACCACTGGGCCACCACTGATTTTTGTGTAAACGGTTCAAATGTTGATTGATGCCTCATTCCTGGTGAACAGTCTTGTTTGCTTGGCTAGAAACGACGACTTTTTTAATAGAGGCATGGATTATCTGGTAGCTTGGCATAATGAAAATACGTGTGAATTTGCGTTTGACAGCAGACAATTTCATTCAATCCTTATTCGCACCTTTACAACCACATAGGTACCTATGTAAATATTATATTTCAGGAACAAATCCTGAAATTATAAATCTCTTGAATTTGTGTAGCAGCTTACCCACCTGTGCTTTGCAGTGGGATATTTACTTACATACCATATTCGATTTAAACAGCGAAACTTTTCAATTAATGTGTAAGTTAAAGAATTCGTTATTTATGCAACTGTTGTATTTATAAGGGGTATTAAAACACGAATTATTGGGGAATTATAGGGGCAATAAATGACGAGTTTATCACACGAGGCAAAGCCGAGTGTGATAATAGTATCACATGAGTGTTTTAATTATGTACAGTTGCATACAAGACTTTATCTATTCCCATGATATGAATCCTCTATAAAAGGTTCTGAAACCATAGCGTGTTGTACAGTGTTGTAAGAACTCTATGTAAATTCATGGAAAGTTTAATTGCTGAGTATCTAATACTAACAAACTATGTATTAAATTTTTGCAATACTATGGCGGGATACGACGTGAATTGTGTCACTGACTCTGGCAGGGCCACCATCAGGGATTTTAATTTTGAAAACGCAAAAAATTAGTCGCTAATTAGTCGAAATTAGTCGCCAAATATCAGAATTAGTCGGTCACTGGTTCAAAAGATATAAGGGTTTATAGGTGGCCCTGCTGGAGAGAGTATCCCCAGCAGGGCCACATTTATATCTCAAAAACTAGGACACCTAGCGAAGATCTGTTTTCTCCCATATTTAGTCGCCAATTAGTCGGAATCAGTCGCCAAGTTACAGATTTAGTCGGTGTGTAATTAAAAAGATATTAAAGAAATCAATTTCCCCATACAGTGGTACAAGCGAGTACAAAATACTTTATGTATTTTCTAGATAGTATCTATGACGTCTTATGGAGGAATGTTTGTTTCGAATTAAATAAATATAAACTTAGTCTATAATTTCAACCCACCATAGGAAAGCTGTATTCATTACTTAAAAACAAATCTACAATAATGTACGATGTAATGTGTATGTGTGTGTGTAATGTGTGTATGTGTATGTGTAATTATTTATCCAACACAATGTGCACTTACCACTTAGTCGCTGGCAGATAGATCGCTGCGCTCCGTTTCATTTACGGTAAGTAAGAAAGAGATAGATGCGCGTGTACAGACGAGCTGCTTAGAACGAGTTGCCCGTCACGTAAAGGGTCAGCGCAGACAGAGAGGAATAATCCCCGCACGGTCTCGGGTATTTTCTTTACGGATTGCGTATGTTCGAGCTTGCGCGCGATCTCGCGAGCTTGCGCGAGTAAACCGTTAAACAAACTGTATCTGTTCATAATATTGAATAAATAGGTATTTGTAACATTTTCTGAAAGTACAATAATTTTAAGGTAATAAACCATTTTATATTTCGACAACAGAAGTTTTATTATTCTAACCTAAATTAAGATAAAATAAAAACTCAACCCGTCCATACCCACAACATAACACTCACCATCACCTCTAAATTTACACAAACACAACACACATCAAACGAACTTTTTGAAAATTCATTTTTATAAAATAAAATTTGATTACAATTGACAATACGTTTTCAACGTTTTAGTATTTTAAACATTTTACTAAAGGTACGATATTTTTTTATTATTCTAACGTTAATTAGAGGTTAACATTGTAAACTGGTAAAACAGTTGCATGCGACTGTACATCTTGACACCAAATAGACCAAGAGCAAGGTTTAATGTTTTCAAAGAAGTTTAAGCCACTCTAAACTAGTAATTAAAAACATAAAAACATGAATTTCATTGAGAATTTATCTCTCTCGGACATTTCTAAAGACTTTAGACCGATAAAACTAAAAGTATATTACACATATTAATAGAAATATTTTTTCTTGGTAATTTTTCGTGAACTCTTCGATATAATATACCGAGTTCAATTAGTAAGGTATAGTCCAAGAGCTAGCTTGGACTATACCTTACTAATTGAACTCATTATATCTCCTAAACTAAGACCCGACTAAATCTGTAACTTGGCGACTGATTCCGACTAATTGGCGACTAAATATGGGAGAAAACAGATCTTCGGTAGGTGTCCTAGTTTTTGAGATATAAATGTGGCCCTGCTGGGGAGACTCTCTCCAGCAGGGCCACCTATAAACCCTTATATCTTTTGAACCAGTGACCGACTAATTCTGATATTTGGCGACTAATTCCGACTAATTGGCGACTAAATATGGAAGAAAACAGATCTTCGCTAGGTGGCCTAGTTTTTGAGATATAAATTTGGCCCTGCTGGGGAGAGTCTCTCCAGCAGGGCCACCTATAAACCCTTATATCTTTTGAACCAGTGACCAACTAATTCTGATATTTGGCGACTAATTTCGACTAATTAGCGACTAATTTTTTGCGTTTTCAAAATTAAAATCCCTGATGGTGGCCCTGCCAGAGTCAGTGACACACGTGAATTCGAATAACCTATAAGTTTTTTTTTTTTTTCTAATTACGGCGCGCTGTGGTAGTGAAACACGCGTACATGACAAGCTTCTTTTTTTGAAATCCATAATGATACTACGAATTGAGTAGTGAGAACGTGGCTGTTTGATGAGTAAGGAAGGGATCGAAAAGCAAAGGAGTTGCATAATGAAATTTAGTACAACATTGTAACACTCGTATGGATGATATTATGGTTACTATGACACTGGTTGTTTTAATGTTGGCAATAAGCGAACTGTTTCAGAAACTTTTATGGATGATTTATAGCATGGGTATAAATAAAAATGTTTAAATCTTTTCTAAAACAAGAAAAGTTTCGAAAATACAATTACTTACGCTTTATATCCAAGCTTTATTTTATATTAATTATGGTAACTGGTAACCCTACTATTCAGCCTGTTGCCATTTGACTAAACAAGTTTAAATTCCATTTACATTGCGTAATTCCTTTGAAATCATTAGCAAGGTGAAATACCAAAAGGGCATTGTAATACAAAATGATACGAGCTTTCTTTGTCTCTTTTGTAATTAAGGACTTTAATCGACGATGAGTCGGTGCTATAGTTAATTATGATAATGTTAATGAAGGGTAGGTACTTACTTAGGGAACTAATGAAGACCGTCCCTGAATTTGTAAGGAGAGAATCTAATCTGAAAAGTACTTTGATTCTCATTTCTATGTTGATTTGGAAGCGTAAGAAAAGTTCTGGCCAAGTTTCCTTCGTAACTTTTTACGAAACAAATGTCGCTACGATTGATTTAAAAACGAAGTTTACCATAGGTACGAGTATCACTGGAATCATTATGTAGATTGTTTCATTTTTTTCTTGAATATTGAAAAACTATTATTAACATTTCAACTTTGTTAGATAGTTGTTTATTTTATTGTGCATTATGTGATAATAAAAAAATATATATGTGTACAGTCAGTAAATATATATAAAAGTAAATGTGTATAGTCACAAGCACTACTACATACGCATACAACATGATTCGAAAGCGGTTCCAGTTTTGAGATAAGACCTATTCTATAATAGTGTGGCTCTTATAATACAATCACTACATAGTATAAAACAAAGTCGCTTCCCTGTCTGTCTGTCCCTATATATGCTTAGATCTTTAAAACTACGCAACGGATTTTGATCCGGTTTTTTTTAATAGATAGAGTGATTTAAGAGGAAGGTTTATATGTATAATAAATGAATAATATAGTAGAAAAACGCTGACAATTTTAGAGGTTTCTAATGTGATGTCGTAAATAAACACATTTTTTTGCGCTTACTTTGTAAACGCTGGCTGAACCCTTCGAGATAGATCAAAATAATGTACTACAGTATTGTACACCTTAAAAAGGTCTACAAAAAACTCCGCGATGGTATATGTCTATCTCTTAGGGATAACCCACAATAACCATTTTTTATACTTAACTTTTTACGAGAAATAATGGCTTATTTAAGAAGCAATTTTAGGCAATACAGCATTAATCCTTATCCAATTAAGTACGTTAAAAACATTGTGCATTTCATATAGATCATTGTGGCCCTTTGCAGCATGTAATTTAAATGAATATTTTCGAAGATATCACAGATTTAAAATGCAGGTACATAGCGTCTGCAGCGGCGGGCGGTACCTTCCGGCGGGCGCTTGCCTGTAAGCGCGTCGAAGGCCGGGCTGCGCCCTAGCTCGGTTAAGCAGTTGACAACCTCATAGGATGAACTGCGAGATGCCATTAAAAAAAAAAAAAAACGGTTCGCGCCCTATAGCACTTTATGATTAGCAGCGATCGCACGCGTTTATCGGAGCTCTCTAGCGAAGAAAATAACAATTATTAGTACTGTATTTTTAATTTTATATTATTTAGTATCAGCATTGCACCCGTGCGAAGCCAGGGCGGGTCGCTAGTGTTCTTATAAAATGTAATTACAATCAAAACAGTAGGAGAAAAATCCTCACTCAATGACGTTTTAAAGTTGCTCAGTGTATGAGTGCTGGTGACTTTACACCTTCTTAATACATAGTGTTGCACATTAATTCGATGTCATGCTTGTTAATCCTAAATAAAAAAATAAAATATATAATAAAATTCAAAATAAAATTCAAAAATAATAAAATTCAATATAGCAATAAAATAATAAAAAAAAAATAATAAAATTCAATATAGCAGATTTAGATAAAAGTTACACAGAAAACGAAATACCTGCACGTGAGAGTGAAAACTTTATCACTTAGACGAGAACAAAAAGGTGGTCCTTGGAGACTTCTTCTCCTTATGTCTAGCAATTTTAGATGTAGTCTTGTAACGGGAAGAGCCTACTTCTAACGCGTAAGTGACCCGAAATAACTAATGCCACAATAAACTTATTGTTTACTAGCTTTAGACTACTGCTTCGCCTGCGTGAAGGTAAAATGGTAGTGGTGGTGTGTGGTGGAAATTATCCCACTGAAAGTTACTACTACTAGGATAAAAAGTATCCTATGTCACATGGTCTATCCGTGCCCCAAACATCCAAATGTGTTCAGCCGTTTTAAGGTGTGAAAGACAGACAGTTACTTTCGCATTTAAAATATAATATGGATATGGCAGTATGGATCGGTTTTTAGTTTGCAGCCATACAAAACTATTGAAAACTATTGATTCGTATTATAATATTAACGAACTTCATCTCAAAAACGTGTCATTTGTGTGAATTCGCTAGGACACTGTTATTTATTTTATCTTATAATACCACATAGTTATGCCATACAGTATAGTTGATATAGGTTTTTAATTTTTATATAGTTATATGTACATATACTTACTTAAGTTAAAGTATTTATCTATGGGTCTTTTATTACCTGAAAATAAATGGTTTTACTATTATGACGTTTATTAATTCGTCATCTTATTTTATTATATTTTTAAATATTTCTTAAAATATAAAAATTAGAATAAAAAAACATTTAAAAATATAAAAAAATAGTGATCCGCCGGTGTATAACTGTATAAAAAAAAAAGAAATAAAATAGTATTAGTAACCCTAACGATTATTATTTTCACTGTATATCTTATCGTTCATCTGTGAACAGCGTTGTGAACTGCAATATCGTCTATATGTTTTGTGTATTTCTTATTTCTATGTTTTATATTGTGGCTGTTTGTTGTTCCTCTGGAATAAAAAATAAAAATGATAAGCTATGCAGTATAGATTTGTAAAAAGACCACACTGGTGCATTGGGGACATACACCTTTATGAATTATATGATGAACGAATTTGTATAAACACTGCTGAATTTAATTTATATGTTAAAAAATATTCTAAAATATTTAAAACAGTCTGTAGTATGGCCAAGTCACGTTATTTGAGTTCAAAAATTAAAAATAGTAATAACATTATTAAAATGACTTGGAATGTCATCAATAGCGAAACAGGAAGGTCATGCAACCGAAGTAGTGACTACAGCCTTGCTATTGATGACAATGTAATTAGATCAGATTCCCAGGTTGCCGCGGCCTTTGAAAATTTCTTTGCAGAGATTCCCGTGTCAACCACTAAATCTCTAAGCTCATCACCCACTGCTGCAGAGTCTTTACTTAAGGAAAACGTTCCAGTTTGTGATTCGGAATTTCACTTCGAATTTGTCACTTGTACAGATATAATTAAAACTTTTCACATTTTAAATGTTAAAAAGACTGCAGATCTATGGGGTAATTCAATGGATGTTGCTAAGACAATTATAAACATTGTAGCACCTACTTTAGCTGTTATATTTAATAAATGTATTGAATGTGGTGAGTTTCCTGATCTTATGAAACACAGTAAAATAATACCGTTGTTTAAATCGGGTAGTACATCAGACCCTACTAATTATAGACCTATTTCCGTACTACCCACCTTTAGTAAAATTTATGAAAAACTTATTTTAAATCAATTGCAAATATTTTTCAATAACAATAAATTACTGAATAATAAACAGTTCGGTTTTACAAGGGTTCGTTCAACTACCGATGCCGGAGTTGAACTTTTAGGACATATTTATAGTGCATGGGAGGACAAATGCGATGCTTTGGGCATTTTTTGTGATTTGTCCAAGGCATTCGATTGTGTTCTTCATGAAACCTTAATCAGGAAACTTCACCACTACGGAATCCGGAACGCCTCTCTGGATCTTCTCACTTCTTACTTAAGTGATAGGATTCAGAGAGTTGATGTTAACGGGAAAAGGTCACCCGGATCTGTAGTAAGAATGGGGGTCCCACAGGGCTCAATACTTGGACCATTTTTATTTATTATTTATATCAATGACTTGCCTTACCTCATAAAGGACGAACATGATATAATGTTGTTTGCGGATGACACTTCACTTTTATTTAAACTCAAACGTCAACAGCTGGTTACTGACAGTATAAATAGTGCCCTCGCAAAAGTAGTTAGCTGGTTTAATGTTAATAATCTACTTCTTAACGAAAAAAAAACGAAATGTATTAAGTTTACGATACCAAATGTTAGACAAGTAGAAACTCGTGTTCTCATAAAGGGTGAAGAGTTAAAACCCGAAAATTCCACTGTATTCTTAGGCATAACTTTGGATGCCAAGCTTCAATGGGGCCCCCATATAGATAAATTGTCAAAAAAGCTTAGCTCTGCAGCATACGCCGTTAGGAAAATTCGTGATTTAACTGATTTAGAGACAGCCCGTTTAGTTTACTTTAGTTATTTTCATAGTGTGATGTCATACGGTATTCTGTTGTGGGGAAATGCGGCCGATATTCAGACAATTTTTATTTTACAAAAAAGGGCAATTCGTTCCATTTATAAATTAAGTCCCAGACACTCCCTCAGAGACAAGTTTAAAGAGATTAATATAATGACTGTGCCTTCTCAGTACATTTATGATAATCTTTTGTATGCACATAAAAATATTAATCTGTTTAAAAAATACAGTGATATCCATAACATAAATACTAGGAACAAACACAAATTTGTTGTTCCTACAACAAGGCTCAAGAAAATAGGTGGCTCGTTTAGATGCCAATGTATACGTTTTTATAATAAACTTCCTAGCCACATTCAAGAACTAAGCATTAATAAATTCAAATCTTTTATAAAGCTAAAACTATGCCAGAAAGCCTATTATACTGTAAAAGACTATATTGAGGACAAAAAAGCTTGGGATTGAGCTGCTCCAATAGGTCTAGACAGTGAATGTTGTTTATTTTTTATTTTTTGCTGATTTACACTTTTGTTTTTTTTTTTTTTCTCTTTCTAAATATCTATTTATATACAAAATGACATGAACATTTACTGTTTAAAGTCTTATATTATTTTAATTATTGTGAATGTGAGGACTATGTGGGTCATTGTTTCCGTTTTAATCATGGTCTGGCACTTTGAGTGGTTTATGCGGTCTACACAAATGTCCTGTCCTTGGTATTACTCGTCGAATCGTTGAGCTCCTTAAGTTCTGAGTTGAGCTGCACGGTTACTGACGAATGCGTGCACCGACTGCACAGGTCCACTCAATCTGTGTGGTTCTTTCCTCAAAAGACCACTTCAGACACCAATCTACATAGTCCTCAAAGATCAAAGATTATTTCCGGATTTTTATATACACATTGACATTGATGAATATTATATAAACAATGACATGGATATTTACTTTGTAAAGTATCTTATTTTTTATTATTATTATTGTGAGTGTGAAGACTATGTGGGTCATTTCTTTTTTCTGTTTTCCTTCTTAGTTAGTTTTAATCATGACCTGGCAGTTTGAGTAATTTATGCGGCCTACCCAAATGTCCTTTCATTGGTATTGTTCGTCGAATCGTAAGGCTCCTCAAGTTCTGAGTTGAGCTGCACGATTTTTGACAAATGCGTGCACTGACTGGACAGGTCCGCTCAATCTGTGTGGTTCTTTACTCAAAAGACCATTTCAGACACCAATCTACATGGTCTTCACATGATCTGACCAAGATTATGTCTGGACTTTAAAAGAGACTGTGACCTCTGAGTTTGTTTCAGCCTTTCTTCTCAGAGTAGTCAGATAGGAAACGCCGACCTCATCTAGTTTAAAAAAAAATATGATTGACATGTAAAAGTGTTTGTATAAACCTACTTACAGAAAATAAATCATTTATCATTTATCATTTATTTATCATTAATGATAGTTGTAAGGGAGATTTTAATAAATAAAATAATTATAAATCAATTATCCTGGCACAATCCACTAGCACTGGCTGGCACTGGCTGGCCGGGTAGCTGGCTGGCTGGCTGGTAATTAAACTGGTACAAGTGCACCAGTTGCACGTTTGTGAAGACCCTGTTTTTTGTTCCGCGATACTATTGAGTTTCGTAGTGTCAATGTCAAACGTATTGATCATCTTTGTTTGTTTATTTTTCTGTACAAGGAAATGCAAATCTGCCGTGTCCAACAAAAACCTTTGAATCGGATCTATTTACATTTGTAAGTATTTTTTACAGGAGTAAAAACTGCTCATTGTGAATCTGGAACTTTAGCAATCCGAAAATATAATTGTCGTGAAGGCTATGTTTACTAGTGGCATCAGCTTATAAAGACCATTTTGTTAAGTGGAAAAACAATGTTCCAAAACAAAACCATGCGACTTATTTTTTTTCTGTGAAGACCATTCGCAATCGTGCTATTCAAATAGATATCATTTAACGCAGACACTTTGTTAAATAAAGAACAAATAAGAACAAGTTCCAAACCTTATCTTGATACCTAAGTAATTAGGTAAAGGAAGGCAAGCATATTCAATTCCTTTCAGCCCCTTTCACTTAAATCTCCTAACTGCGTATACAATCCTCACGTCGTGCTTCCTAAAATATGCAAAGTGCGTGCCAAAGGCAGAGCTCACGGAACTGACGTCTGAAAGCTTAAGAAATCTGGTCCTTTACCCCCGCAAGAAACAGGAACCTTGAATTCCGAAGTTTTCAAGTCAAATTAGAGGATTTCGTGCATTAACATGCGTTACACGAACTCGACTCGGGACTGCTTACGGAAATCTATGGCGTTGGTCCTGCGATAAATCCCGGATGGATCGGCCGTTTTGTGCGGAACGGGGCATTGGTCTTTTTTGGGTTAGACTGAGAAAAGCCAAGATAACCGAAGATTGTAATTGGATTATTCTAACAGGATATCATTTTATACCACCGCGAAGAAAAAATACTTATGCTTTTTGTTTATGGTTTTGATTTCAAACAAAATAAATGAGCTATAAATATGTAACACTAGCTTCTACTCGCCCACGCGGTGTCTTCTCCAAAGTTCAAAAAATCCTCATACCAAACATCAAAAAGCCACCTTTTTCGGAGATTAGCCGGAACAAACAGAGACAGAGATATTTTTTAAATAAATGTTTTTTTAATAAGTACTTTAATATACATTTAGTAAAAAGCTGTTATTTTGACATGACAAACTGATACTTTTATTTTATTTATTTGTACAGATTGTATGAATGGGCCCACTCTTGACCTTGATCACGCCTGATTAAAGTGATGGATAAGGTCTATGATGATGTGAATTTCAACTGAAAATCGTGCATTAATTTCGTTTACAAACTCTACGATGTTTATTTATGTAAACTTCAGGTCCCTTGAGTAAAAGGGACTGGCCTCAACCGCAGGCCAACCTTGACCCCGACCTTTGTCACCGATATTAGGTTATGAATACAGAGGTATTTCGAGAGGGTTCTGCTTAGTTTGCAGATTGCGTGATTTGTTGGATCAAAGTAGCTCAGTTACCGGTAGTAGAAATGAGTGGCAGATTTACTACGGGACGGTGGCGTTTCGGATATTATGACCAAACTATCTAGTTGACGTCGTGGTTCTATTTGGAGGGTAAACTTGCATAGGGTCACGAGGCAAGTAGGGAGAAGCTAAAAATAGTAGTGTCTGCATTAAAAACCCAATATAACTTTCAAGAAGGTGTTCAGATTTATGTCTGAGTACTTTGGATGTTTTTTTTCTGACAGATAATTTCTGACACCCTTCAATGTAAAGCCCTTTTCACATGATAAGGTTTGGCTTTATCACATCGAAAGGTCTGTGGTTACTGATTGTACCTCAATGTGAGTTATTGTAACAACAGACAATGGGCCCTCCAGTCTGTCCGTACAAATACCGACAGCTATTGAACGTTTTTATTAAACGCATATCCTACTAACGCTTCGAACTATAAAGCCTTTGTCCATCCACTGCACAGAATGGAGAATTAAATTAATTAAAAATATAATTTTAAAATATCGCCGCACCCCTAGTCGAGAGCTTTCGCCATTAATAACCAAAGTTCCTTTGTTTTGATTCCATCAAAACTCGCGAACATTTTCGGTCCTCTGACACAAATTTGTTTTGAGGACATTATGATTAATTCGTGAATTTCTGGTGGACAAGCAACCATTTTGAATGTGAGAACATTTTTTGTGTTATTTGTTAGCTGTGAATTATCCTGTTTTGTACGACCCTTTTGTTCCTAAACTTGACCACAGTTTCAGTTGTTTTCAGGTTTTTGAAAATAATTCCCAGTAATGTTAAATTAAGTTTCGTTTTAAGTTGAAACGAAGCGTCGTTAGCGTTCTTTCTGACGTTTTATCTTTTTGCTCGGCTTTTGAGGGTCGTAAATAGCCTTCCTCAAGGATTGGCCTATCGAATGAAAACGATTTTTTCAAATCCGACCGGTAGTTCTAAATATTAGCGCGTTAAAGCAAACAAACAAACTCTTCAGGTTTATCATAGCGTTTTATTAGTATAGAATCTATATACTATAGATGATGACAGGAGTCACAATACAATAAATATGATTAAATCATGTAGATAAAATATTTGCAGGTGTGCGGTTCGATATTCGCATACACAAACCCTCGTATATAATAGAAATCGATAGAGAGAGAAAGTGTGAATTAAATACTCGTGTTTAACATAGAGACATCTACTATAAGGTACAGTCGCTAAATAACGTCCCCTTTTTGAAAAAAATAATTTTTTTGAAAAAATATCACTAGTAAAGTAATAAATAAATCGTCAAAGTTTAGGCAGAACAGTCCTTTATTTTTTTATATAATCAAAAACCCGTTAATTTTATTACTACTTCTACAAAAATAGCTCAACCGAAAAAAGTAGAAATTCTGCAAATATATTTTTGGGCACCTAATTGCGTCCCGGGGACGATATTAAGACCACAATAATCAGTACGTAAACTTAAATTGTATTTTTAACCATAATTGTTAGTAATCATAATTATAAGATCTAATCAGAATCAGACTTTTATTAATCATTGGTATGAGTATGGTTTAAGTAATTTTAATCAAACTTGTCTTCAGCCGCTTTTTGATTTTCTTTTTGTTGCTTCCTGTTGTATTTTTCTTTACATTTTTAGCTCTTTTTTTTCCTACTTTCTGCTGTCTTTCATCCTTTTCCTTTCTTTTCTGTTCTTCTGTTCTATGTCTATTGGTTCTTGTTTATGCGGTGAAGCTGTGACAACCATGGCTTTGCCTCGCCTAGTTGACGTTGATGTCAGCTAGAACTATAAATGGGAATGAAAAGTTGCTTGACCCTGGTAATGCAGTTGGTGTTTTTGGTCTTGAACTTGTGGAATCCAATTGCAATGACACATCATTGAAAATTTTGTGCTGTTTGCATCAGTTGCAAGAGGAGCATTTGGTGAGTCAAAGAAAATGTTTTCATTCAGTGGAACCACCCGGTGAGTAACCACTCGCCGTGGGTGATTTGTCATTTCCAATTTTCTCTTTGGCATCTAAAAATAAAATAAATACATTTACAACAGTTATAGAAAATTCACAAGTCACAAATGACAAAGTGATCTAAATATCGTCCCGGGGACGATATTAGGCTCACGTAGGGGGACGATATTAAGAATTTGACAATTGTGTTGGTAACCTTCATTCAACAAAAAACACATGTCATATCTTAATGAAATTTCAATCCATATAAATCCAAGCGATGTCAACAAATTTTGTCAAAAATTTCGTTTCAATAAGTCAGACACATCCATATTTAAACAATACCGATAGTAATTCAATCAAAAACTCACCTTGAACAGTTTTTTCTTTTTTTAAATATCTTAAGACAGAAGCGACATTTTAAAGCCAAATTTTTGCAATGGCCGACTGACTCAACTAACTGTAGATTCGAAGCAAAATCACTACATGGCGTTATTCATAAAAAAAGAAACCGATGGGGACGAAATTAGGTTCGGGGACGAAATTTGGCGACTGTACCTTACGTTTTTAAAACCTCTCATGAAGTTGTCGTCATCTTGGATTTCATTTTAACCTCGCTATCGGCATTAGCACCCTCAAAAACCATTAAATCGACACACCATGATGCAACCGCCAATTGGATTTTTATTTTGACCTCACTATTCAGCACCCCCGAAAACATTGTATAATATAATAGAAAGAGACAGAGAGGGAGAGTAACTCGCATGGACCCTTCCATGCGAGTTGCTCTCCCTCGCATAACGCTTTTTCGTTACATGACGATTTCTACTAGCTTACTCGTTTCGCAGGCACCGTTAAAGAACTTCGTCTTAAAATACAATGTATTCTTCACGTGTGCATAGCTAGTATTTAAGTCCAGACAGAACATCAATCACTGGAACAAAAGCCATGCAATCATATATTAATCTAGCACAAACCTAGAACACAGAGATGACCAGCAAGAATACATCTGGTGGAAACGATTAGACTAAATGTTTGGGCACCTACGAGCGAAAATTGCTCCTACTAATGACACAAAAAAAAATACTGAATCAAAATATGAATTTGATCATCCTTTACGTAATTTTACTTGACGTATCCTAATCCTAAGTAAAGACATCTGGTGAAAACGCTAACATCATTCCAGTTTCTTTAGATAGGAAGCCAAAGAAGGCCTAAGTCCCATGTTCCTTAATGAGACATAATGTCCCATGTTCTTTAACGAGACACCCTGCTAATTCGATCTTACATTAGCGAAACCTACAACAACATTCTCTTAATATGCCAAACACTGTATCTGACCCATTGTTCCAAGGGTGCCGTGATTAATGTTATAGCTACACCGCAACCCGCAAATCGATTACCCCCCCAGGGTAAACTGGACCACAACTCCCACGGTCTAATTGGATGGGACTGTTTAGATCCACTCGACGTCCATTGCATTCACGATGACTATTAATTCCTTTATAGCCGGCCTGCGAGGGAACCTCTCAATTCCCATAAGTGACGCCATCTAGTTATCGTAAAGGAACTAATGTGTGGTCCTTCGGTGCGGATCGATTTATTGGCATAATAATTAATAAGTACTATTTGTTTCCACTATATTGAGCAAGGAGAATTTACGAGGTAAACGATGTCAAGGTGAAGTATATGTTGCTCTTTAAGCAGGATTTCAGGCTCCGTGAGATATCAAGTTTTCATCCTGTTACAAACCAGTGTTTGAGATTTTTTATATTTTTTATATGGATTTTTCAATAAATAATTTGAGACTTTTAGAATGAATATAAAAAGGAAATAGATCTCATTTTAATAACAGTCTAGAAACAATTTTTGCGTTTCGTAGCAAACATGATATGAGTCAAATATTGCTACGTGTTTTCTGCAGGCAAGTTGTTTGCTACGAGTTTTGATGCTACGGCCCGCAAAGAATCGCTTGCGACAATACTTTATTCTAATCAAATTCAGGATCCTTGAACACTTACAGCTAATTATAAGCTACATTTTTGCATAGGTAATACATTCTATCTGCGAGGATGTTTCTGGTCATTAATCTTCACAGTTCATTTCACGCAGATTTAACACGCATCGTCTTCGTTCAATGTACTCATCGCTGATTTATACAACAGTTTGTTTATATCCAAATAGGCGAGGATAAAAAATGTGTTATAATAGCTGTGAGCGTACAAAAAGTTAACTCTTTAGGTGACAAACGTGACTAGCGATTGAATGGGACTTACGTATTTGTGTAACTTTTTATCCTTCTGATTCTTACAACGATGAGAGGAAGGCAAGTAGTTATTCAAACCAGTACGAAGTGTAGAGTTCTTAGTTGGTACTGAAATTAGGCATACTTTTATTGGACCCGTAGGTTTGTACCTACGATCAAAGATCTTGAGACGCTAGAATTGATTTCATGATTTCATTATGATAAAATCTCATGTCATACGTTACTAAAAACATACAATTTTGAAATTAAAAAGTATTGACGAATGACGAATTCACTATAAATACACACGTTTAATGCATGCGAAAGCCTTTCATGAGGTGTGACTTATTTAGACGAATAAAAGTGCATGATGACTGAGATAAACTTTATTCTCTGTCGTGACTTCACCCGTGTAAGCTGATAACCAGGAAAGTACACACGATAAAACAGTTTCATATAAACGCAAAAAAATAATCATGCGTGGTCTGTTGTACGCACGGTGACATATTAAACTGTACATTTCCAGTATAAGTTAACCTTCATTGTACAAAAAGCCTATCAATCCTAGGTTATCTCTAAAAGATCGCTCTTAGCGATAAGACCGCCCATTGTGTCACCCTTTGTAAAATTTATATATTTATGTCTGTAATTTATATTGTGTACATAATAAAGAGTATTCTATTCTACAATGCGAGGTCAATTAAAACGGGAAATGTATAAGCTTGATGTTTCGTCGTGTGTACCTTAAGCAGAAAAAAGATCAGCATGAAATCAGTCAGCTATGATGTGTTGAACCCACACAACACATGAATAAATCGAACAAGAAGATTTGTCCATTCAAACACAATGTTAAAACGTAGATTTATTCCAGCGCCTACATACTTATCAAATTCGTAAATCGCACCATAAAATTAACGTTACATGTATGCTGGATATATTATATCTATTGTTATCGGTAAATAAACATCAGTAATGCATTGAGTATCGTCGTGTATTAGTATCGCAGTCAGTTCCACGTGGTGTCATTGTCAACGTACGTCCTTAGACGAGTTTAGTAGCACTTGAACTTGACATTAGTCAATTTTATTGTAGGCACACAAGGCGACACATCAAGCTATACATTTCTAGTTTTGGCTGACCTCGCATTGTATAGGTTCTTCGTACAATCAGAAGTCAGCTTATACTGGTTATTTATAGCTTGATGTGTACTCGTGCGTACTGTTTGAATCATTTTTATTAAAGTATTTATTGATCACACGATCTCAGTACGCGCTGTAATAATTGCAATCTAATTTTAAGGCGTTTTTTTATCAAATGCGCGGGTAGTATAAGTTTTTTTTTTAATTATTTAATTTTAAGACTTTTTGGTAGGTTTGGTAGGAAATAAGGGAGGCCTTTCCCCAGCAGTGGGACACGATACAGGTTAACAAAGGTAATTTTTTCAATTGCATTCTAAAGTTCGTACCTAAGCAAAATACATTTGAACCATTTATACAAGGTGTAACTTAAATAACGCACAACCTCTTAAGGGGTCATTGTACTCATCATTATGAACAACTTTTACTATGGGACCAAACCGGAAATCGCAAAAAAAAAATCAGCTGTTCCCTACATTTTGACGAGTTATGCGAACATAAATGTAGGAAACAGCTGATTTTTTTTTTTCGCGATTTCAGGTTTGGTCCCATAGTAAAAGTTGTTCATAATGATGAGTACAATGACCACTTAAGAGGTTGTGCGTTATTTAAGTTACACCTTGTATAGGGTGACTGGTAATTAGTGACCGATACTTAAACACATGATTCTACTCATCATTACAAACAACTTTTACTACCTATCGGAACAAATCCGAAATCGCGAAAAAAAAAATCTGCTGTTCCCTACATTTTGACGACTCGTACGAACATAAATGTAGGGAACAGCTGATTTTTTTTTCGCGATTTCGGATTTGGTCCGATAGTAAAAGTTGTTTGTAATGATGAGTAGAATCATGTGTTTAAGTATCGGTCACTAATTACCAGTCACCCTATACAGCGTGTAACGGAAGGGGGGTATCAACCCTGAAGGAGGTGAATGTGCTCATGAAACTCAACAACTTTCCCCAAAGAACATAGGTCGAAATATGAAAAAAAAATTTGGCCCTCCCTTACAAAACTGACTACCAGCTGATTGATTTACTATGGGAGGGCCAAATTTTTTTTTCATATTTCGACCTATGTTCTTTGGGGAAAATTGTTGAGTTTCATGAGCACATACACCTCCTTCAGGGTTGATACACCCTTTCCGTTACACGCTGTATAATACATTTTTTTTTTTTTTTACCAAATTGTATGTTTATTTTATTTTATTTTTTTGTATGGCTTTCTAAGTACATGGCAGCAAAAGTAGGGAGGGAACTAGATATTATTCTGGAAGGCAGCTGTTTGTCAGAAAGTGTGGTTTTCATATATCACCTTTCAATAAATATTGTGTTTTCTTGTACCAAGTTATATTTAAATCTAACAATATTTTACGCTTTAACGTTATAATACATATTTGGTTTCGCTTCAGTGGATATCAATAAATATTTTTTGTGCATGTTTACTGCGATTTCTATAAAAAAATATAGATTATAGACGAAATAATTCGTTTTTTTTGTGACATTTGTAAATAAATAACATTGTATTGTAAACAATCTTATTTATAATATCCTTGAAAGTACCTATTGAATGACATGGTTTTATTGATGTTAAACACTACCCATTTTGAAAGTACATTGACCCGGATATTTAATCTCGCACTCTAACTATGTCACGTGCTATGTACGACTATATACGACTCTATAGGTACCTAATAATATTTTTTAAATTGCGGCGTCCTTGACTGGATCATTGTGACCAATTACAATAACCCACAAAATATCTGCCCACCAAATCTTTGACTTCAACCTAAACAATCACATTTTAGACGGTCGATTCTGTAAAAATCTCACCGTGAAATCATAAGTGAAGTGAGCCCTTAATAGTGTCAATCTCTATCATTACGGAATGACAGAGCTCACTTCCCGCTCACTTCACCTAAGTTCTCACGGTGAGATTTTTACAGAATAGCACTGTAGTTCATGCCAAAACGCAAAACAACAAAACGTAAAAATATATCTACATGCCACGAAACAAAAATCCTGACATCCATACATGAAACAGTTGAATAAACACAACAATCTCTTCTGATACGAGCGATATATCAATAGACGATACTAAAAGGATACGTCCTGGCTCCCGTATCTGAGAGGTCTGGAGCGATGGTATGATGTGACCGCCATTTGTCTTGGGAGCGCACTTCCAGCGGGAATTAGGTCACTCGCACCCCTCTTACTTGATGCGTAGTGACTAGATGTGGCGTGAGTCTACGGGTTGAATTGGACACTTCCTTCTTGATTGAAGTAATAACGTGGGATAGACTGATGCATCATTGTTTGTTATCATTTGGCCAGCCTACTTACGGCACTATACAATCATTCGTTTGGCAACTACCTACTACAAAGGCAGGAATTTATGAAGGTTACGTCCGCATTAAACCAACAGTGCCTCAGGAAGACCCTTATTGGTTGAATCAACATAAACAATTGGCATTAGATACTTAAGTCAAAGTTGTTATTCAAATCTGGTGTGGTTTTTATGTAGCGTTATTTAATCATAAGTAGTTTAACTATACCTACTGATCAACGAGGAAGAATTTCTTAACAAAATATTGTACTTGCTACGAATGAGTCTGGCTATTTTCCTAGCCTACATAGCATTATCAGCTAATATAATGTTCCCCCTGTTGGGACACGGGCCTCCTCTCTGTGAGAGGGTGTGGGCCTAGTGCGGGTTGGTACATGTCACATGTCTTCGAATTTTTGGTTCTAGGACATACCGGTTTCCTCACAATGTTTCCTTTCACCGTTTTGTGACCAGTGGTGATGAAATAATTTACACAAAGTAAAGCGCCTGTCTGGGTTCGAACCTACAACCTACATTTCGTAAGTCGGAGCTGTTACCACTGGGCCACACCACTGCTCTATGTCTAGCCTATCTCCGTTAAAATGTTAAATCCTCTTCCAAACTCGCTACATCCGCGGTGGCTCCATTGTTTAATGAGCGTACCCTGATTCAGCGTTTATCATCACCGACAGTTAGTAGCCTCTGCGAACAGTATTGATTTATTCCAACTTCCAAGCATGTTTAATGCAACGAGGGTGAGGGAAAATATATTGAGGATTCCTTAAGAAAGATGCTAACATTAAAAGTAAACAAACCAAGTTCAGAACGGGCTTTATTGAAAAACTTTGCAAATGAAGATGATAAGTTTTCTTTAATTTCCTTCCCAAGTGCAATGAAGAGGCGTGTGGTCAGCAGTACTTTACAGGCTGGGAATATTATGAAAATACTTAAAAGAACTTCCGCAGTAGGTTGTAAAGAGGGTAAATTATATTGATGAGAGTATAGCATGAGAACAAATGGAGATTGACCAATTGCCTGCAAAGCAAGACCATAATGAGCTGTAATACAAACAGGTATTATTTATATTAGATTTAATTTTTTTAATGGATATTTCTGTTGAAGTATTGAACCCAATTTATAATACTTATTAATCTACCTACTGCATCATGCCTAACCTTTTTCCAACAATGTTGGGGTTGACTTCCAGTCTAACCGGATGCAGCAGAATACCCGTACTTTACATGGAGCGACTGCCTATCTGACCTCCACAACCCAGTATCTAGGTAATACGATACCCCTTGTTAAGACTGATTGACGACCCGTAACGACTGTCAAAGATCCACGAATGATAGCCGGGACGTTTCCGAGGCACGGAGAGGGGTCTTGGTACGTGAAGATGGTCACCCATCCACGGACCAACCGCGGTAAGCGTAGCGTAACTTGATCGATCGTCCCGTGCGTCCATATTATTATACTTGACGTATTCTAAAGAAAGTACATGTTTACTTAACTTTGTAACGAAAGCGCTCCGAAAAGGAGATACGACCAACTTAATTACACAAACTTACTAATGCGTCCACTATAACATGAGCCCTCTCGTGAACTATACCTCTTTGTAACTGTTGTATCTGTAAACAGTGCGGCGTGATATCCAGGTCATCTTAGAGTGGTGCTGCAAGATGAATGAAGGCGGATAGTCAACAAAGGATGAAATGTAGCCAAAGATCGGTGTCCGGTTAGGTGACACCGATAATGTATGTTTTAAAGTGGAACCAGGGAATGTTGTCGACGAAATTATTTATTTGGTTTCTATCAAAATCAAAATAATGACAGCTCATTTTCAAGCTCACTTCACCTAAGTTCATCCAGTAAGCAGTGTCATGACAGCTCATTTTCAAGCTCACTTCACCCAAATTCATCCAGTAAGCAGTGTCGCATTGGGGGGCGCTACTTGCCCGAAAAAAAAAGGTTGACTCGACTAAATCACTTTCTAAATTTTTGTTACTCAGACATGTGGCGGCATCTATATCACCACATGTGAACTACGCATCACACTGACGTTACGCAAAATTCTGCATAGGACAATCAGAGTTTACCGCGCAACTAGCATCTATGCAACGTTTCGACATCAATCGCCCATCAGACACGACAACCTGGGCGGAGGATCCTCCGTTTTCTATGGAGTATAAGTGAACTCTAAACCCTTAGTCCTAATAACTTTATATAAGGTTACTCCATATTTAGTTAATAAATTACTCGTCACTTGACTGAATTACTAACATAGTCCGAACCAGGACTTAGACAAAGTCCCACTTAACACCACTCCTAAATCACTGAACTACGTCATTTTATCTGAGTTTATAATGTCCCGTGTTGTAGTCAACGTATGATGGCATACAGCAACATCGCACAGATGCGACATGTCTCCAACAAAATTATGTGCATTTTACGACTGACATGAACATAATGAATTTACATCTGTTAACCCTTTCACGGGCTCCGTTTGGCTGTTTAATGAGTTGCCAGCGTGCAATGGGAGACATAAATGTGTTTGTTTAGGATTCAATTCATCATTATCATATTTGAGAGCAGTGGCGGCCCAGTCGTAATGACCCCGACTTACAAGTTGTAGGTTGTGGGTTGAACCCCGACAATCGCTTTACTTTGTGTAAATAATTTCATCACCACTGCTCCCAAAATGATGAAAGAAAACATCGTGAGGAAACCGGCATGTTCTAGAACCAACAATTCTAAAATATGTGACATCCATCAACCCGCACTGGGCCTGCCTTCTTGAAGACAGGAGACCTGTGCCCCAGGAGTGGGAACATTAAGTATAGTATATTATTTATGTAATCATTTTTGGCGTTGTTGTAATAACTGTTCATCTTGTCATGTATAACCTCAACACGCTTTTTTGCGATGGGTGTGGGCAAAAAACTACAGAGCTACGAGGGCAACGACTTCTAAGTATAAAAAATATAGTAAAACGAACTGCAAAATCCGGTCATTATAGACCGTTAATGAACAGCGAATAATTCCGTTCTTTGACGTTTTTTGCAGCTGCAGCGAGGTTCAGCACAGCCCACAAATAAAATATCATTAGTGTCCGTAGAACAGCGCTTGTTCATTGTTCACACAAACCAGAATTTTCGAATACTAATATCGATAACCAATACTTCACATAATCTCTCCCGCGCGGCTTTGGTCAGCACCAGTCAAGTTAAATAATATGGAAATTCCATTTTATAACCTCATATCTTACGTGAATATTCTGAAATGCGCGTTTTAGGAAAACATGAAACTGAATGCTTCATTGGTGTCGCAAGCGTGACTGCTGAGCATGAGGTCGGGGTTCGATTCCCACAGGTCGGGCAAAGTGGTATTGGGTTTTCCGTTTGGAATTTCTCAGTAGCAGACTCTTCTTCTTCTATACATACATTCTATACAACATCATTACATTTTCTTTACTCCCATTTCATGTCTAAATTATTATATGTATATATTTATTTAGATTAGTATAATATACTTTATGTATCTTTGTGTGTTCTTTATGTATCGTGTAAATGGTACACCACAGACTACCTACAGTATTTGTCTCTCCTTCCCTTTTCAATACATCAAAGGATGTCTTTAAAAGATCGCTCTTAGCGATAAGACCGCCCATTGTGTCACCCTTTGTGAAATTTCTATATTTATCTCTGTAATTTATATGGTGTACATATTAAAGAGTATTCTATTCTATTCTATGAGACTCATTAGCGCGCTTCTCACTAGCACACTCTGAGGAGTCTGGATTTGGGATGAGAGTAATAGACTCGCTCATTACAAAGGACTTAAACATAACTTGCAAAGTGTGGGTACACTATACTATAGGTACCTATACGTATGCACCTCTGCCGAACACTCTGGGGAATGCAGCCATGATGCTATGAATGAAACTGAATTTTCACATTTTCGGTGGTTGTACACTCGAATTCAGATCGAGAAATTGCAAGCAAAGCTAGTGTTTACTCGTGCGTGATATTTTTTTTTAGCTCTTCATACATTTTTCGTGAAATAAAAGCCGTATGATGAATAGCTTGCATTGCTAGGCTACATGGCTGTGTGAATGCGATATGCCGCTTTTGATACATGACCAAAGTTTTCTGTACACGGATTTTTGTGAAAATTTAGTGGCAACAGGACCGGTCATTGTGGGGATCCTTAGGGAGGGCTATTATACATTATGTATAACCAGTAATAGAAGTGGTAAAAGTAGGTATAGACTGTTCCAAAAATGTGTGATAAAAGTGTAAACAAACCCTGTTCAGTTTTAATTCTTACGCAATCTCTCACTAAATGGAATTAGTAACAAATTTATCTTTATTTTTAGAAGATTTTTACTTTAGTAAGTATCTCAACACATTTTCCAATAAGTGTTGATTAAATAACGCTAAGAATTAAATTGTAAATGAAAAATCATCGACAAAAATTGAGTTAATTAAATTAACCTCGATTGTCAAATGAAAAACATCTACAAGGTGAATTAAAATTAGAATTTCGGGTATTCAAAACATCTAATCAAGGCAATCAATTTGTAAGTATTACTACAAATTAGTGAGAGCAGTGGTCACCCAGTGATAACGGCCCCGACTTACGAGTTGTAAGCCGTGGGTTCGAACCCCGTCAGGAACTTTACTCTGTGTAAATCATTTCATCCCCACCGCTCTCACAACGGTGAAGGAAAACATCGTGAGGAAAAAGGCATGTCCTAGGACCGATAATTCGAAGACATGTGACATCTACCAACTGGACCTGCGTGGTAGATTATAGCCCTCTCTCTCTCTCTCGAAGAGAGGAGGCCTGTGTCCCAGCAGTGGGACTACACGTAGAGAAAAATCTTAGAAAAATTACCGTGCTGTCTCATAATCTGAGTGCATTTGATTGGTAATGGAAAAATTACCATGCTAGCACAGTAAAAATTCTTATGCTGTATATACCACCTAAGTACACATTATGGTAAAGCAATAAAGATATTGAGTATTGAGTATTGAGTAAAATTTATTGGACAAATAGTGATTTTTCCCAATCTCAGTCAGAAAACTTCCTGTAGATGTCACTTGCACTGACTTTACAGTGACGAGCACAGTAATTTTTCTAAGAATTTTCTCTCCGTGTACAAATTGGCGTCTAGTGGTAAGTTTTCTAATCCATTTGTTAACATTTTCATCAAATACCTTTGCAACAGACCATACCCACCTCTACAACATAGTTCCTACAAATAATTCGCCAAAGATCTGACCAATATGTCGTAAAATCGTTATGTCTAGACCTACTCACATTCCTCAAATCTTTATGACAGATAAAGCTTATCGATTAAATACTTACTACAAAACTGTGGGTAATACACATAATCAGATTATCTTGAGTTAATTTTTGGGGTGTTAAGGATCAAGGCTGCCAAAATGACTGATAAAAAATAGCACAACGAGTACCTACTTAATTATTAAAATAAAGGTTACAGTTCATCTGATCGTGCTTGAATCTTGCAGCCCTGGTACGTATAGTCGTAGTTAATGAAAGGTAAGTTTACTGAGAATTTTTGTTTTGACCACAATTCTCAGTAAACTTGAAACAACTAAAAGCGAAACTGTGGCGGCATCTATACGCATCACACTGATGTCACGCAAAATCCTGCATCGCGCAATCAGAGTTTACCGCGCGACTACCATACATACAACTTCCCGACATCAACCGTCGGGCAGTAACTCACCTCGTCCTCCTCCTTTTTCTATGGAGGATGAGTGAGCTTTACACTCTGTTCCTCATACCTCTATAAAACTAAAAATATATAGTGTCACTGACTCTGGCAGGGCCACCATCAGGGATTTTAATTTTGAAAACGCAAAAAATTAGTCGCTAATTAGTCGAAATTAGTCGCCAAATATCAGAATTAGTCGGTCACTGGTTCAAGAGATATAAGGGTTTATAGGTGGCCCTGCTGGAGAGACTCTCTCCAGCAGGGCCACCTATAAACCCTTATATCTTTTGAACCAGTGACCGACTAATTCTGATATTTGGCGACTAATTCCGACTAATTGGCGACTAAATATGGGAGAAAACAGATCTTCGCTAGGTGCCCTAGTTTTTGAGATATAAATTTGGCCCTGCTGGGGAGAGTCTCTCCAGCAGGGCCACCTATAAACCCTTATATCTTTTGAACCAGTGACCGACTAATTCTGATATTTGGCGACTAATTTCGACTAATTAGCGACTAATTTTTTGCGTTTTCAGAATTAAAATCCCTGATGGTGGCCCTGCCAGAGTCAGTGACACAAATATATATACCATCTCGCTTTATGACGTGCAAGTTACATTCAGCTATAGAGTGGTAAACCAATGTCGAGGTCGACAATACAAAGAGACATGTGCACTTAATACGGAAGCTCTTAAATGAGGACATGAAATCACTTAATTACTGAACGAAGTATCCATCCATAATATAATTATTATCAATAACAAAAGCTTTTAAAAGGTAAAAGCTTTCATTGTGCTCGTTAAATACAACCGTGAACATTTCAACGTTACGTGGTACGTGGAACATAATTGAATGAAAGCCGTCGTTTTTATAGCAACAAGTACTACTCCAGTATCGTGTTGGTTTTGGCACTAAAACACGGCATTATTGCCAATAAACTGCCTATACTAACATTAAATAGAGACTATGTATCCTCGAGGTTGTTTTTTGAAGTTAATGCTACAATATCTTTGATAAATTTCGAAATTATAGTAAGAATGTTTGGTTTTGATACTTTAGAACCAGCTAAAATATAAAATGGTAAGCACCAGCAAACATATGACGTTGCTAAAATTCTCCAAGAAAGTACCTAAGGACACGTTAATGTAAGCATTGAATTGATACAACTGTTAACCGTGCATGTTTGTAACTAGTTTAGATAATTTTTTAACACTTTTCATCAACATTCAATATTTACGTCAAGATTACAAAACAATAATAAAACGTAAAAAAAAAATATCAAATCACTCACCGTTCTATTCAGGAACCAACTCTCCACAAGTATCAAAGGTATGTAGGTGATCATATAGATCATAGATGTCCATGACACTAGGTTTCCCGACACTCCATAATACTTCATCACAATATCCTGAATGATGCTGTACTGGGTCCATTGCATCGAGTTTGAAGCCGAGTATAACACAAACATCCATAAAATTATCCACCTTGTTCGAGTCACTTCGTAGTTTTGTATAGAAGCTATGGATATGTTATCCTGATCCATCACACTGCCAGCTATAGAACTCCTCCTTGAGCTCCTTGAGGCTTCATCATCAAGAAGTATCTTGGGCACTTCGGGGTCTGTTGGGTTCAATAAGCCATTGGCTTGTGCCAAGCTATTCTTTGTCATTGTCACTTTTAAATTAAAATCTTTATCAAAATAAGACACTGTATCGTTGTTAAGTTTTCACTTATAACATAATTTGGTCCCAAGTTCGTTGACAGTTAGATATCACTTCCTATTTAGCTAAACCTACGTTTGTATTATCAGTCTTTTATGCTACCGCTGTATTTGCACCTGTTTAGATTATTCTAAGATGATAAGTCAGGTTATTCGCCTAAGCAGTCCAATTGTTCTAATATCAGATAGCATTTCAAATGTTAAGTCTTTGGTGATCCAACTACTTAGGTACTTGATATTAAACTTATATAGTATATAGAGACTTTGTTCCCGCCACAAACTTTACATAAGAATGATTTTTATAAGTGATTAAGGAAAATAACGGATGTATCACCATATAATAGGTACTTAGGTAAGATGATAGGTAATGATGAAGGTGATGTTTTTCATATTATTGATAGTCAAAATTATAGAATAGAATAGAATACTCTTTATTATGTACACCATATAAGTTACAGACACAAATTTTACAAAGGGTGACACAATGGGCGGTCTTATCGCAATCTTTTAAAGACAATCTTTGGATGGATTGAAAAGGGAAGGAGAGAGAAATATACCAATGTAGGTAATGGAGAATGGAAAAATATATGACGTGTTGCACCGACCCCAAGTAACATAGGACAAGGGCAGGGAAATAATGTAGGATGTGCATATGGAGTATTTAAGTCAAGTCTTTGGCCCTTTATCAAAATTTAATTGAGGTTGACATTGACCTACCGCGGGGCAAAAATTGCGTAACACACTAACAGTACCAATGGCTTTCATTTTGACGGTACAACAAAATTCATTACGTTATTTACGTTGTTGACCAGACACATTTTTCGAATATATCAAGCAATGGACCAACAATACCCTTAAAAAAATATTCAAATTGTGATTAATCGTATATTACTTACCTACGCAATTATTATTAGGGTGCCAGCCGGTCTATGTCAACGCCAATTGCGTAGTGCTTTTTAGACAACCTCGTGGTTCGTTCAACATCGGGAGATGCCCAAAAACCTCAGTAACAAGCTATTTACCATAGTTTTTCCACGCGTGGTTTCAGGAAAGAACATAAAAAGTTATCCTAAAAAGAGTTTATTTTTCTGCATAACGCTAAATACTTATGTTATCAGTGACAGTGTTATAATAATTTATAATTGATTATTATGGGTATTATTGCCGTCAATATATGGATCGCTAACAGGATTATCAATTAATAATACGATACGCAAGATAATACGATAAATTAATGTCAATTTTGATAGTGCAGCATTTAGTGGGGTACGATTTGAAGGGCAGTTCCCGTTTAATTAATCTCATAGATTGAGACTAATAATTTTAACTACCTAATTTTTTTATGAGATTTTAGATTATCGGTGAGGTGAGATTGCGACTAGATTTTGAACGTTTTTAAGCCCGCAAGCTTGTTCAAGCAAGAAAAAGTTTGTCCTATACCGCTAAGACATAATTATGTTCATATAGCTTAGCGGTATAGCAGAAAAGTTTTCATGCTATTAAAACGATTAAATACTACGAATAAGAATTCCAAATTATTCCGGTGCTTACCTAGGTTATGTTCAACACATTCTAAGTTATTCATTACATTCAAACAACATTATTTAAGTACTACGCAACAACAACCAATTAATAACACCACAAACCTTCAATATTTTCACATAAAATTACTACCTCATTTTTAAGTATCACTTTTTCATAAAATAACAATAAAATAACGTCAAACGATAACCAACAGCTAATATAAACTGCAATGGCGGAAAAACGCATGACTTAATTAATGCTCGAACTGAACGGATGGCGATTATAATTCGTTCGGTTAGCAATGCGGCGATAAAATTGTGATAACAGTTGCAATGGAATACATCTCTTGGCAATGACCATGACACTAAATATCTCTCTCAAAGAATACGAATACGCTCATTGATAGGAGCAGTCACATATTTGTTATGCTAAGTATTTATTGTTATTAATGTGTATTGGAATTTCATTGGGCGCTTTGACCAAATTATGTCAAGCAACAACATGAATGAGATTAAACGTCAGATTTTTAAATTACGAATGACAAGGCGTATTATTCTATTAATGAATATCTTAAAGAGAAATTAATCCACAGTCACGATAGCGCAAGGAAGTAAAACATCGACGTTATCGAGGATGGTTTAAAAATGTCTTCATGTAATTCCATACATTTTAGTTCCCCGTGTTATCGTGATACCGTGGACATCAGCGATAATGTTGTCACGTTAGAGATTATAAAAGGGCTTGTTGTCATTTAAAAAATCAATTCCAGTACGTTAATCTACATAAATCTTCGTTATTAATCACGTAGACATTCACCAATACGCAGTGGGCCCAGTCGGGAAGTTTTCAATGTGAATGGTTGCTAGAGAAGAGGAAGTCCTAAAAGACGATGAAGGTATTTTGCCAAAGATGATATGGCCAGAAAGGGGGTTCCTTCTCATAAAGGCTAACAGAGTACCCATATGGTACCTTTTGAATACAGATGTAATATTAAATACTAGATGAAGTTAAACGACTTGATGACCTATAGTGACCTCACTCTGTACACCCTAAAAGGACATTTATGGTGATGACCTTATTAAATTAACTGATAATATTTAAATTACAACTCTGAACAATAAAAACCCTAAAGCGAAAAAAAAAAACACTAAAAGCGAACATCTCACAATTTTGTAATAAAATAATGTAAACGTTTAAAAACAATCCTCCCAAATTCCATAAATGACGTTTTTGCACCATAGGTGCGATATAATGATAGTATTTGATACTTTAAATTTTGTTGTAAAAAAAAATTCATGACCCGTCGTCTCTCATAGCTTTTCTTCAAGAGACAAGGCTTCATAGAAAAATCTTCTTTGACACGAGAAAATTCTAAATTTCAAAAAAATCCATGATAAAAATACTGGTCAAGCAAAGTTCCAAAAAATGAGGTTGAATATATTTTCAAAGAAGGATGATTGTCATAAAATTTTAATACAGCATCCATTAATGCTGCAATATGTAGATGACCTACAGACACCAAGCCAAGCTACAATATTGTGTGAGGCCAAGAGCCTGTTGAATTTCTAGCCTGTCTATGTTGTGTATGCTCGGAGGCGACCTTGACACCCACACCAAGTGCAGCTATTGTAATGCCGACGTACCTATATGTAAAAATCTTAGTTACGTCACCCCTTATCTCCAAAGTAGACACATCAATAATAAACGAAGCAAATACCTTTATTCTTCAATCGCAATCCTTTTGGTAGGGCCTCTGAAAACGAGCAAGTTGAATGGAAAGATTATTGTATTAGTGTCGCTTCATTAGCTGAAGAACTTTGCTGATATCGTTTTCGGGATATTCTGATTTGTATTTATATTCTACTCTAAAACTTTACAATCGATGACTTAATCGGCCATATAGAATAATGTTTTAGATACTTTAGACTTAGATAGTTTTTACAGTGATGTCCTTCTGAATCGCATTTCACCAAAATTTTATACCTAGAATACCCACGGACAAAATATATCTGACTTTGGTAAAATAAGCCCTTCAGCAGAAGACTTTAGTGAGTACTGAAAGAAAATGGAAATTACTGATTTTAAAGTTTACTTGATGCATTGTGTTATTCAGACCACTCGGAAATCGAATAGGTACTGAATCGAATAAAGCAATAGGAACGTGTTTCCGAACTGATATTCAAGTATACCTAGAATTTGTCCCCAACCTTTTTTGGTTGAAAACATAGGTTTACATACTTTCTATATCTGGGACGATATGGGTTTGAAATATTTCGTTTTTAGTTAACTATACAGGCTGTCCCAGAAGTCGACCTCAAACCGAAATCGGGTAATAGGCTAAGTCATAATATTTATCAGAAAAAATATTGCAAAAAAAAAAACTCACGACTATTTATTTTGCCAAACTCGCATAGTACATTTTTTTTTTTGAGTGCAGTCAGTCAAAGTTGGGCGAAGTATTAATTTTGAGTATTTGGTTGGGCTAGAACTGATATTTTCTTCCAAGCTGGAGCAGTTGGCTTTACATTTTAGGAAAGAGTTTACAGAAAAATTATTCAGGATACCATAACATTTTTTTTTTAAAGATAATATTTGTAGCAATAGGAATGAAAAGACTGTCTCACAGGTGCAGATTTACTCGATATTTTAAAAAATGCCAATAATTTTTGAAATACACAATTTAGTTTTTTTTTTTTGTATGTGTGTATTTATATTATGTTTGTGTACATGGGTGGGATATGTGCTTTCTTACAAATCTTCTTTCTGTGCTTTTTTTAAATGAACAATACCTACGCTGTTGTTGGCATTGCGTGACAATTTCATCGATCAGTCATTTAGTTTATGCGTAGCCAACGTAGCCATGAATGTCGAATGTTGATATTTATCTATTCATCAAGTACAAATTAAGTAAATTAGAATAGTTGAAATGGATTTGTAAGCGGGTCGGCTTCCAGTCTAACCGGATGCAGAAAAACTGAAAGGTACCGTAACTACATCGTATTTTAACAATTAAACCTTAATTAAATTCAAATAAATTCTAGTATAAGCCAGCCATATCTAGCAGATAACGACGATTTAATTACCATAGAACTTCGTACAGACGCCAGTATACCAAGCTACTACAATCTGTCAAATTTCTTTAATACTTTTTTAACTTTATCGCTCAAGCATAAGGTTCAAAGTTAATTGGGAAAATTTTATAGTTTCGGATAGCTTGATGTGCTGGTGTCTGTACCTATATACATAGGTAAACACAATCATCGTTAGGTAACTCGATCACGATAATTTAAGTATACCTAACGTAGGCATTGTTGATTTAGCATCGTAGCTCAGAAACTAGGACTAATCTTGCGATGACTCAATGTACACATCGTAGTCTAGAATAAGTGGTCTTTAGCCTAAAAGACTAGACTGGTATGTAACGACGATACCTCGTTTGTGGAAGGACGACAAAGAGTTTAGGAGCTATGAGGGAAAAGATAAACATATACAACGTGTAACGTTAAATGCGCAAAACCTGAAAATAGTTTGATCAGAATAACGAGCAGAATTAATTGAACCACTTTTTAACATAGGTCACATTTTTCAAAAAATCTTCATTAAAAACGTTGCCGTGTCTATTTATTAATAGGTCAAGCAAGCCAATGTCAGCGCGGCGCAGCGGCCCGGTGACGACTCCTCCCTCGCTAATGCGTCGTCGCAGACGCAAGAAACGATCAGAATGGCCAGTAAAACTAAAACAGCACATAAAACCTTTACAATTTTTTTTAATGACTTTCTCTCTGAAATAGGTCAAAAGAATTAAAAATAAGTTGGGGTGTCTGAGGTTTTGCGCATTTAACGTTACACGTTATACAGTGTGTCCGGACATGGACTAGCGATATTCTAAATACTTAAATATAAGCTATTTTAAAGTACAATTACACTATAGGCTTAGGTCCAATATACTTCCCCGCTATGTGGCAGCCATTTTGTTTTTTTTGTTGAAGTATGCTCTATGCGAGTACAAAAAAAATCATATATCTCAAAGTTTTAGTCATACTGAGATAAAAATAGGCTTATTCGAAAGGCAATAATATTGTCTACCGTCTGCACTACAAAGCAATATGTTCACAATTCCATAACTTTTGAAAAAAAATGTGAAAGTCGAAAAAAAAAACAAAAAATTATGCAATTCAACCAATAATTGTTAATTACTACAAAAACAACCCCGAGAGCTTTTTTATTTTTTATACTAGATCGACAGTTTTTGAGCTAAGCTACAATACAACATAAAATTCACAACTGTATGTCTAATACTTTAAGAGTTATTGTTGTATGAACATAGCGTATGCGCAAGCACAAAAGGCCTTTGTCGGAACCCTAAACAGGAAATCATTAAACATAACATTCATATTGAATTTTATTTAATGTTTTTTCCAATATTAAATGAAGATTAAAATATCTAAAGCAGTTGCTCAAAGTGGCCACCTCCAGCTTGTAGACACACTACGGCTCTCTGTGCCACCTGGGTTGATGAGCGCCTAATTAAATCCAAATCGGATCTAATTTCTTCGGCGGCTGCCATAATTTTTGCGACGAGTTCTTCCCTGGTATTTGGAACTGTAGCGTATACTTTTTGTTTCATATGACCCCACAAAAAATAATCCAAGGGTGTCAAATCGGGTGAGCGAGGCGGCCACGCTACTACACCACCACGACCGATCCACGGCTGTAGATTATTATTTAAATATTCTCTCACTGCTCGAGAAAAATGCGCGGGTGCACCATCGAGCTGGAACCACATACGCCGACGGTATGATAGAGGTAGGTCCATGAGGCTGTCCGCAAACTGTGTCTGTAAGAATTCTAAAAATCTAGCGCCGTTTAATGTAGGTGGCAATTCCAATGGCCCTATCAGCCTATCGTTGATTATGCCGGCCCACACATTTACTGAGAATTCATGTTGAAATGAGCTTGGGCGCACCGCCCTTGGATTTGCGGAGCACCAGAGATGGTCGTTTCTGTGGTTTGTAATCCCAGCTCTTGTAAATTTGGCTTCATCAGTCCACAGTATTCTTTGTAAAAAATTACGGTTCTGTCTCAAATTTCTATTTATCCACGAACAAAACACAGATCTCGCAGCAAAATCTGGTTCGATCACGTCTTGAACCCGTCGAAAATGATAAGGGTGTAACCCTTCTCTTTTCAAAATTCTCCATACATGCCACTTAGACATTCGAAGTTGCACTGAAATCCGTCTAACGCTTAGTCTAGGATCATTGGTTATTAGTCTAAGCACTTCTTCTTCATCTTCGGGCGATACCAAGCGATTGCGTTCATTAACAGCTCTTTGAATACCTCTTTCCGCTAATCTTGAATGCACGTCGATAAAAGTTTGGCGACTCGGTGTAGGCCTGTTAGGGTACCTTCGTCGATATTCTTGTACAGCCAAATTTGCACTTCCATTGCAAAAGCCATACACAAAGTGTATGTCAGCAATATGTTGCGATGAATATTGACGCTGTGCCATACTTTATCACACTTTTAAATACAAAACACTAACGCAGCACGTAAACAGCACGGACGGTAAGTGAAAGTAGCGATAGCGATCACAACGCAGGGCGAGGGACAACTAAACTAACCCAACTAATAATTTGTCCTTAAAACTGATTTTGTTTCAGGTAGTGGACTAATACGTTCTATCTCGCTTACTCACGGTAGTAACGAACAGTATTTCTCGCCTGCTCTCAGATGGAATACAGTGAATGCCATAAATGACACTCTGGCGGTTAACAAAGACGTTTTGTGCTTGCGCATACGCTATGTTCAAACAACAATAACTCTTAAAGTATTAAACATACAGTTGTGAATTTTATGTTGCATTGTAGCGTAGCTCAAAAACTGTCGATCTAGTATAAAAAATAAAAAAGTTCTCGGGGTTGTTTTTGTAGTAATTAACCATTATTGGTTGAATTGCATAATTTTTTGATTTTTTTTTCGACTTTCACATTTTTTTTCAAAAGTTATGGAATTGTGAACACATTGCTTTGTAATGCAGACGGTAGACAATATTATTGCCTTCCGAATAAGCCTATTTTTATCTCAGTATGACTAAAACTTTGAGATATATGATTTTTTTTGTACTCGCATAGAGCATATTTCAACAAAAAAAACAAAATGGCTGCCACATAGCGGGGAAGTGTATTGGACCCAAGCCTATAGTGTAATAGTACTTTAAAATAGCTTATATTTAAGTATTTAGAATATCGCTAGTCCATGTCCGGACACACTGTATAGTGTAGCGAAAAAAGGAAACACATACTCTCTTCGCCACTGAACACGTTTAATTTATTTTTACATTAAGACCGAATATGAAAAGTATCAAAAATAATATTAAAAATGTAGAAAATACAAAACACTAGGAAAGAAACTTCTCACATTAAACCGTCGGATTTATAACAATTAAAGAGATGTAAGAAATACTTTAGGTTTTCGTTCCATAAAGTATATTACTAAGATTAATTATTTGTTTATTTAATACTTCAATTCAAGCACATACATGTACAGAGGTGGACTTAATGCCATAGGCATTTTCTACCAGTCAACCTTTGGGTGATGCAGAGACAAACAGTAGTAGGTGCAATCATAAAAATTGAGGAATAAATATTTTAAATATAAAGATACGGTTACCTTTTAAAACTATAAATATAATATATAATAATAATAATATTCGACAACTTTCACACAACGCCATCTAGTCCCAAACTAAGCAGAGCTTGTGCTATGAGTACTAGACAACTGATAAACATACATATATATTTCTAAATACATACATATTATAGATAAATTACATATAAATATAAGCACAAATAAATATAAATATATTGTTACGCGATGAATTAAAATTGGTTGCAACCAAATTCGCACTACGATCAAAACCAAAAACTAAAAAAATTACTCAAAAAATATAGTAGGCAGTAATATTTTGAACCGTAGGATCGTTATTTAAAATAAACTACTAGAAGTAGGAAAAAGCTAATATCTACCAGATCTTCTCTCGGAAGTGCCGTCGTAACGACGTGACTCTGTCAGTGGTCACGGTATTCTTGTCGAGAATTTCCTAAGCTTTAGGTGGTGGAAGGATCGAATCTGCTCGCTCTCCCTACTGCAATCCAGTCAGGTGCAAAATGGTAGGAGCCTGGAAAGGGTGAAGCCAAATAAAACGGCTTGCAAAATCTTCTGGCTTAAACCAAGGACAAATAATGAACAATAAGAACACGAGTAGCAAGCAGAATCTCTTATACCAAAAAGGCGTAGAATTATACATTTCAGAAAAACGAAAAGAAGAACACACGGTTTGTTTTCCAACGAGAGTCATAACTCGCCGATTTTTGTAGAGAACTGTCCTATAGCACAGAAAGACAAATATGATAAAAATAATGAATGATGAGGAAACTCTGTGAAAAAATGTAAAGGACAGAAAAACATACCCCGATTTAATAAATCATCATCACATCACTTAATGGAATAAAACGTAAACCGTTCTGAGAATTTTAGCATAAACATTCCAAAATAAAATTATGCGGCAGTCGACTGTGACAAATGTTCAACAAGTGACCAACATTTCTAAGAAAAAAAATCGAATGGTACCCAAAAAAAGATTGCATATATTGTTAAAGTAGGATGTATGTAAAAAAAAATAAACGCAGGATATTCTAATACTGCCGATGCCGTGCGATTCTGTAACCATCTCACCGTGAAAACTTGGGTGAAGTGAGCGTGGAGTGAGCTGTCATTAGAGATTAACACTATTGACACTGCTCACTTCAAGCTCACTTCACTTAAGATTTCACGGTGAGATTTTAACAGAATCGACCGGCTGCAATAGATACATAACGGGTGATTTTTTAAGAGTTAAGTTTTTCAGGTTGGCGGCACTGGTTGGTAATGGCATCCAAACGTCATCTGTCAAAGTGAAAAGTTTTCAGTATACTCTGCCATTTCATCATGGAAAGACTTACAAACGAGCAACGATTGCAAATTGTTGAAATTTACTATCAAAATTCGTGCTCCGTGAAAAATGTGTATCGTTTGTTACGACCATATTATGGTCGTCATAATCGACCTGGTGAATCAACAATTCGTGCTGTTATCACCAAATTTCGCACCAAGTTTACTTTGTTGGACATTAAACCATTGTCTCGCATGCGTACAGTGCGTACTGAAGAGAATATTGCAGCCATAGCGTCCAGTGTTAATGATGATCGTGAAAGACCGTGGAAGAAACGTTACCGTCAACGGCGAACGATATCGAGCCATGATACGCAACTTTTTTTACCCAGTTGGCCGAGTTGAACTTGGTTGACATGTGGTTTCAGCAAGACGGTGCCACATGCCACACAGCTCGTGAAACAATGGACATGTTGAAGGATGAATTTGGTGAGCAGCTTATCTCTCGAAATGGCCCTGTGAATTGGCCGCCAAGATCATGCGATTCGACGCCTCTGGATTATTTCTTGTGGGGTTATGTAAAGTCGTTAGTGTATGTGGACAAGCCGAACACGATTGAAGCCTTACAGGATAACATAACACGCGTAATTCGTGGGATACAGGCCGAAATGCTCGAAAAAGTGACGCAAAATTGGACCTTCCGAATGGACCATTTGAAACGGAGCCGCGGACAACATTTACATGAAGTTATCTTTAAAATGTAAATGGCAAAAGCCAAGTTATCAATTTCAATAAAAATTTTGAATATATGATGCAAATTGAGTGTTTTATTCGATTTAAAAAAAAACTACGCTTAAAAAATCACCCATTACATAGCCTGTTAAAATCATAACACTCCTTTGGCTTTGCCGTAGTCGGGTCGATTGGGGAAAATAAACAACAAACATTCCCGTTTTCCATTCCAATGCAACTTAGGTACATAATATTTTCTTTCACTCTTCATTCCACAGGTGAACGGAAAACGTCGAATTTATCGACTTAAGGTCTGAATTCGGATTCAGGCCATTTTTATACTGCTGTTCACCTTCGCCACCGGGTTGATCGAAGGTTACGCTTGCCGAGGTCGATCCGTGGATGGGTGACAATGCATAACATATCGAGACCCCTCCGTGCTTTGGAAAGCACGTTAAGCCGTTGGCCCCGGTTGTCATTCGTAAACCTTTGAAAGTCGTTACGGGTTAGTACCCGTAACGACTTTCAAAGGTCTACCCCTCCAAACGTAAGCCCGAAAGTCTGACCACCAGTCTTACAAAGGGGTACCTATCGTGTTACCCAGTAACTGGGTTGTGGAGGTCAAACAGGCAGTCACTGCATGTAGAATGTTGGTATTCAGCTGCATCCGGTTAGACTGGAAGCCAACGGCAACATAGTCGTAGGGAAAGTAAGAAAGTAGGGAAAAGCCTAGACAGTCTGATTTTTTTGTTTGCCTTCGCCAGCGTGAACTGGCGATGCAGTGATTGATGTTGGGGCCTTCCCTGTAGGAGAAGAGGTCTTGGAACAGCAGTAAGACATTTACCCAGTAACTATAGGTGGCATGACAAATAGCAGCTGCAGTAAACAGTTGGTATTGTAACCACTTTTTTGCTTTTCATCCTTTAAGCCTACGGTATAGAAGTAAAATCGGTTGAACGGACTGTAAAAAAGCTTTATTTAAATGTCTAATCTTATTTCAAATGGAGTATAAGGTAGGACACAACACTTATCTTAATGAAGTGTCTAATGGACAAATAGAAGTGGGTGGACAATATAAACGATGAATCTAATAGGGAAGTAGCATTAGATATGTTTTATAATGTACTGTATGTATATTTACTGGCTGTTGCCTGCGACTTCGTCTGCGAACCAAGATGAAAAGTAGCCTATGTGAAGGACATAGGCTGGTCATGGTCTACCCATGTGCCATATTTCATCCTGAGCCTTACAGCCGTTTTAGCGTGAAAGCGTCACAAACAAACAAACTTACTTTCGCATTAAAAATATTATAGTTATGATTATACGTAGGTACTTGTACCTACTATATTTAGACTCTAAGGTATGTTTGTGTTGTGTTAGAAAAACTCTTTTGAAGTGTAAGCATAAAAAAATGTAGGTAAGTAGGTACCGTAACTATCATTCTATAGGCCGGCCGCTTAACTGAGACGTTGCCTGAGGTAGCAGCGCGGTGCGGGAGGGGTGTGGGGACGTGATGCGAGAGCTCAGTGATTCGTCAACTTGTGAGTTTGTGACAACTATCACCCCTCCCGCACCGCGCAGCTACCCCAGTCCACGTGACAGTTAAGCGGTCGGCCTATAGTCTGTATTGTAATTGTAGGTATTGTATAAAATTGTTTTGACTTATTTAATGTAAATTGCATGACCGTAACAATTATGTGTATTAATAAATGTAAGATGAGGTCGACTAAAAATGTACACGTTAAACTTATTTTTATTATTATTATTTTTTGACTTATCAAACGTAAACATTATGACCGTAATAATTATGTATAGTAATTGCCTAATGTAAAATGAGGATGACTAAAACAACCAATAACAACCGCTAATAATTAACAGTGGAATTGTATTATTATTAATTATTTTTAACATAGCCAATAATATTGACATACATATAAATATTGTACGGGACTATTGGTAGGTTACAGTGATACAATAATGATAATTGCCTAATTGTAGAAAGCACGAAACAGAAAAAACAAACTGGAATTAGCATGAGAAAATGTTTGTACCAGAACCGGTGTCGCCAAACTCATACATTTACGATTTACTCTTACTACAAACCCGAAGATACGATTGGCTAAAAAAAAATAAGGGCGTAAACAAAATGCAAAATAAAATATTATACGAAATGCAACTTTAATTTCAACAACCTATAAATCAAATTGACAAAAACAAGAAAGAAATACATATTGGTCTACCAAGTACTGCCATTCGTCGCTAGATGGCATTGTTCAGTATAAACTGTAATGACGTAAAAATAAGGGTGGTATTTGAATGGTGTATCACTGACACGAATGCAGGTTGCTACTCAAATAGCGATGTAACCTAATTCGATCGAAATATTATCGATAGTATATAAACGTATTTAAAACATATAATGCGAAAAAAATATTGTATGCGATAGTGTGATAATATTAAAATAATGAAATTAATATGACGTAGGGCAATTTTTAAACGTATTATTATATTTGCATGTAAATGAAATACCTTTTTTTTTCATTTTTTCATTATTACAGGGTAATTGAAAAAAAACGCTGAAAACCTCGCAATATTTTATTATTAGATTGCTATGTGAGTTTCAGACAATATAAAACAGTAAAAAAAAGTATTATACAACATCAAAATAAAATAATTTATTAAAAACATTTACGGGCACTTTTAAATTGTTATGGAAAACATAAAAACGTACTATGGATAAAGGTATAATATAATATCGATACCTCTGGGCTCAAAGGTCGTAAAGGACAAAATGCGACTTTTCAGGAGAAGCAAAAAACGAAAAAAAATAAAATAATTTTACTCTAACTTTTTTGTTTCTTGAGCTATTTAAATGAAACCTAGGAAAAAAGTGTTTAGAATTTCTAGTATTATCTAGTGCAGTGTTAAAAAATTACCCTAGTGACGTATTTACCGAGATAGATTTCCTTTACGACCATAAATTTAAAAATAAAAGTCCTTTACACCCTTCAAATTTTCACCCTATGATATAACCTAAGGGCGTAAATCCACTTTACTGCACAAGACTAAACAAAATAAGGAAATAATCGACAAGTGTAATATTTTTTAGGTTCTTAAGGATAACCCGCTAAGGTATTCTGAAAGGATAAATTCTTCTCAATTCTTCTCACACGCTAAGAAGAAGGATAAATTAATAATTAAACTTAAGTATTAAATGGATTATGTATTTTTGTATGTATTTATGTGTATACTACTGTATTTTCTTTACGAATATTCATGAAATAACATAATTATACAAATAAAACGTACATTTGTGAAATCAAATTAAGATCGTTTATTTGTACTTACTTAATTGAACACAAAGCTCTAAATGGCTAAAAAATAAAAAATAATAAATTGGTAATTAACACAGTTTTTCTTGCTTGCCTTTTCTCTACTCTCTTCTGTATTCTTTTAATTAGTTTCACTTCTTTAATCAACTTTATTCTCGTAAACTGACTTTCTTCTATATACTAACTTTATTCTGTTTGATGAGATGATGAGTAAATAAATCATCATCAGCTGATAATTTATTTATTCACCTTCTTCCTCACTTTTTTCATCGTCCTCTTCGTCTGTTTCGTTCAAAGTCTCACGTAGCTCAGAATTGCATGGAAACTCCCGGTATTCTTTATGAAATCTTTTAGGTATTGTTCCATTTTCACACATGTTTATCAGGTCTTTATATTTCGCAGCGGCTATTGGTAATCTACTATTGTATAGCTGCTTCACTGCATCCATACCAATTACGGGTTTATTGTTAATCTGGCTTTTTTTCCCTTTAGACTTTCCCTTCCCCTTTCCTTTTGTTTTTTTTTCTCTGGGGTTTGCTCGCATAATGTTACAGAATAGAGTATTTGACAAACATTTGGTCGTTATGCTTTTTTTTGAATGTGGTGACTCTGATGTTTTTGAACTTAATATTTTTTAATGTCTTTGGCGTGAATGTATTTAAAGCTAATTGATCAAATTGTAAAAAGTCAGTACATTCCATGACATTCACTTTGTAAGGTATTGGTCTTTTGCGGGCCGACTCGAAATATTATGTAGACCACTGTGAGGGACTCCATACAATAATTTTACGCACTTCCCTTTCGATAACTGCATGAACTGTATCGACAGGCATGTATGTATGGCCCGGGAGTAAATAGCCTGCAAATTAATTGCTGATTTTAGGAAATGATTCATGGCTGCTAATACGATTTTATTTTTATTTTGACCACAACACGAATCACAGTACATCAGTAGATGTTTTACGCCCGTTTCGTCCTTTTCCTCAAGATATTTCACTAAGCAAGTTGCAATTTCGTTACTCCCTCTTTAACAATAATTATATTAACAATAAACCAGTGATTGGTATGGATGCAGAAAAAAGCCGCTATACCGCATTGTTTACTTGTTTTCAACAACAAAAACAAATAATGGCGCGTGCACGAAACAAGTGCCGAAATGAATCGGCAAAACAGAAATGGGCAAAGTATTGTGATCTTGTATATAATGTAGGATGTAAAGGACCTACAATACATTTTCATAGATTATTTGGGTAGTAAAGGACAAGTTTGTTTTCGTTCAGTTATTTTTTCTGGGTTGTATAGGACATTTTATTTAAGTGTCGTAGATAAACTTTGTACTTCATAGAATACTAGTTATTTACAACCTAGCCAATACAAGAGGCTATTTGTTGAATATAGGTAAGTAATGTATAACGAGTATTAGAAACATTTTAATAAGGTAGGGGTTGAAAATTTTTGTACAAAAATCAAATTCTACGATAGTGAAGTGGATACCTAAACTTGAACATCTTGTAATTTCGATAATCATTATATATACATTTCGCACAATTGTGAGTAGTAATAGTTTCGTGTAAATGATTTAATTTTTATTAAGTTAGGTAGTAGGTTTACATTAAATTTGTTGTTTTTTGAATATTTATGGGACAATTCCTTACTTACGTTTATAAACGCCCTTAGTGGAAGCAAATAAAATGAAACTAGGTCGTAAAGGCACTTGTCATTTTTTATTTTAAATTGTAAGGGTGTACAGGACAATTTGCAAAGACGATGTCCTTTACATCCAAATTTTTGAGGTGAATTATATAACGACCTAAGGTGGTATAAGACAATTGATATTTTTTATGTATTTTACACCAAAAAGTTGTTTTATGCTTTGCTTTACTACCTAAATGAGTTCACTCTGGTAACTAAGTGTTATTTACATCCATATTTTCACGGTAAACTATGTTAAACGTCTCAAATTATGTGGGTCGTAAAGGCATTTTTTTTTTTGCGAATTTCGTAAAACGGAATATACAGATCGATAGAGAATTAAAACCTGAGTAAAACAGTATCAAAAAGTCATTTTCGCCCAAATGTCCTTTACGACCTTTGAGCCCAGAGGTATCGATATATTAACTGTATTATATTACTTACATGCATATTTAAATACCGTACTTTTATTTTAAAAAGGCAATGTAATACATATCGATTGATTTTATCGATAAAGTCACGCACTATTTGGATAGCGTTAAAAGTATAGGTAGACAAGCAAATATTCCAGAAAGGCTAATAACCGGGAAAAAAAAATCAACTTTGTTGTCATGACATTAAGGGCAATTTTTGTTTGTATATCTTGTGCAATATTTGACGAAATTTTATTTTTTCATTTTATTAAAATAAATCCGTAAATAATACTTACCGGGTGGTATGATACAACTCCATGAGTTAGATTTTTAGTCCGACTATGGTTTTTACATTCCAGTATGGCACAATAAGGCATTTTAATAATATTTAACTTAAATTGTATGTTGACGCAGTCTAGTTTGCGAATGAGAGCGCTTGAACAGCAAGTGCGTACTGCAGTATTTACTAGCGGCGACACTGCCACGCCTACTTACTATTTCCAGTGTTTTTTCTTTTCCGTGGTAGAAAGTGTCTTTTCACCTGTTACAAACAATAAACAAATGAATGAATGGATGCTATCAGTTTGAAAATTTATTTAACCTATGTTTGGCAGAACCACTTACACATGAAAATGATCTGAAAATAGACACATTTATTTGTGAAAGTTTTTATGGTGATAGAATACCCATCAATTACCAAACTATATCAACGTGTCTACCTACCTAATTTATTTTAATGTATTTATTTTTCGGCAAAAAATTGCCAATTTCTTTTGCTAATTTCCTGACCGTACTCCCGAACAGCGTGAAAGCGACAAAACATAACCTACAAAATCAGCCGCAATATTGTTGAAACTTTACACTGTAAAACTTCGATATTATTCACAAAATCGCTAAGAAAACACTGTTAATATTGTTACACTTAGTTTTTATCACAAACATCACTGTATCATCACTATAATGTTCTTCTTTCATCAATATAACGGGCACTGATTCGCAAGCCGTTTTGTTCCTCTACTGTTCCTCATTTGAGGCAATGGTGCGATATCAGACAGCCAATAGGAAAGCCGACACACACATGCCAGTCCATTTAAAAATTACACAGTACAAAATAATGTTTATGAATTGATCCCCTTTGAGGTTATGTGAGGTGACAGGGTGAAATGCTCGCGCATGCGTATTTCACGTCTAACCGGCGTTAAAAATAAATAAGGTCGAAACAAAAAGTTTTGTCATGAAATTGCTTTTTAATCTGTGGCGACGACCTTGAGATATTTTTGGCGCGTTTTCCTGGATAAAAATAGAAAATTGTAAACTTTCATTCATCAAAACTTTTTAAAAGGTACGCGGATTCTTCAATTATGTATATGTCGTGTCGACCCCTGAGCAGAGTGCCATCAGACTGGAATGAAACGGACTGTGGTCATCAATATACCTACTTGCGACTGGCCGGCGGGGTGGCAATCACCTACCATTTACTTCGCCATAGCATTTTAAGGGGGATGCCTATCATTAAAGTATCGCCTGTGTTGGCAATTTTATATTAATAATCTGAAACTGGTGCGTGTTCGTGAAAATGTTTAGGTAGTGAACTTTACCTACCTTTATAGGTAAATATATTGTGGTAAGAAATAAATATTTTGTTCCTATTAGTATTTTTTTAAAATGCGCGTGCAGCACCGTACATGTCACGCGTGTACGATCATACGATGTTAAACTTCTTAAAGTTTAAGAATAAAAGAGATTTTGTGTGAGAGTAAAAGGAAGACAGAGAGAGAGAGAGAGTTATCTATATCCTTCTTCTCTCTCTCATGTAATGAAGTGTACCTATATAAACGTGACTCGACCTTGAAATTTCATTCTTAAATCCCGCCCAATTACCGAATCGCCGGCTATAAGTTTTACTTTAAAAACTCATCTTATAAAATATTGTTAGCAACTATTTCTATGAAGACATACCTACTTACAATGAAAACTTATGCGTATTTCAATAAAACATTAATTTGAAATAATATCCTGTATAGCCTTTGCACGGGGCTCCAACAAACGGAGACTCAATCGATTTCAACAATTGAGAGCTAACGCAACCCTTCAAACAAAACCAACCTTAACTCAGTAAAATAAGGTTTAAAATCAGACTCTGCTGTAAAGGACGCTTTTAACTGGACAAGCATGACTATGGTCCGTGGCGTTGATGAAAATCAATCAATATGTCGTCCATCATTGATTATGTGAATTGTATTTATTTATAAACGCACGTCGCGTTTGCTACAATGTAACAATATTCAAGGAGGACCTATGTATGTACTCGTATACTATACAATGTGGAGATAACAACACGAGACAACAAAACGCAAAAGAGTATTTTGGAACTTATTTAATAAATCCTTTGATTATTTGCTCTTCTTTTTATATATCTACTTGTTCATATTATTATTATTATCTTGACTGTTATCTTTTTAAATTATGTGAATAGGTAGGTACTTAATAAATCCTAACAGAAAAATGTTTTTTTTTTTTTCAAAAATACTTCATAAATAGTAGTGATGAGCCGACGATGGGTTTTGCCAATCCAAGGCTGACTGAGCTATTGGATATATCGACGGGTTCCGGGCTATTTGTATTAACCGACATTTTTGAAACTTTACACCAGAGCAGTTTAAAGTTTCGATTTTTAGAAAAAAAATAATAACTTTAGCAAATCGCATTATTTTTTTAAAAAGAAAGATATTACTGTTTTTATAACATATTCCCCATAATCAGATTATTTTTTTTTTCTAATATTCCTATTTTTAACGAAGATAAATGTCGCTTAATACAAAATGACCCATATTTTACTTTTTTTTGTTCCAGGCTAAATTACTTAACCGCCTATGATTATTGTTTCTTATTCCAGGCTAAATGACTAAACCGCCTAGGTTTATTATTTCTTGTTCCAAGCTAAATGACTTAACCGCCCAGGTTTATTATTTCTTGTTTCAAGCTAAATGACTTAACCGCCTAGGTTTATTATTTCTTGTTCCAAGCTAAATGACTTAACCGCCTAGGCATGCAAATAATAGCTCCAAGCTAAGTGCTTTAATCAAAGAGTTGGTCATATTTCAAACCTAAGCTAATTGATTTAAATACCATGTCTTAGACTTATTAATGTATGGCTAATTAGTTTATGCGACTAATTTTTTTTAAATAAATTGTTTGTAATCATACTTGAATAATGAAGTTTGCAGAAATTGGCGGTTAAAACATTGATAAATTAAAAGGTACATACATAGGGTGTACCTACCTATCTTGTTAATAATTATGAAATGAGAAATAAAACACACATTATAAATTATTTAAAGATAAGTTTTTTATTTAAAATGACAATCACCTAGGAACAGCAGTAACTTCTTAGCTTACCAAGGTAACAACTAAAGTTTTTATCACAATTGTATAGGAATCAGAAGTTATTCAATTACAAAAAAAGGTTTATCTATAAAATAATTTCTTTTAAAAATGATCACATAAAAAATTAAAATATTTACGAGCGTTTCTTTGGTTTTCATTTCTTTACTTATTTTCTTCTATATTTTTTTCTAACTTTCTCAGTAATCAAAATCAAAAACATCTCTCGTTAAAAAAAAGTTTAAGCTTGCGCGGTTTATCGCGATGGCGCCAAAATCATTGTTTTAACCAACGTCATAATAGTCAATCCATATAAAATTTTGATTGTATTAATGTGTATACTATTCTTATTCCGTTTAAGATAAACTGTTTGAAGTACTAGAACTTTACTTTTGTTATAACCTCGTAACGCCCAATGTACAATGTATTGAACAAAGTGACATACAGTATTACACATTGCAAACATGCATTTAAATTAATTAATGTACATTGTAATGTACATTGGGCGTTTAGGAGAAGGTTGTTTTTAGTCTGGGCCGGAATGCCGTATGTAGCTTTGTTCAATACATTATACATTGAGCGTTTAGCTCATCTTGCGAAATTTAGCTTGGGCGTTACGAGGATAACTGAAACGACACTGCAAATCAAATATTGAATAAAAAAATAGGTTTAACCATAATCTTTAAATGTTCACTGTTGAAATCCTAAATAGTTCATGCGACCGACATATCATTATCTACTGCAAGCTAAATGGTTGAAATGATAACATCTAACATTTCATGTACAGAGCTAAATGTATGGATCGACACTGGATATGAATTTGACAAAGAGGCTAAATGTATTAAACGACATTCTTGTATATTTACAAGGTAAAGCTAATTGTATTAAGCGACACTGGATTAGAATTTAACAAAGAGGCTAATTGTATGAAGCGACATTTCTATATATTTATAAAGGCAGGCTAAATGCTTTAACGTACGTTGCCTGTAAATTGTTGCTCCAGGAAAAAAAGTTTAAACGACTGCCTGGTATTTGGTAGTGAGCTTAAGTACACAGTTCCTAAATTTGTCAATATTTTGTGTCGCTTCATACATCGCAGTCCAAAATGGGCCCAAAAATGCGGTTGTATTAAGCGACAAAAAAGTGCTCCGATCGTCACCAAACCCAGCTCAAATGACGCAGAAAAATTCGCTGATTCCAAATATGTATAAAAGTCTATATCGCTCAGAGTGTCGCTTAATACAATTAGCCCGGAACCCGTCGATATGTATTTGGTTTTTGTATGCATACTGGGAACATCATTAGATGAACGATGTTTAATTTAGTGTCGTATTGACGTCTTCACATGGTATGCGGACTACCTAGTTGTTTTATAACTTTTATGTGTACTTAGGTGCATACTTGTTGCATCGCAAAAGTGTGTTGCTGACAAAGGATAGTTCCTGGCTTTACAAGTCACAACAAGGGGAATCATTTTATTAGTTTTGAAACTGTCCAGCAGTTTCTTTCTGTCTGGTTATAAAAGAAAAACTGCAATATGATTGTCATTTTTCTGCTAAGTTCTAATTGCAATGAGTTTGCCGGTATACTTTGTTTATATTTTGCTATGGACATTAACAAGCCAAATTTACTTAAATAGGTAGGATGACGGTTTTCTTCAAAAGTTGCGCCAAAACTTCATCACATATCTAAATAAATAATTTATTTAATAAACCGCTCATGGTCATAGAGTCACAGACAGTCCGCTGTGCAGGGCCTGCATGGAGGACGACGCGACAGAAGCTCGTGTGCTTCTAAACTGGCCGGTGGTCGCCACGTACAGGGCAAAGTATTTCTGTAACCCTATGTGAGACGGTTAGTAACATCAAGGCGTTACTGGCCGTCCTTGAGGATCTGCGGGGTTATTGCGTAATACACTAACAATAGGAATGGCTTTCATTGTGACAGTTCAACAACATTCATTGCGCTATTTACGTTGCTGGGCATTTTTTTTTTTTGACCATATGAAGCAATGGATTAGCAATATCCTTCAAAATTGTTCAGATTGTGTTTGATCCTGTATTACGCAATTACCCCACTGGGTGGATCGAATAATCGATTTTCCCACCCGTACGCAAAATACGCGCATTGACGTGGAGTTGCGGACACCAGCCCGTATTACCTAAATCATTTAAGTATTGATTTGTTCAACATAGATACAAGAAAATATATATATTTTTTTTTTAATAATGAAGAGTTAATATGGATAAATTAAAAAAAAATATGAAAATAAAATATGGCATGCAGGGAGGTAAAAGATGTCGAAGAAAATACAAAACTCAAACTCAAATTCAAAGCATTTATTTCAATTTAACCATTTATAGGCACTTTTGAATAATTATCAAGAAGTCGGTCAGTCAGAACTTTAGAAGCTAGTTGCCCATTCCAAAGCGTAGTAGGGACCTATGGAGAAGAACGGGCAAGAAACTCCAACAAATTAAAAAAAATATGTTTAACAATGCAGATGTACTTACAGTCTTACAAAACGTCAATTATTTTTACGTTTATATATAACTACCATTACTAACACCACCGCTCATGTCTCATCCTTCCTCATCCAGTCTGCCTCAGTTGCTTTAACGAGTATGTCAGCAGTCTATCTGGCTAAGAACCGTTTACTGAAACAAAGCAGTCACAAAGAATGTCCAACCGGCACCCTAAATGCATACTTTCAATCACAATTTGATTCACTTTGAAATATATTGCTAATCCATTGCTTCATATGTTTAAAAAATTGGTCAGCTCAACAAAGTAAATAACGCAATTAGTGTTGTTGAACGGTCAAAATGAAATCCTTTGCTACTGTTCGTGTGTTACGCAATTATCCCGCAGAATCGAAGCGAGCACTTTCGCATTCGCGTGCGCAGCTTCTACCGAACCAGTGACCATTCGATTCTTGCCAAACGTGACGTCTTTTGTCCCTAAATCCGTAAAGGCAATCTAGGGGAAGAAACCGGTTCACTATTGATTCTGCTCCAGACTGGTTCATATTGTATGTACTTGCGATCCATCTTCCACCATGTTGTCACGATTGCGATATGACAGATGTATTATTATTGGGTTTTTCGTGCATTTTGTTTCTGTACTACTTGTAAGAAAGGTTAGAAAAGGTTCCGTTTTGTTCTACCGCGAAAAAAGACTATGGTATGGCTGGCAGAGTTCTGTTTGTCAGTAAACCGCACAACATCCTTTTTATTATACTTTTTTAATTAAGTAAATATTCATGTCTATCGATGAATTAAGCAGTAATAATAATAGTTTTTCTCTTTTTAAACGGTTTTATTTTTCGTTATAATCCTCCTCTTGCAGACAGTCTGACAGCGCAGTATTTTGATGTTCCCAAGAATTTTAACGTTACACATAGTAATGAACGCTCAGAGCATTCCGACTCATTTCCAAGGTGTGCTGGCAAGCTTCGATGATTAAAACATAGGTACGTATGCTATTCTTGATACTTACCACTGATTTGCGGCTGACTGTATCTCTTCTAAATCAAGATTAATAAAGATCAAGAGACGAAAAATGAAACCGGTAAAAGCCATTTTAAGGGTCTATTTAACTTAAATTGGAAAAAATGTTCCTGCAATTGTTGGCAACTTCGTGGAGCGAACGTCAAGCAAGCAAGTACAAGCGCCGCCTAGCTAGCCGTGACGTCAACATCGGACCACCGCTGCTCGAGGTGGGGAGTACTGGGGAGGAGAACGGCTCGCTCGGCGCGCCCGGTCTCTTCCCTTGCGGACCGTACGACGGGACACTTGTAACTCCATTATTGGGAACGGATTGCTATTTTATTTCTTGTAATCTGATAGCTGATCTAACTAAATTAGTTTGTGCCACCAATTCACTTTTCTTGGTTTTGATTTACTATAAATGTTTGCTGAAAGTTAACCTAATAGTTTGATTTGTTTGCTCAATAATAGCTAAAGTGCTTTAAAAATACCTAAATCTACGAATTAATAAATTGATATTTGTGTATTAATATTGTCTTTTGCTAATATCAGAAGTGGAACCCACGCGTCATGGGCAAACGCAGGCGATATCGCAAGCGAGCACGATCGTCGTCAAGTAGCAGTAGCACGACGAGTACAAGCTCCAGAACGCCGTCACCTCCGCCCAGAAGGAAGTCAAAGGTATCACGCCATAAAGATACCAAAGCTGTGAGTACCTTAAACAATATAATACCGGAGTTTGACCCCTTAAATGATGATATAAATGCATGGCTTAATATTATACAATCTTATGCGGCAACGTTTGATTGGACCGACGAGACGATACGTTATCAAGGTCTTAATAAGTTGAAAGGCTCTGGCAAAGTCTGGTATGACTCGTTGTTGCGTACTGATAGTCAGTGGCCAACATGGAAATGGAGTGATTGGAATCGGCGTCTGGCTAGTAGTTTTCAAACACGTCGTAATATGTTTGAGTTATTAAAAGAAATTATTAATAAAAAACCGGAAGAAAACCAATCGCTATACGAATTTTATTTCGATATTAAATGTAAAGTAGACCGATTATCTTTAAACTTTTCTGAGCAAGATATTATATCTATAATTGTCGGGAGCATAGGCGATAGCAATATAGGAGCATCTATTGAGGCGAGTAATTTTAAATCTTGTCATGATTTAGCTAGTTACCTTCATGGTCGTACCTACAAAAGCAAAAATTCAAAACAAACCAGTTCGGGTAGTACACGTGAAAACCAACATAAAACAGTGGATAAAACGATTAATTCTAGCCAACCATCCACGAACTTTACCTCTTCAAATAATAACGCCAATTCTAGTAGTGCGCATGAAAGTAATCAAATCGGTTCAACACACATTCAGAAACCTATTAAATGTTATACTTGCGGTGGAAATCATAAAAGGAATCAGTGTGATCTCATTAAATGTAACTTTTGTAAAAAAAAAAGGCCATGTTGAGGCTGTGTGCCGCAGTAAGAAAAGTATAGGATTAATTAAACCAGAAACTGAGGAAACCAAATTGATCTTTACCCCAGATTCGCGAAATAAATTTGTAAAAATGGTTAACATTGATCACTTTGTCCACGAAGCATTTATTGATACGGGAAGCAGTTGTTCCCTGATTTCCGAATCGGTGGTGGATAAATATTCGCTTCAAACTAGTGTATTACCCTCGCCAGTTTTGTTACAAGGATTTTCTAGCCATAATTCTAAACCAGTCACTCGAAAAGTCACTTTAGATTTAAAGATTGACTGCGTATCTTTAACTGGTGTGAACTTTTACGTTATTGATGACTTAGTAGGTTGTGATATACTTATTGGCCGTAACATCACGGAGCGAAATGATTTGATATATTCACGTGTAGGTAATTCATTCAAGTTTGACTATGCGCAATCACTAAGTGAATTTTGTGACGCTATACATGAGACTAAGATCGATACGGACACTCACTTAAATGAATTGATTTATTTATTTAGACAATATAAGCAGTGTGTCGCGTCAGACATTAAAGAGTTAGGGAAAGTGAATAACCACGAGATGGTTATTACACTGACAGACCCACAACCGGTGCAATGCAGACCTTTTCGAGCCTCTCATCCAGATAGAAAGATTATTCGAGATATGGTGCAGGAATTAGTGGATAATAAAATAATTCGAGAAAGTAACTCCCCTTACGCGAGTCCCGCTCTGCTGGTGAACAAAAAGAATGGTGAAGGCTCTGCATTGATTACCGCGCATTGAATAAAATAACAGTAAAGGACAAGTACCCAATGCCCCGAATCGAGGATCTTATAGATAGACTACAGGGTTATAAATATTTTACAAGTCTTGATCTAAAAAGTGGGTACTATCAAATTATTATGAGCTCTCAGTCCATCGAGAAAACGGCATTCATTACCGAAGATGGCCATTATGAATTTCTGCGGCTCCCATTTGGTTTGGCTAATGCACCATCTTGTTTTCAACAGATGATGAATAAAGTGTTAGGTAATTTAAGGTTTGACAATGTCATTGTATATTTAGATGACGTTTATCTAATTACACAAACTATTGACGAAAATTTAAAGCTCTTGGAAAATATTTTACAAATATTTAAAAATAATGGTTTAACTTTAAATTTAAAAAAATGTCATTTTCTTAAAACTGAAATAGAGTTTCTCGGGTACAGGATAAAACAAAATTGTGTAATGCCAAATGAAACCAAAGTGGAAGCCGTTAAGAAATTTCCCGTACCGAAAACTGTGCATCAGTTACGACAGTTTCTGGGTCTAATAAATTATTTTCGCAAATTTATTAAAAACTGCGCTATAATTTCTGCCCCTCTTACTAAATTATTAAAAAAATATGCTTCCTGGTCTTGGGGTTCCGTGCACGATCAAGCGTTTCAAATTTTAAAAGCTAAACTGACATCAGATAGTGTACTATCTATTTTTGATCCAAATAAAGAAACTATTCTGTATACGGACGCTAGTCGAGATGGCGTTGCGGGTATTCTTGTTCAAGTTGCTGATGAGGGTGAAAAACCTGTGTATTACTATAGCCGTCAGACAACTGAGGACGAAAAGAAATACCATTCGTTTGAGTTGGAACTCCTAGCAATCATAAGTTCACTCCAAAAATTTCGTCTTTACTTAATTGGTTCACCTTTCACCGTTATCACAGATTGTAACGCGGTCAGGTATGCGTTGAATAAAAAGAATATTATTCCCCGGATCGCACGATGGGTTCTTTCGACTCAAGAGTTCATGTACGAAATAAAGCATAGAGAAGGTACACGTATGCAACATGTGGACGCCTTGAGTCGAAATCCCGTTCCCTCGGGTGAGAGGTCGGAAAGGGAAATAATATTATCAATAACCGAAGGAGATTGGTTACTTTCTGTACAAATGCAAGATCCTGACATTGTGAAAATTAAAACTGTTTTAGAATCCGGTGAAATAGATGAAAATAAAATAATTTTTGACACTTATGAACTCTTAGGCGGAAAAGTGTACAGAAGAACAGCCCAAGGTCGACGATGGGTCGTACCAAAGAGGTGTATATGGCAAATAATAAGATACAACCACGATGACGTGGGCCATTTTTCTGTCGATAAAACGGTTGAGAGAATAGGGCACAAATACTGGTTTTCTCGTATGCGTCACATAATAAAAAAATATATTAAAAACTGTTTGAATTGTATTTATTATAAAAATAAGGGCGGTGCTAAGGAGGGAGAGTTATACCCGTTGCCAAAATACGCGCAGCCTTTTCACACTTTGCACGCGGACCACTTAGGTCCGTTCGTTGAAACACAAAACGGAAATAAATACTTACTAGTTTTTGTAGATGCATTCACTAAGTTTGTGTTTATCTGCGCAGTAAAGTCTACAAAAACATCCGATCTTATAAACGAATTAGATAATATAACTAAAACTTTCGGTAATCCAAAACGAATTATTTCCGATTCAGGGTCATGCTTTACTTCCAACATGTACAAAGAATACTGTAAGAACAAAAATATCCGCGCGCATATTGTGGCAACGGGTATGCCTCGCTCAAATGGACAGGTAGAGAGATTTAATAAGACAATACTAGAATCATTAAAAACTATTGGGGCAGATACTACTGAAGATAGGTGGGATCAATATGTTAAAATAGTACAGCAAGGTTTAAACAGTACAATACATAGAACTACTAATGCCGTTCCTAGTGAGGTTTTATTAGGATATCGTTTGCGCGTTGATAATGATAATGTAGAGCCAGAGCTTGATGATGAATCGCTTGTGGACGTAACGGAGTTGCGAGCAAGGGTAGATAAAAATATTAAAGCCAGTGCAATATCACAAAAACAAAGGTTTGATAAAACTCGGTCAAAAGCTAAGATGTACGAAAAAGGAGATTTGGTATTGATCAAAATACAAAGTCAGAGCAACGATGGTCGAAGCAGAAAACTCCTGCCCATCTTCAAAGGACCGTTTCGAGTAAAAAAAGTTCTGGGTAATGACAGATATGAGGTAATAGACATAAGGGGTTCTGAAAGGAGCAGTAAACCGTACAACGGCGTGGCAGCTGCTGAAAACATGAAGTATTGGATACAAATCGATGACTGGAAATTGGAGTAACAATAAGGTCCGTGTTGGCAACTCGTAGTTTTAAAGGTATGTGTTGCACTTTTCTGGCTACAATAAATAAGTAATAAATACATCATAGGTACTTTATAATTTTGTTGTGAATAAAATGAAGTGGCTAGACAGTCTCACATATAGTATTGCTTATATTTTATTCGCGAGACTAGATAAAACACTTGTACCATAATCCTCGCCAGGACAGAAACACCAGCAAATGTGAATAAGGCTTGGAAAACAACTTGGTACATTTAAGTGAAGCGCAAAGCTCTTTAAATGCAAGTGATTCCAAGTGGTAAGCTCTAGGAAAACCAGGACTCTTAAGTGTGGCATAGTCCCTTTAAGTACGGTAGACCTAGCAGTATTAAACAGTAGAGGCATTTGCTGATGGTTCAAAAGCATATTATGGTTTGTGGTTCATACTTGCAGATTTAGAAAACTAGTTCTGATGTTGGTTTTGTTTCAGTGTTTTACCTAGACTCGTGGGGCGCCTGGGACATGCGCCTTGCAGAATGGCCGTGTTGGCAACTTCGTGGAGCGAACGTCAAGCAAGCAAGTACAAGCGCCGCCTAGCTAGCCGTGACGTCAACATCGGACCACCGCTGCTCGAGGTGGGGAGTACTGGGGAGGAGAACGGCTCGCTCGGCGCGCCCGGTCTCTTCCCTTGCGGACCGTACGACGGGACACTTGTAACTCCATTATTGGGAACGGATTGCTATTTTATTTCTTGTAATCTGATAGCTGATCTAACTAAATTAGTTTGTGCCACCAATTCACTTTTCTTGGTTTTGATTTACTATAAATGTTTGCTGAAAGTTAACCTAATAGTTTGATTTGTTTGCTCAATAATAGCTAAAGTGCTTTAAAAATACCTAAATCTACGAATTAATAAATTGATATTTGTGTATTAATATTGTCTTTTGCTAATACAATCACAAACGGTCTAAACCACGTCCTAACAGAAAGCGACTACGCTAACATCGCAAGTTCCCGCGAACGTTTGTTCGTACGAACTAGCGATCAAATGTACGTACTGGAGTCGAACTCGTATCCTAATTGACATTCGCGCAGTATGTTCATGCGAATAAAATGTTTGATTACAAATTCGCACGAGCTTAGTTCGTACAAATGCGTGATCAAACAAAATGATACCAAACAGGTGGCCTAACTGACATACGCGAACGTTACCGCGTCGAACCGCACGCTATTCTATTAGGCGAGGGGAAAGCTGTGCTTCTCTCGTCTGTGGTTCGCTATCTTGTTCAGCAAGGTAAATTATATTGCCCAATATTAAAAACGGCGCGGCGTTTATGACGTCCATTGTGAAATATGACTTACTTATTGACGCGATGCGACCATCCAGTGTCACTGACTCTGGCAGGGCCACCATCAGGGATTTTAATTTTGAAAACGCAAAAAATTAATCGCTAATTAGTCGAAATTAGTCGCCAAATATCAGAATTAGTCGGTCACTGGTTCAAAAGATATAAGGGTTTATAGGTGGCCCTGCCAGAGTCAGTGACACGACCATCCAACCTCGATGACTGCTTGTATGCACATTTTACACAGCACATTTTGACATCAAGTGAATACGCATTCCCACTACTGATTGTCGCGCGAGTCCGCGATCGTCGCGCGACAATCGCTTTCGGTTAGGACGCGCGTTTTTTGTCGTCACACTGATTAGTTTCTAAAAGCTCTCTGCGACTTCGTGATTGAGTTTGAAAGTGTGTTTGGCCCTCCCTTGATCAAAAGCAAAACCATTTGACTTTAATGTGAACCAGGGTCTAAGGTAGCTTCAAAATCGCAGAAAATTCTGAATAAATCTGTTTGATTTCTAAACGAAATTGTGTTGACCCACCGTTTATTTACCCCTACTCATCCTGAAAAGAACCTTAGGTAAAGTTTACAAAAGCAATTCTTGCACTTTCTAAGTATTGTGACAAAAACAACGCTTTGCCTTTCCCAATAGCTTTCATTCGCCGTTGAAAGCCCATACTTTAGCACTGGCTTTTAACAAAATTAAATACCAGCGCAAGCGTTCGAACCGCGCTCTTTCAAAACTCAAGGACGCTCTCACTCCGCCCTTTCCAGGTTCATTTCGACGAATAAATTAGAGTTGTGGAGTATAAAAACTATACGACCAAGAAATTTAAAGGACTTGGGACTGCTTGTATTTTTTTTTAGTACAAATATTTGGGACGAATAGTATTTATCCTACTCCATCCTTCTCAAGGTTTCGGCTACCTATGTTTATCAAATATCATAACGACCAGTTAAATGGTTTGTACGTAAAAAGGTAGACAGACAGAGTTACTTTTACATTTATAATATTTAAATTATCAGTATGGCAGTTAATCATAGATCAGTGCCGAATAAACCGGACTTGATTTAAAAAAAACTACTTGTAGGTACTCGAACCACATTTCACACTTTATCACAAATGAACTTAGAAGCAGAATTCTATGATCAGTCAATAGTGTTTTGTTAACTAACCGGTTATTTCTGAAGGGCTAAACCAGACGAGGAACTACAACTACGTGTGCAAGTTTATCCTCTAAGGAAAATAAAGTTAGTTCTACTGACTTCGATAATTAATTGTGCCAAAGTGCCAAATAACTTTTGAAGTAGGTACTTAGGTAGATAGTTTGGCTTTTCCTGTTTGGTTGGTTATTGTAACTTCAACATGCTCAAGCTTTAGTTTTTGAACAAATCTGTATGATGAACTTACCTTAGATGATACCTTTCAAGGTATTTTTTCATTCAATTCCTTTTCCAGCTGTGATCTTTTAAAAATGCTATAAATCTAACTTCTAAGTTCTGAAAATAAAAATCACATACGTATTGAGCGCCTACTATTTTGATTTTGATTACTTTGTTTATTATTTAATTCTTATTTTAACTCATTTGATTATGTTTATTTTGATTACTTTGTTATTATTTAATTTTATTTTAACTATTTTAATTAGGTATGTTTTAATTTTGATTACTTTGTAACATAGTTTAAGTTATTCTGCTGCGCCCTAACAGGGTATGTATCTACTGGGTTAAAATCATGTAGTACATTGTGCAATATATATAAATAAATAAAAACTATAACTTCTGAGCAACATGTATCGCATTCAAGAAATTAAATGATGTTTAATTAATCAAATCAAATCAAAAGTCATTTATTCAAACTAGGCTGAGAATCAGCACTTTTCGAACGTCAAAATTACAAAAGACAGTTCCCCAAAACGCCGGCCCTTCACCACTGAATCTTTTAAGACACTTTTACACGTAGAGTTTTGGTAAATATTATAAAATTAGATGGAGCCGGCATTTCCTAGCTGACTGGTCCCTGAAAAAAATGCCGAAACAAATTACTCATGGTCTGTTTTAAGTAATTGGATTTAAAGTAGATAGTAGATAGGTACGTAGGTAACTAATTGCAAAACTATCAGCGAATTCATGACTCGTTACCCACAGATATGGAATGGAATAGCGCCTGAAACTAGGTCAAGCTTTTTCAGTGCGTGAATTATCGGAACCACTGAAAAGTGCCTTCATTAAAATATTTTCGATTTATTCATATTGCTGCAATACCGCTATGCTTCGATGCGTTGCTAAGGCAATAAGTTCAGTATGAAATTACGAACTGAATAGGTAGTCATTGAAAACATAATTTAATTTCTTTATTTATTTTTGTTTGTACATACTTTACAGTACCAGTACAGAGGGACCCGTGGCTAAATGATAACAGCCACACAGGTCGATCAATCAGGTTAAGCTACGCTTGCCGCAGTTGGTCTGTGGATGGGTGACCATCTTTACATACCGTGACCCCTCCGTGCCTCGGAAAGCAGGTTAAGCCGCTGGTCCTGGCTGTCATACGTGGATATTAAATTTGAGAGTCGTTACTGGTAGCCAGAAGCCCGAAAGTCTGACAACCAGTCTTACCGACGGGTAACATATTATTACGCAGTAACTGGGTTGTGGAGGTTAGATAGGCAGTCACTCCATGTAAACTACTGGTATTCAGCTGCATCCGGTTAGACTGGTGGTTGGGAAAAGGCTACGCAGATGATGACTATACAGTACACCAAAAAAAAACATTACAAAAAAGGAAAATTGTTATTTTAGTTTCCGTTTTAGCGACTGCTGAAAATTATAAGAAGTATACTTGATTCTAGAACTTCAGCCAAAAACATCATAATGTAACTACACACATGACGACATGATAGCATTATAACTAAAGCGTTTTTATATTTACACTTCATTTTTAAAACTCTTGAACCGAGGACTACTCTTAAAGCGTGGGGTGTCAGGCACAATAACCTCAGCAGTTAGATAATTATGCAACTGGAGAAAAGTGTTCACAATGGTATAAGTCCCATTCTCTTAATGCCAAAACCATTCATTTCATCAATCATTTGTTTTATCTTTTTACTCTTCTACCACAGTATTTTGAGGAATCAATTTACTTCCAACCAGACGAAAAGTTAGTTTTATTTGTAAAGAAACTTAACCGTCATAAAATATCGTATCTTACTGTTTCTTGTAGCAATGTTCGGAATTCATTGCCCTAATTTATGAATAAATTATGAAAATATGAAAACAAAGATCATAGGCCCTAGCCTATGATCTTTGTTTTCAGATTTTCATAATTCCGGGGAAGTTATCATCATAATTTCAGCCGAAAGACATCTACCGTAAGTTGGGGTGACTTTGCACCTAATTTAATCATGTAACTCGTAAATGTTAAATAAAAAGTTTTGTACATCTATATAGATTAAAGGACTCTTATTAATTGAAAGATTAGATATTTTAGACCGCTTTTATTAACTAATCAACAGTGGCACATATTCAGGTACATTAATTTTTTTAAATGAAATTTGGCGCAAAGTATTCCCTTTGGAGGGCACATTTTGCGCCATTTTATAAAATCAGCCTTAACTCTTATACAATGAATACTGGGGCAATTATACCCCACATAGTTTATGGCGCAAACCTTCACTGCATATCATTAAGCTCTTTTACATTATAAAAACGTGCTCTTGTGATACTGGCAATGGCGGCCTGTCAATTTTTTTGACAGGCCAGTTACTTCTTTTGATTGCGTTCAGAAATAAATAAAGCCATAAACGCATTTTATTATTTTTTATTATGCTTTGAAAGTTTTTCGAATTTGGAGCAAAGTATTCCTGGCAGGCGCAAAATCACCCCAAGTTACGGTATTGCTGGAGATAGACCTTCCCCAAGCATCGCAATATCGGCCGGTTCTGTGCTCCTCACATCCAGCGGATTAAGTATTGAAGAATTATTTTACTATTTTATTGAATAACAAATAGGAGCCCACCTCTAACTTGTAATACCGCCCATCCTACGATTTTTCAGATATAATAATAATGTATCTATAGGTGTTCAGGGAATAATCATTAGATTTCCTATACAGTGTGTATCAAATAAACAATCGAATCCTTTATTCACCACTCCACCGAGACTCGGGAGCGTATTGCAAATGAATCGGAAAGAGCTTTTACCGAGTCCATTTAATCGGAAAACTAATCGAGAACCGATTTATCTTTCTTGTCCAATCTTTGTAGTTTCGTATCCCAAAGCCGTCTTCTAACTTTGCTAAGCTTTTCGCCTTTGTTACTCACTTGAAATATGCACTTGGGAAAACTTTCAGAGCCCATTTAAGAATTGTTGATGGATAACCCAAAAAAGTTCCGAAAACGCGTTGTGTTGTGCTCTTCTGAGTGCTTGTTATGTTCAACTAAAATTAAACGTTATTAGTTTGGCGACGAAGAAAAACAGGAACAATTAATGCTATAATTGTCTTACGATATGACAACCTATGCTTGATTTCCTTGAACACTTGACTTTAGCACACTTTACATAGGAGACACAAAACGTTTATGAAATAGCAAAATACCTAACTAAAGAAAATTTCTAAGAAATTTCTCGCCGACTGGTCGACACTTCACGTGACCAGAGGGCTGGGTCGTTCTTTGGCCAAAAAATTAGCATTGCCTTTCAACGTGGCAATGCTGCCAGTCATCTGGGCACGTTTCGGATGACTGCGATGCGGACGAGTACTTCGATGCCAAGTGACCTTTTGTCATTTAATTTAGTACTTAGTGTTAATAGGTAATTATCTATACATTCAATAATCCACTAAAGAAAAGCTACTTACGCAGTTGTTTGTATTGTCCGTGTTGGGAAATAAATTATGACAGTTACTTGCCTGCCAATGGTGGTGACTCTTTTACCAAGAACCTGTTAATTTTGTATTATGTCGCAGGCAGATTGTATGATTTGTTATAATACGCACGCCGCCGTCGTCCGTCCGTTTGCTTACTGTCGCCCTTATGTATAATGCCTAAGACAAATTGATGACGCTTCTGATCGCATCCATTTCGTCAAGAGTCATATGTTAGGGTAACCATGATTATTAACAAATTGGGCTGTAAAATGGAGCAGTAAACTGAATAAAAAGAGTCATAACAAATATTTAAATGGGTAATGAAAAATATTAACAAGGAAGGATATTTTATTTTGAAGGGGCAAATAGAATCAATCAAATTTTCTTGTAAATGGTTTTTCATAACGAGTCTTTTATAAGTGACTAAGATATAAATTAAATAAATTATTCGACTTTTACATTGATCTGTAAACGTTTGTTACTGCAAAATAATATCGGTATTTCTCATGTTTATTTATTTATTTATTCATAGGAGAACCAACAGCTATAACTAATGAATAACGACAGTATAAGAAACATTGAGCCAATTACAGGTTCTCACGGATAGAAATATACAAAGTAGTAGAAAACTTACGATCACTAACAAGCACGATAAAAAAAAATGTTGGGAACTATTCCCCGATACTCTCGAATCATAAATACACTGCCAATACACCTACCTAGCATAGTGTAGACCCCAATTCACCCCATATACCTACTATGCAGATAGAATACAGCTTCACCCGTGTCCGGGATTATTGGATACGTGTTTGCCGATATCCACGATTCGAGCGACATGAGCAACGCGAGCGATACGACCGGTGAAAGCGATCCGAGCGGTGAGAGCGACACGATGACGGACGTGCATCCGTCCTGCGGCGTGTACTGAATATTCCGTCCTAATTTAGTATCGTACCGAACCTATTTATTATCTGTATGCTGTATGGAAACTAGGATTTTTAAACATGTATTTGTACCGATGCGATGGAGGCTGATTTGATTCATGGACAAGTTCACATGTTGGTTTGATTTTGTTTTCAGGGCGGGAAATAATCCATGAATCTTTTTTTTTAGAATAGCGGTATGTGTTTGATCAAATTCTTACCTAGACAGGTACGCCACTTTTGGATGTGCTTTAAAGATTACATCGTTGAAAATTCTATTCTTAGCGAGAAGGAAGGCGAAACGGATGGGAAAATAAACAAGCAAATCGAATAACAGCATCACCATTAGACGGGGCCTAAACGTGTGACAGTCTTCAGACGTCCGCTGCCATTCTCTTAACCACGTCATTCACTGTACAGTCACGAGCATAAGTATGTATACACTTGGCTTTATTCAAAGGCGATTTTCTCCTTTATTATTGAATGAAACTTTATGTTATTACGAACATAATATTTTGGAACTCATAGGTTTATTTAAAGTGTCGTATTTCAACGTTGCATTCGTTATTTCACAAAAAAAATCTCAATTCAAAGTTGCCAAGTGTTGACATATTAGTGCTCGTAACTGTACAAGGGTAGCGGTCTCGGATGTTTTAATACCGACATTCGCAGACGGATTCAATGATCGATGTGTGTCATTAGACCACAGCCCACAGGTGGTAGTCATTATCTTCATCATAATGCATGAGAGTCGAGTATCCGTCTAACTTCTAACCCAGAAAAACTAAAAGAAAAGATTTTCCTAATAGGTATACAGGGAGCCAGAGACATCAATGCAAAACTGTTACCATGGATTGAGAACCCCCGTGCGCTATAGTTTTGCGTCGGTTATTAAAAAAAAAGTTCTTTCCATACAGTTTGACCGCGTAGGTTGCACTTATATATCAAAGCGCAGATTATTTTTTTTTTTAATCTGTGAAACTAATTTCCTCGTTAGGGTTCTAGAATCATATGCTGAATTCATAGTTACAGTGTGCGCCTGAAAGCCCCTTTACTGTATAGGTTTTAATTATAACCATTTTCTCTTGATTATTCAATTAAAATTCAACTCAAGCTCTCATGATTGCCACTGCTTTATTTTATTTGTGGATAGATACTTACCTACTTACCTTACTTACTTACTTGCATAGTTATGTATTTTACATGAAAGCGTTTTGTAATATCCAGCATTTAGAGACTGTACTAAGAGCTAAGTTAATTTATTTCCATTAAAATGTGTTCAGCAAACAATAGGTCTATCTTTAAGATATCGTTATCTACGTTATCAGCCACTTCAAGAAAATTGCCTCTTCAAAGTAGATGGGCGATGAAGAATAACTGCTATTAGTGACTTATTGAGACAGTGGGGAAAATTGCTGAGCGTTTTGTTAATGGGTTCAAGATGTTTTTAGAGTCGTCCAATTTTCATGATATGACTGTCTAAACCAAAAAAACGACTGTTGATTGCTATTACAGGCAAAACCAGATAAACGCAGTACCTACCATTAGGAACATTCCTTAGAAGATAATGAAGTTTCCTTCTTTGCTATCGCTGAGAACGGTTTTTTTATTAGCTCTGACATACCAACCCAGTTAGTTACCTTTTTCTAGTCAATTATCCGGATTTTAGATTATCCGAATCCCTAACGACAACAATTAGTCCGGTTAATCGAGTTTCCACTGTACCTCTAATTATAAAATTTATAAATTTATAAAGTGCCCGATGAGATTTACCATCGGCAAGAACGACCAACTACCATACAAACTTTTATACCCCTATTTAACTCCATTAGTAGTTTTTTTTTCAAAAATCCTTCCTCTGCGCTCACCTTCAGTTGTATAACGAACTCCTGTGCAAAATTTCAAATGTGTACACCCTGTGTAGTCTGTCAGTGAATTTAAGATTTGTTATTAGGTCTGTAGATAATAGAAATAACCCTTTACCCTTTCGCTTCAGTCGTTTATGAAGACATTGAAATAAATAGCGCAGTAACCCGCCCACGGCCCAGCGTGACATCGTGACGGTTGTCTTTAACATTCGCATGTAAATCTTAGTTGTCTACTGTCTTATGTTCAGGCTTTTGTCGAGAATTGTAAAAGGTAATGATTTCAGTGTTGATGAACACCTACAGCTATTTAAATAAGGAGTGGTAGACATTATAGAAGATGAATAGGATCGGGAGAGGAATACGTTACGATGACGTTGCAAATAAATAAAATAAAAAGAAGGAGAAGAAACAGAAAAGAAAACATGGATGGGTTGTGTGAGGAATTATATGAATGAAAGTGACGTTTGACACGGGACAGTGGAAGAAGAATATGTGTTGCGCCGACTTTACGTGAAGGGCAAGAAGATGAAGATAAGATATTAAAGAAGGTGGATAGGATCAGGAATTCGTTACACTGCCGTTGCTAAACATTTTCAAGCGATGTTGAAAATTATTGACACAACACAGAATAGGGTAAAATGTAATTATTACTATTCGTGTCTGGACAATGAATATTGTACAATAAATCATTAGTCGCTACCGATGTGAATGCACTATACAATGGACTGTTGCCTATATTGCAGTGTTCTTCTTGGGCAATAAATTGAACAACACAAAACAAACATACCGACGCGAGTAAAAGCTTCCGTATTTCATACATCGGGCCTTAGCGCTACAGTCTGTTTCCTTTCTTTGTCAATTATATGAATAGAAAACAATAACAAAACAAAGACATATACACTAAACACATTAGAGTGCCCGGAAGTACAGACACCATGCAGACCATTATATAATTTGCCTATCATGTTCCCAGTGTATGTCGTAACAGTAGTCACTCATTAGTCACTCGAATTCACTATAGCTATACGATGGTATCACGTTACTAGTACATGACTATGTCAATGCGTGGGCGCAAGTTGTTTGTGCAAGAGAAAAGGGCATGAGAATTGTATTAAATGTGGAAAAGAAAACATAAACCCATTCGAGAAGATAAATGTTTACGTAACGTTACGTATTATAGATTCAATAATTCCGCATATTGTAACCATGCCTCATCAGCTCACTAACCATGTTTTTGGCAGAGTAAGCAACCTGTTGTACCTTTTCCAGAATGGTACTAGGCTATTGTAGATATGTTTCTGGAGAAAGACCGATATTCATAGGAACAGACGAGTCCTAAGGTATGTAGAGATCGAGAAAAGGAAACGAGATGCCTCACATCATGGAACATAATCAGCCTATAATGTTGCCACTGCTGCTCTCTGTGAGGGGAAGTGGGCCGTAATCCACCACGCGGGCCCAGAGCGGGTTGGTAGATGTCACATGTCTTCGAATTTTTGGTTCCAGGACATGCCGGTTTCCACACGATGTTTTTCCTTTACCGTTTTGAGAGCAGTGTTTAAGAAATAACTTACACAAAGTAAAGCGCCTGTCTGGGTCCGAACTTACGAAATACAACTCCTAGTCGCGGCCGTCCACTGGACCACCACTGCTCCACATCATCTAGACAGAAGCAATATTTAAAGAAGGCGGCTGGGAGACGTGTAAGGGGGTACAAGGAGGGAAGATTTGAGAGAAAGGCCTATATCCAGCAGCGGACTTCGTCAGGCTAGGGAAACTGTTTATTATAAAGGTAGGTAATATAATACAACTTATACTCGTAGTACAAAATTGATGAACATAATTTTATACTATACGTACTAGCATCCGCCCGCAACTTCATTTGCGTAGAATTCGGAATTCCCACCTTTTAAATCCTATTACCCGTTTTCCCATAGGAATGAAGCATTTTCCCGCGGTAAAAAGTAGCCATGTTCATCAGGAATAATGTCGGTTTCTAATGGTAAAACTATTTTTCAAATCGGTCCAGTAGTTTCGGAGCCTATTCAATACAAACAAACAATCAAATCTTTCCTCTTTATAATATTAGTGTAGATTATTGTGTTAAATAAATGTGTTCATGTTGGTACTTATATACTCATGTCAAGTAATTTCTTATCTATTCGCGCCTATATAATGATGTATTCATATACTTCTACTATAGACTTATGATAATAATGTTATGAAGTAGCGTCATTTCAATCTGGTTTTCTCCACTTATGAGACGCCCTTGTTTTCACTTGCTGCGTCATTTAATTTTCTAATAGGCTTTTTGTCATCCATTATAATATGAAGAGGCTGTTCGGTAGTTTCTTATATCTATGCTGTTAACAAAATCATCATAAGCAGCCGGTCGATTCTGTTCGAATCTCACCGTGAGAAGTTAGGTGAGGTGAGCTGTTATTCCATCGGATGCTAGAGATTGACACTAATGACTGCTCACTTTAAGCTCACTTCACCCGAGTTATCACGGTGAGATTTTTACAGAATAGTACTACTGCACCCTAATTGCGTAACAACAATCACAATCTGAATCTTTTCAAGGATAATGGTAATCCATTGCTCCATATGTTCGTAAAATGTGTCTGCTCAGCAACATAAATAACGCAATGAATGTTGTTGAACTGTCAAAATGAAAGCCATTCCTACTGTTATTGTGCTACGCAATTACTCCACTGGTATTGATATCCCTAATAGATAATAATGATTGTATGTGTGAGACGATGTTTATTGCCAGCGCTCTGTAGGGTGCACAAATGGCGACTTCAATATTCATTTTTTGTAAGTAATTAAGTTTGTTATTATTATTACCTTTCATGGACGAGATGATTTCATTACAAATGAACAAATTGGATTTTTAAATTGCCTGAATAATGTGCTTAGTTGAGCAACAATAATTATTTATTTATTTTCACTTCAAGACACAAACATAGTGTAGCCCTGGCCGTTGTACTAGGAGTTCTTGTATCACAAGAGCCAAACCTCTTTTAAGTACAGAAAATATAATAAAGAAGCGCGATACACAAAAGTGAGATCTGCCGGTCGATTCTGTAAAAATCTCACCTTGAAATCATAAGTGAAGTGAGCACTTAATAGTGTTAATCCCTAGCTCACTCCACGCTCACTTCACCCAAGCTTTCACGGTGAGATGGTTACAGAATCGCAGGGCGTAGTTATGGCATGCATTAAAAGGTAGGTTTGCAAATATACAAGAGAAAAAAATTAATAATAATAAAAGAGTTTCCATTTTTTTTTTTAATTAATTTACCGCTGCGTTCTGTTGAGTGAGTAGGTATATAAAGGTGTGGGTGGAGGTGTAGGTATTAATACAAGGTAGGTACTGAAAAATGCTCACGATATGCAAATATCTTTCAATCATGGAGTGGCCGCATTGATTGGGCTAATAATAGGTTCCTTCTGACGTTTTCAATATAAACGTAGATATGGATAGGTACCTACTAACATACGTAATTTCTGTCTTAAGTAAGTGGGCATAATTACAATATTGTTATTCTTTTAATTTTATTTTCCTTTATGGTATTATTTTTAGTTGAAAAAGATGTAAGTCCTACCTGTTGAAGTGGGGCTACCTCGACGGAACGGCAGTAGGGTGTAATGTGGAGCTATTTCGCAAGCTATGCTCCATTTCCTACCTAGCCCTCTCTGTCCCAAAACTTGCAGATACGACAATCGGCACAATGATAGCCGAGCTCACATTCCACATGTCAACAGACTTGTGTGCTGAGTCAAGATATTTGATTTGTTTTTCTTTCTCAGCTTTCACGAAGTTCCCGTCATGTGGAATGGCAACATCGACAATCATTGCGCGGCGCACTAATCGATCTATCACCACAATATCAGGTTTGTTGGCGACAATAGTCCTGTCAGTGATGATAGACCGATCCCAGTTTAGTTTTATTATTATTATTATGTCTTATCACTAGATTATCACCTATTTCTGAGAATGCTGGTTAACCTATAATTGGGGACTGTGTAAGTTCGAGGCTATTGCTACGTATAGTACAGACGCCAGCACATCAAGTTACTACAGTCTGTCAAATTTCTTTAATAGATTTTCAACTTTATCGCTAAAGTGTAAGGTTCAAAGTCGATTGGGAAAATTTGACAGTTTCGGGTAGCTTGATGTGCTGGCGTCTGTACATACTCCAAATTTTTGCAGGCTGTTCTACCCACGAATATCAACAACTTTCACTATGGGCCAAATTTTTGCAGGCTGTTCTACCCACGAATATCAACAACTTTCACTATGGGACCAACTCTAAGATCACGAAACAAAAAAACAGCTTTTCATACATTTTGGTCAAGTTAAACATTTGTATTAGACAGCTGATTTTTTTACGTGAATGCAGAGTTGGTCCCATAGTGAAAGTTGTTCATATTCATGTGTAGAATCAAAAATCAAAAAATCAAAAATGTTTATTGCAATTACATACAATTAAAACACACAATGAGTTGGAGATCACCTTTTAAGCAAGAAGATGCTTGTGTTAGGTGAACTCCGCTCTTCCACTGTCATAAATAACAGGTATGCAATTGATAAATTGAGCTAAGAGTAACAAAAATAAAAATAAAATAAAACTAATCTAATTTAAATAAAACAGAAAGACAAAGCAAAAAGGAAATACAAAAGGAAGGAGCGCACTTGTGTGATGTGATGTGTGTGTCTTATGTGATGATGTGTGTTATGTGATGATGTGTGTTATGTGTGGTTTTGTTGTGTGCGTGTGTGAGTGTGTGCGAGAGTAATGGCGTGAGTGAGTTTTGTAAGTTAACTGCTAAGTGTAGGTTGAGTGTTCATTGCAGTAACTTAAGTTGTGTTTATTAGTTTTAGATATCCGTTTAGGTTTAGGTTCAGGTTTGGGTTTAGGTTTACGTTAATGTTTATGTTGTTTATGTTAGCCCTGCGACAATGTCTTGGGATCAGAAGAAGCCAGGCACAGCTTCCTCCACTAACACTTTCGCTACCATGGTCCTTTTAATTATTGGACAGGTTATGGAAGAGAAGATACTAGGGCCTCAATCTCGTCGTAGGTTTTTTTCGTAAGCCATTCAGTCATAGCTAGCTTACAGTCACGGAGTTTCAAAGGATAGATGCGTAACTCCTTATTCAGAAGGTTGTATAAGCGGGAAGATTGCCTTTCATACTGCCTCTCGGCAAAAACAGATCTGACAGGGACAGTTGGAGCAACTAAGTAACTTCTCCTGCTACTGATACTCGTCTTTGTGGGATCATACGGGAGGGATTTGTGCTTTCTCAGGATAAGGTGGAGTAGGTAAAGTTTTCTAACAGATAGGAGGTCAGAGGTTAGGTACAGGCTTTGGGTTGGGAATCTGTAGGGTTTAAAGAATATAACCTTGAGGAGAGAACGCTGCGCTCTCTCAAGTTCCAAAAATTTCATTTTTGTAGTCCCACCCCAGCATGGCAAACAGTATGTAAGAACCGATTGGGCTAGTGATACGTAGACTTTCTGCAGCAGATTCTTTGAGGCAACATGTCGCAATGTTTTAAAAGTCCAAATTAATTTCCTAACCCTTTTCATGATCAGTTCAGTATGCATGTGCCAGGACAGACGCTGGTCAATCATGATGCCCAGGTATCTAGTGTATTGCAACCTATCAATCTGTGTACAAGAGCAGTCGGTAATTGGGGGGTTGGCACAGCAGTGGATCTTAATTTGGAAATCGGGTGGAGGTTGGGTGTGCGCATACTTGGTGAAGCAAATGTAGTTGGACTTGGAGGCATTTAGCGTGAGGAGGTTACGATTGAGCCAATTTGCAACTTTTGAAAGGCCTGTTTCGGCTGATCTTCTAACCCCCGACCAAGTCTTATCAGCAAATACTATGGCGGTATCATCCGCATATGAGAACAAGCGACCCCCATCAATACTCATATTGCAAAGGTAATTAATATAAATAAGGAACAATGTCGGGCCGAGTACGCTCCCCTGTCCGACGCCGTACGAAATTGTTTCTACTGAGCTAGTAAGGTCCCCTATTTTCACTGTTTGTTTGCGGTTATTGAGGTAGGATTTGAATAGCTCGAGAGGGGGCCCCCTTATGCCGATGCTTTCGAGCCTGTACAGGAGTATGGGGACAGATACAGTGTCGAAGGCCTTTCTGAGGTCTAGGAAAACCGCCAGACATTTGTTTCCTTTATCTACATTGTCAGCTATGGTAGATGTCAGTGACAGTACTGCATCCTCAGTAGATCTACCCTGTCGAAAACCAAATTGAGACGGAGATAGAATGTTATGCTTAGAGAGGTATTTAATTAAGCGTGAGTTTATGAGTCTTTCTAGGATTTTCGAGATAGATGGCAGTACTGAAATTGGCCTGTAGTTTGATGGGTCAGACCTGTCTCCACACTTATACACAGGCGTTATTACGGCTACTTTCAAGGCATCTGGGAAAAGACTCTGCTCAAAGCATAGGTTTGTCAAGTGGCTTAAGATTGGGACTATTTGTCCATGTGCAGCTTTTAGAAATTTAACTGGGATATTGTCCCAGCCAGGGGCGCTGTCTAGTTTTAAGCCCATTAGTGTAGCATGAACTTCGCCAGGGTCTGTGTCAATTAGTGCATACGAAGAGGTCGGTGTATAGTCAGCTAGGGATGGGTTTGGGTCGCTATTATTGAGTGTGGCAGTCGGAAGTGGTGTGATATTATCCGCAAGAAGCTTACCTATGTTAGAGAAAAAGCTATTCACGTTGTTAATAGAATTCTGTGGGCTATAGGATAGTTCTAGGAGATCCAAGTTATTTGTTTTTTTGGGCTTTCGCTGTGTGATGTTGTTAATAATATCCCATGTTTTTTTAGGATTTTTGTGTGATTTAGCAAGTTGGTCTCTATCATGTTTACGCTTTTGTTTTTTGATGATGCAGTTACAGTAGTTTCGGTATCTTTTGTAGGTAATTTTTAGTATTTCGTTGTACGGGTCGAGTCTCATTCTCCGTTGCATGTTATTTCGGCAGAATACCCTGTGAAAATTTGGAGACTAAAAAAAAAATCATCCAGTATATTATACAAAGAAGCTGTTGGTATTATAGTATAATCAGCTATAATGTTACCACTGCTGGGACACTAGGCCTCCTCTCGGTGAGAGGGAGTGGGCCATAATCCACCACGCGAGCCCAGTGTGAGTCGGTACATGTCAGATGTTTTAAAATTTTTGGTTGTAGGACATGCCGGTTTCCTCACGTTGTTTGCCTTCGCCGTTTTGAGAGCAGTGCGATTCTGTAACCATCTCACCGTGAAAGCTTGGGTGAAGTGAGCGTGGAGTGAGCTGTCACTGTCACCCCACCTGATACTAGGGATTGACCAAACATACATTTACAATCATAATCGAGAATTCGATAATGTTTTTTTATGCTAATTCTATTGATCCTTTTATATAATTTCAAAGCTAGTATTTTAGTTGCCAAAACATTACTATTTTGTGGATTTTAAAATAAAATAACAAAACAGTAACTTAGTCAGAATCACAATGTAGTTTTTTTTTTTCCTATACTAGGTCTTATATTAGCGATGTTATGGCAACTAAAACACTAAAATGATCAATAGAATTAGCATAAAAATATGTACTTAAATAAAATCTCGACTATGATCGTAAATGTTTGCTTGGTCAATCCCTAGCATCAATGAGATGACACTGACAGCTCACTCCACGCCAGTTTTCACGGTGAGATTTTTACAGAATCGACCGACAAAGTTGAATTTAGACAAAGTTGGGTTGGTCGGGTTCCAACCTACGACCTACAACTCCTAAGTCACGTCCGTTACCTCTGAGCTACCATTGCTCTAATAGTTGGTGTATGAATAAATAAACATTTTTTTTGTACTCATCTTTACAAATGAATTCCGAACCGTATAAACTGTGCCTCAACATCCGACTGAACCTAATGATCATAAAAACTACGTTGATACACATAATTATACATGTGCACGTGAACGTGTGTATAATTGTTTTCTATCTTAACCGCCAGGTGGCGACGTAAGCGTTGTTCACATATTAGAATGTACTTTCATTCATCTTTCTACTATGGTGACCACAATATAGGAGGCGCTATTTTATCTCCGAAGTAAAGATTTTAAATATTTTTCTTTATTGAAAAACCTGTTAATTTGGTACCTTCACTGTTCAGTTGTACGTGCGTGTCGTATTCATTAGGTAATTTTTGTGTGAATCGTTCAGTTGTTTAATTAAGTTTATCGTTATTTAATGCAAAACAAAAAAAAAATATATATTTATGTGAAATATTAATTTGTAGCTTAATTTTCTTTTAATATTTCTTTTAGTAGATATTTTACTTGGCTCTCCAAAAGACCGCCAATCAAAACAACTCAACCGCTTCATTGAAAACATAACGCGTGACTATCGAATACAAAACACCATAACTAAACCGACAATGGTAATTGCTCTCTTAACATAACTTAAAATAGTCATTACAAAATCTTTTCAAAGTTTCAAAAGAGCATTATATTTAAATGAAAAGTAATTTCCCATTACCTTGAGTGTGGTCACAGCACACACTCGGCACAGAGCCTCGTGATAAGAACTAAGTCATCCGCGCAAGCGCACCGGCCTTGCGCACCCGCGTCTTATACCCACTGCCGCCACCACAGATAAAACTACACCCTACAGTTCGACGATAAAGATGAAATTAGAATAACACGAAAAGTGATAAGGTAAAAATCTTCAAAGTGTCAGTGAGTGAACGAAATAATTTCCGTTTGTGAAATTAGTGCTGTGAGTTTGCATTATCTTCATCTTTTTAAACGACTGGTAAGCCTTCTTTAATCACTGTTTTAGGTAATTATTTATTGTTTGCCAAAATTGTTCCTACTTAGTATGTTTGTAAAGTTACATAAATTCAGTTTAAATGAAAATTGATAAACATGGAAATTGTTACAACGATTTTATAAATTATGAAGTTGTTATGTTAGGAATAATTTCATAAATGCGCAATTTATTTATTGTGTTGTATAATGTGTTTTATTTTTAATTATTTATTTATATTGTAATAACCTTACAAAATCTTTATCAAAAAAATAAAATAAATAAATCACTCAAACTTGAATTCCCATTCTACTGAAAATCAGCGTTTTGCTGCGGATCCCCCGTAGCACAGCATCATGCTGAATGGAAGCCTTCTTGTCACAGTCACGACGTGCAGCTGCCGACTATTTCTGTTTTGTGCTCGTGATCATAGATCATAATGGACCTATTTATCTGTTTTATTTTTATTTATTTCGAGTTAATTATCTTTTTGTATCTACGTTTTTTTGTGACAAATAAACCTGTTTTTCTTTCTTCTTTCCTTTCCTTAAATCTTCTGAAACCAGTCTTCGTTGAAGATTAGCTAAACGCAGCATTAATCTTTTCCAGTGTCATCTCAATAACACAATCGTTTCTACTTTTCCTTCCTTCAGTTAAGTTCTAAACACAAGTCATGTCGATTCTACCCAATAGATAATAAAAAATCTTTCTCCTTTTTCTAGGCCAATATTTGACATTCTTGCTTTACCGCAACTCATTGCCGCATTGTAATATTTACTAAACAAACATAAACACCAAATGTAAGTATCATTTTATCTATATCACTTAAGCGTCATATAATTTTTATCTGCAACTAGCTAGAAGTGTCCGCGACTGCGTTCGTGTGGATGTCGGAAAACAATAACGTGTCTCTTTACTAATTATTTTTATGAAATAAAAGCCTATATTACGCCTTTTAACATCAGCTATCTGCCAGTGAAAGTTCTATCAAAATCGGTCCAGCCGCTTCGGAGATTAGCCGAAGCAAACAGACAGACAAGAATGTTAAAATTTGTTTTTTTTTTATAAGTACCGTATATAATTTCGTATGCGTCATAAAAAGCTGTTATTTTAACATTACAAACCGACACTTCAATTTTATTCATTTTTATGTATAGATCAATAGGAATTTTCACTTACATTTTCCGACACCAATCGAAACTTGAATACCTAAAGAAAAACTTTTAAAACAGCAGTGCGATTCTGTAACCATCTCACCGTGAAAACTAAGGTGAAGTGAGCGTGGAGTGAGCTGTCAGTGTCATCCCACCTAATACTAGTGATTGGCCAAGCATACATTTACAATCATAATAGAGATTTTAATAATATTATTAATAATAACAAACAATGTCGATGCGTATTTTCATCAGTCTAGTAGCAGTGAATGATTTATTTTAATTATTTTACGTGCATGACGCGCTTGCACCTCAGGCTATATAAGGACTAGTCTAGAAAAAAAAAAACCACATTGAAATTCTGACTGAGTTTCTTTTTGACTATGTTATTTAAAAAACCCCCAAAATAGTAATGTTTTAACAACTAAAATACTACCTTTGAAATTATATAAAATGATCAAAAGAATTAGCATAAAAATAGTATTAGAATCTCGATTATGATTGTAAATGTTTGCTTGGTCAATCCCTAGCATCAGTGGGATGACACTGACAGCTCACTCCACGCAAGTTTTCGCGGTGAGATTTTTACAGAATCGACTGGTTGGACACTAGTTCGGCAAAGTCACTCGACTTCGTCGGAAATCCCGCGTTTATTTTGTACAAATATTTTCTCTACGTGCACAAGATCGTTCGACTGTTTGAAGTAGGGTTGGCAAAACTGGGATTTGTCACGTAGCAGATTCAATTGATTGTGGTATCAAGATGGCTGGCAGAATAGTGTTACTGTGTACTTGTGTTAGGTACTACAATCTATGCTGTTTACATGTGTTTGATTGGGTTACATTTTTCCTGAACATTTGAGCGTTAAATTCGTAGTCTGTTTGCAGCTGAGCCTGAGGTGCTGCCGGTCGATTCTGTAAAAATCTCACTGTGAAAACTTGCGTGCAGTGATCTGTCAGTGTCAACCCACTGATGCTAGGGATTGACCAAGCAAACATTTACAATCATAATCGAGATTTTAATAATATTTTTTATGCTAATTCTGTTGATCATTTTTAATAATTTTAAAACTATGTAGTATTTTAGTTTTCAGAACATTACTAAATATTTTGTGGGGCTTTAACATAAAAGAGCAAAACAGAAACTTAGTCGGAATATCAATTTTGTTTTTTTTTTCTTTTTATTCCTAGATTCCCCACAAAATAGTAATGTTTTGACAGTTAAAATAGTAACTTTGAAATTGTATAAAATGATCAATAGAGTTAGCATAAAAAAATATTTATTAAAATCCCGATTATGATTGTAAATGTATTCTTGGTCAATCCCTAGTATAGTATCAGGTGGGATGACACTGACAGCTAACTCCACGCTCACTTCATCTAAGTTTTCACGGTGAGATGGTTACAGAATCGCACTGCTGGTTTCGAGATTCCCGGGTCGGGCAGAACTGTGTTTTCCATCTGGAATTTTCAGTAGCAGGCTGGAGTCTGGATTTGTGCCTGGTTGATGACAGTAGGCTCGCCTCCTGTTACATGGGACTTGAACATACCTAGAGAAATGTGGGAGTGCTGTAGGTACACATCTGCCTGACCCTTCGGGATATACAAGTGTTATGTTATGATGTTCGTAGTTTCCGATGGATCAAAATGTCACAAAGTCAATGGATTAATGGAACAATAGCTTCAATGGCATTTTGTATCAAGAGAACTACGAGTACAAAGCCGAGCTTACATCAAATCTAATCGTCTACAATATAAAGTAAATAAATACACGATGAATTTTTAACTAAATAAATCTACCTTATTAAAAAAAAATGTTATTTACTTTTTTACCCTTATAATCAAAAAAATATTTTAATGTCTAAAAATTATTTTGTAGAAATCAATTTCTTAGATCACACCTACCATCTTTAGACATCCCTGGCGTTTAGTTTGTTAGAACGTTCAAGCCAAAAGTTAGGAAGTGGCGTTTATTTCAAGCGATAAACAGCAAGCTGCTTCGCTTCAGACCTTCAGTACTGAATCGGGAATTTTATCGCCCTATCGCTCTTCAGTAGTTTTCTGTTAAGACATTTAAAGATTTTTAGTGATCGTCTTCGTTTCTTTTACGTTTTGGTCTAGCGCCTCTGTTGTCTGTGGTTTGATGTTTGTTAATGTTTTTGCTAATCTCAGGACAAAATTAGATTCTGTGTTTGTTACAATGTACCTTCATTAATCTGCTTGAACTAAAACTAATCAAAAGACAGGAATGACACTGGAAGCAATCAGCATTTTTGTAAATCCCAAAAGTTAGCCTGATATTTTCGCTCGAAAGTTTTGTTATTAGACCAGTACTGTAATTAATAACTACTACCCTGTATATAACCATGACCAGTAATTAATAACTACTACCCTGTATATAACCATGTATAACAATATTCTAACTAAAATATTCTAACCATAGACATATATATATGGACTGGAAATACCTACGAAAAAAGGGTGCCTACCTACAACTCCTATTGTCTCAAAAAATGGCTGCCATTGCTAGGGTTGTATCAATCAAGGAACATTGGTGTTACTATAACGAGTATCGATACTAAATACGAGTCGTACTAGTTATCACGTTTGGATCATAATATAGTATACTAACTTATAGTCCGTTCTAACTAAGGTTGCCTACTTTATCGAAAATAAACGTATCCTAGTTTATTTTCGATAAACATACTTTATAATTTTGCATAAAAATACAGTATGCGAAAATACTTTATTTCTAATCTTTTGTTATGCGTAAAAGACTCATATGAACTATTTATCGATAGGTACAGACGCCAGCACATCAAGCTACCCGAAACTGTCAAATTATCGCAATCAACTTTCTTCCCTGAAAATAAAATTAATGCCAAGTGTTTTTTCGGCACAGAATTAAAAAACACTTTTTAATTGCATCACGTTTACGTATTAAAGTGAAGGAAAACAGCGTGAAGAGATATGTATCCATATGCCCAAAAACAGGTGCTTTCGCATATTATACCTTTATTATTATACCTATTATACCTTATAATATGTATGTATTTAGAAATATATATGTATGTTTATCAGCAGTCTTAGTACTCATAGCACAAGCTCTGCTTAGTTTGGGACTAGATGGCGTTGTGTGAAAGTTGTGGAATATGATTTATTTATTTATTATTATTTTTATATATGTAATTAATATATATCTATTTATTTGTTTCAGGCCAAACGGCCAGGCTATTATTAATCAATCATTTTAATACACATTTACCAAAAATGCTGTGGGAACAGAGTTATCATGTAATCTCATTACATCAAGTGTTCTATTGAAACAGCTTTCTTCAAAGTGAAGTGAACAGAGGTACCATTCTTTATGTCGGGGATTAATATTTTCTTCACCAATAGCCTCTAACCACTTTTTCTTTAGTCCTTCCTTTTTAGGAAACCTATAAAAAGTGCAAGTATTTTTATCAATAAATAATTTTGGTTACAGCTATATTATATTAGCATATGAAACTAAAATCAATAGGAAACGTCAGAAGCTATGTGCACGGTTCCAATTGGTGATTTCTATGGAGAAGAGTCGGCAAGAAACTCCACGGTTACTCAAAATAATTGGCTTTTACAATGTTAATAGGTAGGGGAGGACAGTGTAGGCCTGTCAACAAGTACCAGGTACTTAAAAAAATAGAAGACATTGTAAAGCCAATTGTTTTTAAAAGAGTAACCGTGGAGTTTCTCGCTGGTTCTTCTGCATAGGAAACCACCATTTGGAACCGTGCATCTAGCTTCTGACGTTTCATAAGTGCCCATGTAGGTTTATGTGAAAAAAAATATTTTGATTTTGGTGCTGTGAACCACGGGCCGGACCTAGCAAGGTCAATCGGAGCTAATAAGACGCAGGACTATTTATGTTAACATAGCAGAATATACCGATATCGTTCCAGCGGAGGAACTAGTTCCGGAAACTATTAGGCAACGGTACAACACTATTCTATTATGACATATTATTGTAAACAAACGAATGAATTAACAAAATAATAAAAAGGTCTGTTATACGGAAATTCACCCAAATATCAATACTTTAGCCATAAATTCATGATCGCGTTACAATTATATCATCGAATGTCTATTATTGTATGTGTTATTGCATGAAAACCGGCTACTAACCTGTGCAAAGAAAGTTGAGGTTGATTTTCATTCTTCCTTGCACCACACTTCACAATACAACACACAGGCATGTTGAATTGCTGTTTTTCAACATTTACATGCAGTTTTAAAGGTAAAGTCCTCGTAATTTTCTCGCAAATCTCAATAATACAAAAAATAAAGAAACAACCATTTGACAGCTGAACTACCACGAAACTTGGCGACAAAGATGGCTGCTCTGGCACCTACCTACAACCGTGTATAGAATAACAGGGCATCTCCTGTTATATCCCATCTCAATGATTCTAACTAACTAGAAATTTGTAGCATAAATTATGTATATAAAAGTCCAAACCTATTGTTTTGTCGTTTCCATCGAACAAATAAATAGACAGAATACTCTTTATTAAATACACCATAAATATCACAGATATAAATATAGACATTTGACAAGGGGTGACCCAATGGGCGGTCTTATCGCGAAAAGCGATATTTTATAGAAAACCCTTGGATGAATTAAGGGCAAAAGGAGAGACAACACTGCAGCCTGCAGTTAGTCTGCAGAGTATCGTTTAAATATTATGCACAATAAATACATACGCACCTAAAACATAAGTATACTTGTACTTATTATATTAATAAATAAATATATATAATAATATTCATAAAACAAGTGCAAAGAACATAAAAATGAAATTTAAAGAGAGAGATAGTGTTTTTTTTTTACCATTATTATGTAAAAATAGACAAAGATTGGGCAAATAATTATGTTTTCCTCAATATATATATTTAGGTAATCTAATATCTCTTGTCCGCAACTTCAAATGAGTACTTGTGAATCTGCCGCAATCATACTGTTTCAGTAGGTTTCAATTGCACTACTGAATTGAAATAGGTCGCAAGTACTGATAAAATAGTACCAAATTGAGTGAGACACTCAAACTGTCGATGTAGCGATCTATCTATATGAATATTGCATTTATACTTACTTCGTAACAGCATGCTCTATAAATCACGCTTTGGTAGACCTTAGACGATGATAAAGAAACTTCTGGAAATTTCTATGGTGATAAGGGTTTCGTACCCAAAGAGTGCCAACGGGACCATATTCCTAAGGCTCCGCTGTCCATCACTCCATCTGCCGGTCTGTCACGGCTGTATCCTTCAAACCATAGGTACGAGTAAACACCGCATAGGTAGACGCCGCTATAAAAATAAAATAAAGTTAAAAATTAAAGAGGTCCTTTCATTTTTAACTTTATTTTATTTCACCACCATACAATAAACGTGTTTTTTTCGGGGTTTATTTGCTCGGTCTTAATAATGCAAGACAACAATGGTAATACATACAAATATGTTGGTACCTGCCAAGTACATATTGTACGGTGGTATCCCCTTCGTTCGCGAGTCGCACTCAAACTTGGCCGCTTTTTGTTAAACATTGTGGTGACATTACCTGTACGGAGTGAATATCTCAAATACTTATTGCAACCTAAAAAGCGCAAATCAATTTAGTCACGAAGAAGTGTTCAGCATATCCAATCAATTGAGCAACACAAATTAACGCAAGAAAATTACGTATTTCGTTATGCTTGGAATGGTTGAATAACACTGAAATACTAGACTGAAAATATAGTTACCTAAATCTTGCACCAGACGATAATCGTAAATGTTGAACCAGGAACAGCCTTCCTCGTTGGTCTACTGGTCGCAAGTGCTACTGCCGAACATTAGGTCCTGGGTTCGGTTCCCAGTTCGAAAAAATTGCAAATTGCGCTGAGAAATTCCCATGATGGAAACATCATGGGAATTTCTCAGTAGCAGCCCGGATTTATTTATTTAAACTTTTCGCACACAAAAAGGTACAAAGGCGGACTTAATGCCTTAGGCATTCTCTAGCAGTCAACCAAGGGTGGTGAAGAGGTTAGATGGCAGGTGATGGTGGGTGGGTGGGCAGGTGGGATTAGGTGGATTTGTGCCCGGTTGATGGCGACAGGCTCATTACATGAGACTGAAACATAATTGGCGAGATGTGGGTGTTAGTATAGGTCCACCTCTGTCTAAACCTTTGGAGATGACAGTGCCGACGTGATGTCATGTGAACCAGCCGTGCGATTCTGTAACCATCTCACCGTGAAAGCTTGGGTGAAGTGAGCGTGGAGTGAGCTGTCATTCGCTAGGGATTAACACTATTAAATGCTCACTTCACTTATGATTTCACAGTGAGATTTTTCAGAATCGACCGGCAGGAACCTATTCGAAAGACTGTTGTAATCGTAATGTTTGCAGTTGGTTAACCGCAAAATCTAAATCTTCCTATTGTTGTACAGACGCCAGCACATCAAGCTACTACAATCTGTCAGATTTCTTTAATAGATTTTCAACTTTAGCGCTAAAACATAAGGTTCAAAATTGATTGGGAAAATCTGACAGTTTCGGGTAGCTTGATGTGCTGGCGTCTGTACATACAGATACATGTTGTTCAAACGAATCCATGCCTCTACCTATGCAATGTTTGCTACAGTAATTTTGTATGATCTATAAATGCATTTATAATGTTTAAATGCTGCACCATACCCCTTAGTCGTAGTGAAGGAACTTTTTTGTAAAACCCAAATAAAAACTATTAAATACTTAGGATAAATGATTTTAACGTTTTTTTACCCTTAAAACCAAAGCAGTGTTACCTTATGGGGACTTACGCAACCTTACCGATACTGTATTGTTCAATAATCGTCTGTGAGTTCGTCTGTCTATCTGTTCGAGTGCACTTTTCCTCACAATTGTGATTCGTCATAAGATCTGTTGAAATATCTTCAGATACTTGTTTTTATCTTCTGCCAATTTCCTCAACTGTATTTTCTATTTTCCTTTATTTCTTAAACGGTTCTATTGATATTTCACAGTTTCAGGTTTATGCAATTCGTTTAGTAATAAATTAGTTTTTAATTACGATCTTTATTGAAAGTCCAAGTAAAATCCATAACATATATGATAATGATGACTCATGGCTCGTTTTATGCATTATTTATTTATTTTGCGCAAGTTTCTTGTAAGAGCGATGAGACGGCTGTTTTAGTGTCTTATTATGCTTATTTCCCAAATATTTTTGTATCGTAGAAAGTGATCTCAACAATGATTATGAAATGATGAGCTCACTAAGCTCATAACCCTCAATTCATTGCCAAGTTGAAACAAGGTTACGTATTTTATTTAAGATTTTTCCTACAGCTAAGTTGCTTTTATTAATTGTTAGTCTAAGGTTGTTTACCTGATAAATATTGATGATAGACTCGTCCCATTTCTACATGCCATGGAGACTAGATAATCAGATAAATTACTTCTTTTTAAACGTTATAAATCAAAAGCTGCCTTATTAACATAACACTACACCATGCGTGTAGTTTTTTTAGGTAGCGATGTACAGACGCCAGCACATTAAGCTACTACAATCTGTCAGATTTCTTTAATAGATTTTCAACTTTATCGCTAAAGCATAAGGTTCAAAGTTGATTGGTAAAATCTGACAGTTTTGGGTAGCTTGATGTGCTGGCGTCTGTACATAATATATTAGGTAGGTACAGTACGCACATCAAACTACCCGAAAATGTTAAATTTTCCCAATCAACTTTGGACCTTATGTGTCAGAAATAAAGTTGAAAATGTATTTAAGAAATTTGACAGCGTGTAGTAGCTTGATGTGCTGATTGTGCTGGTCTGTACTTAACCCACACATTTCGCCAGTTGTTTCAGTCTCATGTAATAGGGAGCGAGCGTGTTTCCATCAACCCGACACAGATTTAGACTCCGGACTATTACTGAGAAATTCCTGATGGATAAACCCAATAACACTTTGTCTGACCATAGAAGCGAACCCAGGACCTCGTACTCAGCATAGATCTCAAGACCAATGACACTGCCTTATTGGTCTTACGATATATCATTCATCACAAAAACCTCTAAAAAAATGAAGTTTGAAATCTTTTGATCACTAACTAGGCAACGTTACGTTACGTTATGCAAAAAAACGTGACCAATATAAATGAAAGTGATTTTGGTAGCGATTATGTGATGAATAAGAACATAATTTACATTATATCAGGTAGGTAAGTAGATACGATTTCACGCACGTTTCTGAGAGTTACTTATCATATGGACGGAAACTGTGAATTATCTGTAATCACCGAAGGTAATGAGTTAGCAATCTCTCAATACCTACTTATACGAATGCGATTTTTAATACACATACAACCACATAATATAAAGAGTTCGAATTATGGCTGGTGTTTAACCAAGTCAGTCTTACCAAGGGGTAGCTGTCACCCAGTAAATTGGATGGGTGACCATCTTTACACACCGAGACCCCTGGGTTGTGCTGTTACGCAGTAACTGGGTTGTGGAGGTCAGATAGTTTTCCAGTGGCATCCGGTTAGACTGGAAGCCGACTCCAAAAATAGTTGGGAAAAAGTAGGCAGATGATGATTAAGCTTTCAGAACCTCTTTTATTATCATTTAAAGTACCAAAACGTGACTTTTTGAGCACGCTCTTACATGTTTTAATTATGTACTCCATCACCTGCGTAGGTCGATCAATCGAGGATAGCTTAGTGGTTAAAACACTTAAAAATTACTCAGCTTACAGTCGGTTTTGAATGGTCAACCAGTTAGTAGCATATGTAGCAAAGCCTAGATTTCCTATATTTACATATGAAAAAACCCGTATACCCTTATTTATTTATTTATTTATTTAATTTAATTACAACGGTCGTGTTTAACCAATTACAGTAACATATAAAATTAAAACTAAAAGAGACAATTATAACACATTTTAAAATATACAAAATAAACAACGTAAAATTCAAAGGTATAAGAGGAAAACATAAATAAAGGACGGTTAACAACACTTTCATAAATTATTCTCGCAGTACTTCTGACATACCAGTAAAATCTTCGTCCATCCATCCGCAAACAGATCGCTTGTTGGATTGGAATCCAAGAGATCATTAAGCGCAGCCAGAGTGCGAGGAATTGGCGACTTAGCACGTGCAACAGTACGACATGGAGGCATGGCAAACAGCCTATGCTTTTTGCCCCGGCAGTAATTGTCTGGAACAAAGAAGCGTGCTAGCACATGAAGCAGATCAGGAGCGTCAACATCACCACGGAGCGTCTTACAGGCTATTGTAAGCTGATCTCGAGCTCGCCTTACCTCTAGTGAGTTGTATCCGAGGCAACCCAGCAAGAATTTTGTCGGATAGAGGTAAGGATAGTAGCCGTGTTTCTGCTTATATAGGTACCTAAGGAACGCTTTTTGGACTTTCTCTAATAAAAGTGTGTAGGTACTTTCGTGTGGATTCCACACGCAAGAGCTGGTTTCCAGCTTGCTACGTACGAGAGCATTAAATATTATTTTAACGGCATGAGCGGTGCGAAAATCGCGGCAATTACGCAGAACAAAGCCTAACCTTTGGTAGGATTGTTTAGCTACCATGATCATATGGTCGTGGAAGGTGAGCTTTCGGTCGAATATGACTCCCAGGTCTTTCATGGTTGTTGATTTCGTGATGGTATTATTATTTAAATTATATTCAAAATTAACTGGGTGCCGCATTCGACCAAAGGTCATAGCGAAGCATTTGGACGAATTAAATTCCATCTTGTTGTCTACACTCCACTTGTATATCGCATCTATGTCCCGCTGTAGCGCCAAACTGTCAAGGTCGGAGTTTATTTCCAGGTACAGCTTTAAGTCGTCAGCATACAAGAGACATTTTGCATGAACTAGAACTTGAGGAAGATCGTTGACCATGATGAGAAATAATAAAGGCCCTAAAATTGAGCCTTGACTCACGCCGGAACGCGTGTGATAGGTACCCGACACGTACATACCAAGCTTAACAAACTGCTGTCGATGCCCTTACAAAACGCTCTGCTGAAAAAGTGCTAAAAAGACCATTTTCAAACCCTTTTTATTCTGTTTAGGGCTAAATCCAGAAATTCTGACATTCGGACGGTCGATTCTGTAAAAATCTCACCGTGAAATCATAAATGAAGTGAGCCCTTAATAGTATCAATCCCTAGCGAATGACAGCTCACTCCACGCTCACTTCACCCAAGCTTTTACGGTGAGATGGTTACAGAATCGCACGGCTGTTCAACCTTTAGCTCACGAAAGCCCCCTGTGATTGGATTGCAGATATCAAACGACAAACAATGTCAATGAAAAGGGATTTGGCATTGAAAACCGACTCCAAGAATAAAAAAGGCTGGACGAATAATGTCAAAGGCCAGTTTGTATCCTTTGTGGATTCAGGACATAAAATATGGGTGCGGCGAATGTACAAGTATCTCCTGGGTATCTCGCTCACATGGTAAAAGAACAGTGGGGCTTTAGTCGGTAGGAGTCCGTAACTATGAGAATGTCCCCACGAAAAAACAAAAAAGGGGCATAGCATACAGGGTGACAGGAAGCACATGTTTCTAATGCAGAAATTTTTAAATTTTTAAATTTTTAATTTTTAAATTTTTTGTCGTTTATCAAAAATCCCTTTCTCTCAGAATAACAGATTCACAAAATACCAGATTCTCAACATATCAGATTTCGGATAGTCGAAATCCAAATATTTATAATAATATTATAAAAAACCTAGCTAATTTTTGCAGCAAAGAGGTTGCATACCTATATTGCACATTTTGAAATAAAATACAGTTTGGTTTTCTTATATTTATTATCTACGAGTGTCATACCAACGCGGTCAAAATGTATGGAATAGGTTTTTTTTTTTTAAATAACCGACGAAACATTTCAAGTTATCGTACAGGTTGCGCGTCGATGTACCTGCTACCCGTAATAACTGAAAACTATAGTATCGTACTGTATACACCACAAACCACGTAAAGTAATAACTTTTCTGTTACTGCAAATGTATTTTGTTTTACGTGTCAAGGGAACACGCAACATGTCGTAAATTATAGTACTTTGTATGTACCGTCTGTGTCCACAATAAGAAAATTAAGTTTGTCCTAAGCACACTTGGTTCCCACACAAAATTAGTACTAAGGGTATTAGCAGACATGCTACTCCGGCGTTCAGCGATTTAGTTGTTTTTCGGAGACACGATACAGCGACCAACCGTCGGACATGTCCGCCAGTTGATGCAGCATCGATAGAAAACCAAAAATGTTGATACCTCGCTCTGTCATAGAGAATCGCACAACGCAATGCAGATTTTTAACCAACTTATATTTACAGTTTACACCACACATACTAGTTATCGGTCAATACTAGTACTTAGACATACAATCATAATATGCAGTTAAACTACATAAAACTAGCGAAAAATCATAGAGAATATAACCACTAGAGAGCGTATGGGCCGATTTCTTCGAAGCACACGACTCACTACTGCGGGCCGGGGGATGAGGAAAAACGCGCGGCTGCAATTGGTCAGTTCAAGGTCAAGTTGCATCGTTAGGGCTGCTTTACTTCATTAAGAGAAAATAGTCGATATCGATAAAATGGATTTTAACATTATAATAAATACTAAATCAAAATCATAGAAATAATATCTAATCAAAATCAATCAATTACAAAAAAAAAACCCGGAAATGGACTGATCGGCCCCGGTCGGGGACAGAAAGAACTAAAAAATCCAGGATTATACAAAAAAAAAAAAAAAACCGACGAACTGACAACCGAGGAGGTTCTCAGTTCGTCGGTATTTCTTTTTTGAAGTCGGTTAATAGTAGATAGTTATTTTATTAAAGTATGTGAATTGAATAAAAAATGTATTCATTTTATTTTTCTCGATATCAACTTTCAGCTATTAAAGATTAGCACTATTTTTTACGATAAACATACAAAAGGAAAGAAAGGGATAGAAGCATTAGAATTGTCTAATACAAGAACGAGACTTTTCCAAAAGACATCAACGCGCGACTCAAAAAGTGTGCTCGTTTACCCAGCCACCATTTTAAATAGACCCCTGCAGTGGCTTATAATCTGATTAAATCAAAAATAATTTTTCGTAATGTTTATGTACCGATGAAAAGTTATGTCATCCTTTTTGTAACTAGATGTCTAAGAATGTTTCCCACACCACTTCACCGCGCATGAAGGCATTTTGATGCGTTATAATTGCATAAACGTAAAAAAAAAATATATTAATTTAGCGTGCACGGAGGTCTAACACTTGTACACAACTAAAATTGCTACTAGTACCGTAGCCTATACATAGGCGACAAAATACTAATAGTTTTCGTGCGTCGGGGCACTGTATACGCAGTCAAGTGGTTATAATAGTCTTTGCGAAAAATAGATGAAATTAAACAAAATTATATAAAATTAGAATCAAATCCATCGCTGAAAGGTGTGATTTAGGGGAAACAGTATAGTTATTGGTCATTTGATTTTTGTTATTGGCAATAGTTTTATCTCACTCTAAGTCACGTCATTTCCATTTACTTACTATGCCAATTACTATGAGGAGGCCAACAACTGTATGGTTTCCCCTAGTTATCAACACGATTGCAAACAGTCGCCAAAACAGAATGCAGCATCGATGAAGTCGCAAAATCGAAAATTAGCATATCTGCTAAAGCCCTTAAATGTAAGACAAATATTGTGCATGAAGGGTTAGCGGTTAGCTCAGTCGTGGTCACGGGGTTAGAGCGTAATCTTCATATGAATTATATACTGCTTTAGACATTTACACTAATGACTAAACACAATATTGGGTTCAGGGCCTGTTAATAAACCTCTGTAGTTTGAGAGTGTACCTATTTACTTTGACGAAATGTATGAAATTCCGATGATGTTGTTTCGACTGCTTGGGATTCTGCCGGTCGATTCTGTAAGAACCTCATCGTGAAATCATAGGTGAAGTGAGCATGAAGTGAGCAGTCAATAGTGTTAATCCCTAGCATTAGTCTACTGAATCTCACTTCACACTCACCTCACTTAAGTTCTCACGGTGAGATTTTTATACATAGAATAGCACTACTGCAGTGCTATTCCGAAAAGTTTATTTGCGAAATCACTTCTGAATCCGCAGTGAAAACTTGTGAAATTAAAGTTTCGTATTCTTAAATGGAGTGAATTCACCACTGGCGCCACCAAGTGACAATCAAAGTGAGAGGAACTAAACGAGTGAGTATTTTGACGTTTGTCTATAGGATTTTGTATTCTGAAATACAATTCGCTTGTCATATCGAAAGTCATCTCGCATCTCACACACGAATTCATCTGTCAAATGAAAAGTAACTATTTCTTGAGCGAATTGAAGCGTTTTTAATAAAGGTAATGAAATTAACGCAAAACAAAAATAATAATTATATATTTGTGACTATTGCAGAAAAATTGAAACGATTAGTGTGAACTAATATACTTACCGACCTTATAAAACTCTATGAACTTGTTGTGTTTTCATCTATTTCTAACTTTTGTAGATGTCTCGTTCTTTCTTGATATTAAGTTTATTGAAAGAAGCTGATACCCTAGACGTTGCCGCAAGCAATCGCCAAGCCCGGAATATTAGAAATCTGAACATATTGAGCCGTGGTCAAGACTAAGTGCATATGTACAGATTAACAGAGGAGCTTATTAGAAATTTAGAATAAGAGCTTAGACGTCTATTACCCGTGACCGCACAAAAAGGAAGAGTTCTGGCCAAAATCAAAAATATTTTATTTCACATAAGCCTACATGGGCACTTATGAAACGTCAGAAGCTAGGTGCACAGTTCCAATTGGTCGTTTCCTGTGGGGAAGAACCGGCAAGAAACTCCACGGTTACTCTTTTAAAAATAATTGGCTTTTACAATGTTTTCAAATTACAGTAGGTATTCCCAGGACAGCGTAGGCCAGTCTACAAGTACCAGGTACTTGATAAAATAAAAATGGTCTACAGATCTAAAGTCTACAAGGCCTACAAAGTCCTCACATTTACAACATCATAGAAAAGAAGGTAAATAAAATAAATGATAATGATAAATGATTTATTTTCTGTAAGTAGGTTTGTACAAACACTTTTACATGTCAATCATATTTTTTTTAAAACTAGTGAGGTCGGTGTTTCCTATCTGACTACTCTGAGAAGAAAGGCCAAAGGAAAAATAAACCAGAGTAACGCTTTAACAATAATAAATCACTAATGAAGTTAAGGTGGCTGTGGTCTAAATAATATACAAAAACAATGATATAATTTACAAAAACAATGTTATAAAAAGAAAAATTATAATTCATAATTAAATAATTAATACCAAACAATACAAAAAAAACGGAATAGACATTTACAAGATAATGCAGTTAATGAACTACCAGGGAAGCCATGTGTGCAGAAGTAGTCATTGACATATTAGCGCTTGATTGCTCCCGCCAGAGCTTTTAAGCCTTCTCCCACAGCTTTAGTAGCCTCCACCAACAAACGGTCCCTCTCACTGTTGTGTTCCATGAGAGCAAGCATTCTGTTGTCTAAATCCAAACGCTGCTGCTGTACCTGCAAAAATGTATCAGCCATGCCTATTAAGTTGCTATGTCGCTGAGATGGTGGTGACGCCTGGTCAGTTCTTCTTCATCTGCCTAGCCTTTTCCCAACTGTGTTGGGGTCGGCTTCCAGTCTAACCGGATGCAGCTGAATACCAGTATTTTACATGGAGCGACTGCCTATCTGACCTCCACAACCCAGTTACTGGGTAATACGATACCCCTAGGTAAGACTGGTTGTCAGACTTTCGGGCTTTCGTTGTCAGTTCTTCTTGTGGCCTGTAAAATCCTGCGACACGGTCGTCTTGGACCTAAAACAAAACAAGTTTCAGCATGTAAATGGTTTATCTTAGACGTCACCAAACCTACATGTGGTGCACCCCACCAATCAAAACATACAAGTACGGCAAAGCCACATTTACTTAGAAGCACCGCAATTGGTGCAGTACTGGCACTGAATATAAGGTATACAAAGGAAAGCAGCCTGCATGTGGTGCACCCTGCCAATTAGCAAACTTGCAGCAGCTTTACATCAGTCGAACCTTTACTTGTTTGCGTTGTTTGTTGCGTTTGTAAATATTGCTCTTAGTCGATAAAGTAGCAAAGTAATTTACTTGTAAGCCTAGATGATGAAGGTCTTGTACGAGTAGTAGGAGGTAAGTGCTGCTCGGTGGTGCTCCTAGCAGGCTCAGACTGCTGCTGCTGGTGGTTCCGAATAGCAGGCGTCAGATGTTGATTTGTGATGTTCTGGACAAAAACAACAAAATTAAATGTATAATACCAATGAGAAGCAAAAGAAAAAAAATGAGCAATTTCTTACAACTGTAAAACTTTCATTAGGCCTGGTGGGACTGGTGGTGGTGGCAACTTCCGTTTCTGGGCCCAGAAGATTGTTCTAGAAAATATTTTTAATTATTTTATTATATTTTTAAATGTTTTTATGTTGATTTTTTTTTTAAAGGAATATACATGTAAAAAAATAAGAATTTTAATGAATAATAATGATAAAAACACACCATTAATTCTGATTGGGCTCTATGACCCAAACTGAAGTCCACGTCAGCTGTGTTCTGTTAAATAAGTATAACTATTAATACTTATTATATTACAAATTATGTTAAATAAGGAAAATATAGAATATTTCATACAATAACTGGAACTGGAATCAACAAGAGCTGATGTGCCTGGTACCGCAAATAGACATTCATCAATATCCTGAAACATTACATTTTTAATGTAAAAAATATAACAAAAAAAACAAAACTTAGTAATAAAAAAAAAATAAGAGTCACTAATGTTGCAAACTGAATATGCCAGTTTAAAAAAACTTGACAGCCCATCATCACCTACATTATCTGAAACTCTGAAGCTCCTTCATGCATGGGAGTGTATGTAAGTACATATATTATAATATATAAGTCTTTGATCTCAGCTGTTGTTATACAATGACAGTAATTAAGCCAAATAAGTGGCCTCCAGCCGGCTTGAAAACACTGACTTCTGCCTAGCCATAGTGAGGCAGCACGGTGAAGTAAGCTCGAAGACATTTTTATTGAGATCAGATCTTGACAGTGGAATGAAGAAGAATATTTTTATAATACTAATACTTAAATCACTTACTGGCATATTTGTGCAGGTACCACTGGATTGTGCCACTGGTGCACTAGCACCAGTGGCACAATCCAGTGGAGTGTCCTATAAAATCAATTTAATAAATTATATACCTTTATATGAGTAAGCTATGAAACCTATGTAAAAAAAATAACATACCTAAGTACATTAAATGGTTCTATCTGTAAATGTGTGTCGCCTGTAGCAAAACCTTCACCACCCATTAACAGTAGTATCCGCTCTTCTATATTCGAAAGCTCTGGCATGCCACCTTCTACCATTCCTAAGCCTGTGGTACTTCTAAAAGCGGCGCGTTCAGCAACTTTCTTTTTTACTGCACTTTTTTTTGTCAGACCAATACTATAATGGGAAATACGGAAATAATAATAATTTCACACTGCATGATAGGCAGAGGCGTAAATAACATACGCACAATAAACTAAGTATACTTTGTATATACGTTAACTGAAATGACCAACTTACCTTAGTCCAATTTTTTGCCGTCTTCACCGTACCTCCACCCATACTATTTAGTGTTAGGGTGATACGATCCTACTCCTTACTAGCTGCCTGTTTGGCGCTTTAATTTTTGGCAGAGCCAAGCTAGGCTTCCTTTCTAAAAAATCTATTAGCGTCTCCACTTGGGCCGCAGATGGATGGGAAGTACGCTCGGCACTGAAGTAGAGAATTAACAATTACTTAAATGTGAATATATCGATACCGGCAGTAACTAATTACCACAGAAATCGTACTTACTTCATTTTGTTAATCACTTTACTCACTTTACTGAAAAATCGCGGAAAAATAAATATAATTTAAACTGCTTGTTTGTAAACAAACAATTTTAAACTTTTTTTTTTTCAATATACACGGACATGAGGCAAAGGCGATACTGCGTTCAGCCTAGTTTTTTCATTCTCATCTCAAATAAAACTTGTAAATATTAAAACGTACAAAATTATGCATTTACATTGCATTTATGGCTGAAATAAACTATAAACTATTATTGTAAAGCGCAAATTCAGCTAAATTCAGTGAGTCGATATAAATTATAACAAGACACAATTCAGCGTCACTACCCTACTACCATAGAGCAATGTCACTTGAGTTTTCGGAACTCACTTCACTTCACTTGGCCTTGATCTTGACATGTGAATACCGAAACTTGTACAAGCGACATGAGAAGCGAAGTGACTTGTGACTTTCGAGATGACTTGCGAGATGGCTTTCGAAGTGATTTACCATTTTCAGAATAGCATAGCTGCTCTTAGAAATTGTTTGATTGACATTTGAAAATGAATTTAACATAAAAATTTAATTATTAGTTCAATTATCATTAGGTAACGCTTTAATGTTTTGCTTTAACACATACATGTATCCACTAATTATTTGAAATGCCAGATTCTCATGCGATTTAGGAGATAATTTGGCATTACCGAAAATGTGCTTCACTTTATTTATTGCGTGATTCAAAAGGTCAGTTTAAATGTAATTGTTGCGTCTGATCTATTGATCTTAATGCTTGTGATCTCTTCATAGTAAGATATTCATCCTCATTTATTCCTTCCTTTAGGAAAGCTTTTTCCTAGATCCGCATAACATCATCATCTGCCTAGCCTTTCCCCAACTATGTTGGGGTCGGCTCCCAGTCTAACCCGATGCAGCTGAATACCAGTATTTTACATGGAGCGACTGCCTATCTGACCTCCACAACCCAGTTACTGGGTAATACGATACCCCTTGGTAAGACCGGTTGTCAGACTTTCGGGCTACTGACGACCCGTAACGACTGTCAAAGATCCACGAATGACAACCGGGACCAACGGCTTAACGTGCTTTCCGAGGCACGGATGGGTCTTGGTATGTGAAGATGGTCACCAATCTACGGACCAACCACGGCAAGCGTAGCTTAACCTGATCGATCGACTATGTTATTACTTAGCCACAAGCCCCTCTTAGATGCCTCTTAGATCCGATTCACAAAATATGCTATAGAATATAATAGAAAACTCTTTATTAGGTATGTTGTACACATTGAACACCATGCAAATTACAGAAACAAATGCAGACATTTTATATAGGTGACACAATGGACGGTAGAGGTAGCGGTGGTGCTATCAGCCATTTCTGGTTAGAGAAACCCTCTATAATAATAATAAAGCTGAAGGGTTTGTTCGTTTAAGCACGGTATTGTCTGGAATTACCAGTTCAATTTGGAAATATATTTAACATCACGCAAGCTAGGAGCTTTAGGAGCCAAGCAAAAAAAAAGTAAGAAAGAATGTTAATCGAAAACGAAGTAAGAGCGCGGGCGGGCGATGCGATGCGACGGGAACCAACCCGCTACAGGTGTAACCAGTACCCTAATTGCGTAACACACTATTAATCTCAATTTGAATCATTTTGAAGCATGCTGCTAATCCATTGCTCCATATGTTCGATTAATGTGCCTGCTCAACAACGTAAATAACGCAATGAATGTTGTTGAACTGTCAAAATGAAACCCATTGCTACTGATAGTGTGTTAAGCAATCACCCTGCGGGTTAATATCTAATGCAAAAAAACCATACCACCTTGATTCTCAACCTTCATCTTATCACCCGCCATACATCGAACAACTGCATTCAGAATAACTCACAAGATATAAATACCTCGCACAGGTGATAATGAGCGCGTCGTGTGTACAATATTATCAACATTGGCGTGACATGCTTACACACAGGCCATGTCTATCGGAGCTGTGCACACAGTGGCCCAAGATTGTTGGGGCCGTTTCACCTAATTATGGGGTTTCCACATGAATGATAACGTTATGTAATTAATGGTGATAGTTTTATCAAGGGTGTTGGGATTTTGTGTAATCTGGCGAATGTGGAACAAAGAGGTGATGATGAAACCTTACAGGACGGGATTTACTTATCTTTAAAGCTACTGACATCAATCTTCTGAGGGTCTTCTTAATGTAGGAATGCTGCTTATTAATACTTGATTGGACTTATCCAACAATTCGGCCCTTTAGAATGGTGCGAAGGATGTGCAGTCATCATTATGTCAGCCCGGAATAACATACTGCCGGGTATAGGCCTCCCATTTTTTTATACTATACTTTCCGGAATTCCCGGTTCCGTGCGTCCCACATCCAGGTATTTCCCGGACTTTGATGATATCATAAAACCCAACACGCTCTTGGACGGCACTAGTTTCTTTGGCCTACCATTTGGTCACAGCTTTACTCCATCGGCCATCTCTTCGTCTTACTAGATTTCCAGCCGTACTCCACTAGAGCTGTGCAGTATTCAGATAAACTGCAACAATGCACAAGAGGTGCGAGAAACCGCACAGAAACTAGAATGTATTTCTTGCCGGAAATAAAATATATTATCACCAAGAAAATATGCAGTGCAAGGAGATGGAATATTACCTTCCATTTTATGTGTGACCTGATTCCTTCCTGCGAGCAGAAGCGTTCAATTTCCTCATAAAGTGGCCACTAATGGATACTATAAAAATGTTTCCTCCTCGTTCAGTTGTCGTAAGAACGCCTGCTTAGTGTAAGGTTGATGGGATTTTGTAGTTGGGTAGTATTATTAACTTCCAAAGGTCCAGGACCCAAGGATCTCGAGATATGTCACAGAAAAAAAAATATTATTTGAAAAATATTATTTTTATTTGTTTTGATTCTAGTTCATAGTTCTACGCGCATATGTACAGACGCCAGCACATCAAGCTACTACAATCTGTCAGATTTCTTTAATAGATAACTTTATCGCGTTCAAAGTTGATTGGGAAAATTTGGCAGTTTCGGGTAGCTTGATGTGCTGGCGTCTGTACATATAAATTATTTAAACTATTTTAAATTCTAAACAGATAAAAACCCAAAATAAAATTGTGATTCATCATTCAGAAAAAACAAAAACACTTTGTCTGGCTTCGGAATCAAGACCTCGTGCTCAGCAGATGCTCTTGTGACCATTACACCAACAAGGCAGTGAGTTGGACAGTGTATTCAAATTCTTAGTTTCGCCTCTGTCACTAAATTAGTATTTTTATATCACGAAGTGACGCGCGCTTTACTTGTGGTTACCAAGTGTACAAACACGCTGTGAATGTGTTTGTAAGCACAGGAGGTCTTGGTACCGAGACAATGGCGAAGTTGGAAGTGTGTATGTGCGTGTGTGTATTACTCGTATGTGCTGACGCGACTCGTCTTGACGCACACATTCAGAGCGTGTTTGTACACTTGATTACTACATGTAAAGCACGCGTCGCTTTGTGAGATAAAACTATACTATACCTGCCGGTCGATTCTGTAAAAATCTCACCGTGAAATCATAGGTGAAGTGAGCAGTCAATAGTGTTAATCCCTAGCATTAGTCTACTGAATCTCACTTCATGGTTACTTCACCTAAGTTCTCACGGTGAGATTTTTATACATAGAATATGAGAGTTTACTTGACTACGGAGATGAAAACTAATAGAAGAATGGAAGAAAAAGACATATTGCGCCGACCCCAAATAAATTGGGTTAAGAGCAGGAAAAAGAAAATGAAAGAGATGACCTGTGTGAGAGTGTCTTTCTATAATTCGATGTGCCTTATGGACCTCATTACTAATGAAGTACTCTGGCCTTATTGCCTTAAAGAATCATTAGGTATTAGAAATCTCACGGTACATTAGTGACGAGTCAATTTGTAACCTGTTGTAACTCTGAGAAGTAACGACACGGTCCAATTATCCTGGCTTATCTGATGTTGGGCAACGTGCCTGAATACTGGATTATCTGCAGTTAATTGGACGGCTCCAGGATCTTGGGAGCATGAAGGGAATTTAAAAACCTTTTGCTTAATTATTTTTTCTATTTATCATTACTTTATTGTACACCAGAAAATACATAACAAAAATACAATAAACACTGACACACAGTGTGTCAGTGTTTATTGTATTTTTGTTATGTATTTTCTATTTATCATTACTTTATTGTACACCAGAAAATACATAACAAAAATACAATAAACACTGACACACTGTGTGTGTGTCAGTGTTAATTGCTAAATCACTCACTCACTTTTGTTCTTCTTAAGCTTTTTTCGTGTCGTAGTAAGACTTTTCGAATAAATAAAATACTGGTATTCAGCTGCATCCGTTTAGACTGGAAGCTAACCACTTATTCGTTGGGAAAAGGCTAGGCAGATGATGATGATGATGATGATGATGGGTAAGAGTTTTCGAAGGATTTCCGTAAGTCTCGTCATAGGAGAGCATAAGTTTATTTGAAAATCATAAAATGTCATTTGTTTTCCTAGTATTCCTTGTATTCAAATGTTTTACAGAGCCGTTTCCATATGAACACGTCATGAAAAATGTAAAACCATATAAGAGTACTTTACAAATAAAACTATATTACGTAAGAAACATCAAACAAAAACTGACGTAAAAATAAAATCAAATTGTTAAAGCACGATCGCACAGTGAACAAAAGGGATCAAACAACTCAAAAAATACATCAAGCCGTGTTCACTCCACTGGATGATCCACCATATACGTGGCTGGGGTGATGACTGGCATCTCTCTGATGCCGTGTTTGTTGATAACCTTCACGAGGAAGTTGGGTAGACTGATGAAGAACCTCTCGTGGACCTCGTGGACACACCGCTTTATCAGCTCGTATGCTTCAAACTCTGTTAGCTCTGCGAAAAAGGGTAAGGATTATAAAGATATAACATGCAGGGTAATTGCGTAACACACTATCAGAAGCAATGGGTTTAATTTTGACAGTTCAACAACATTCATTGCGTTATTTACGTTGTTGAGCAGACACATTTTTCGAACATATGCAGCAATGGATTAGCAATATGCTTCAAAATTATTCAAATTGAGAGTAATAGTGTGTTACGCAATTGGGGTGCTGTTTTTAAAGCACAAACTACCCCGCAAAGAAGCCCTGCGACACGTGTTGCCGAAGACATAACAACATAGTAGTTTACTATATTTATTAAGTGGGAAAGAAAGGAAAAAGAACGGTAAAGGAAAACATTGTGAGACAGCAGCGGTGGAAATTTAAAAGGGCATAAAATATTAATCAACCATTCCCAAAAATCCTATAATTTCACCATCAATGGTACTGTTTTTTCCACCCCCTCTTCGTCAAAGCAAAATAAATTTACCAGGTTTATGATATCTGTCGAGTATGCCCATACTGAGCAGACCTCCGAAGCCGTGGACTCCGAAGGGTACCCTCAATGAGCACGCTAGAAAGTCGATGGTGTATAACTGTCCCCCGTCCGCCTCGTCGTAGCCTGCTACTAGCATATTCACCATGGATGGGCTCTGTGGGAGAATAACTTGGATATAAGAACTTATTTGTGCTTGACCTGCATTTGGTTAGATTAGAAAAATAAAATAGAGGCTAAAAGAAAAAGACTGAGAAGGAAGTTACACAAAAAAAAGGTGAACATATAGCATATTGCAACTTAAAGATATGACGGAGAAGGTGGACGTGTGTCTCTCGTTATGAGCCATATTTTAACTGCTGATGTGCCGATTCGATTATTATACCAATCGATTAATCGATTATGGTCGATTATTAAAGAACCTTTTCAAATTTAAAATTTGAAAAGGTTCTTTTGGGGTATGTACACAATGCATACCTTCTATGAATTACATACAGGGAATACCTTTTTTTAATCACGTACAGGGTTGCCCTAACAAATAAATAAACTGTAGAAAGCCGACAGCGCTGTGGCAATTAATCGATAATTTTCGATTATAAAATCATAATCGATAGACATCGATTATTTGAAAAAATCGATGAATTGATTGTTGATAATCGATTCATCACATCATTAATTTTAACTACTGTGGGCGTACTAGGGGTAGTGTTGATTATTGCGCAATAGAAAAACCGCTTGCAGTTCAAATCAGATTATAATTTACGAACAAGTTAATCACACTAGCGAATCACACACTGTAGGTACCTACACGACACAACTAGATACGGAACGCGAGACAGTTTCTGAGCAAATGCTGTCCGTACGATGTCCAATTTCCAAGAAAGCCGCTGCAACTAGCTGCTTGCTCTCCTCGACTCCCCACGAACTCAGGCTAGACTATCGAGCGCCGCTGGGCGGCGCTGGTGTCCCGAATAGTCGAACGAACTGACTCCGACAGATATACAGTATAAGCTCAACTGCTACTAATGAGACACAATTTCTTTTTCTGTTATTGCTGACCTGAATAAGGCTTCCTTACAGACGAGGGGATATTAGAATGGAAACTAAGTACTTATAAGCTTTCATTATGTACTTCCCACAGAGCAAGGAGACGCTCTTGCGGGCGGCCGTGATAGCGTCTCCATGCTCTGTGGACAGCGGTGTTATTCGGGTAACGTCTACACTTTCCTTATAAACTAAGCATGTCAGAGGACGTCACAGATTGCTCATAGAAACTGACGGCCGGCCCGCGATAATTCTGGCAATGCCTGTGACCCGAATTTGCACTCAGCGCTAGTAGCGGAGGCACGAATATTATTAGTACCTACTGCTGTACTGGCACCTCTAGTGGCTTCCAACGCAACGATTCCGTGCTCTGTGATGCTTCCAAAAACATTCATAATACGTCAAACTAAACTAGAGCTACAATCTTAACTTTATCTTAACAATATTACAGAACACTGATACACAAGACAGGCACAATAGTCTAAAACTGACTTGATTAAAATATAAAAGCGATTAATTGTTGAAAAGTTAGCTAAACAGCCTCGTAATTGGTGCTGACATTAACATTCGTATGGACGAAAGTGTTACAGAAAACGTCATAATTATGCACGGACGAAAGTGCTTTGCATGTTCAGTTAACCCAAGATATATAAGACCGTGTTTAATGCTATAGTTATTTTAAACCATATTTCGTTTTGTCTTAAGCGCTAAGACTAGTCTGGTTAAGTGTCATTTTCCTTCCCTTCTGGATACCTAGCCAGACTTAACTTAAGCGGTGTAGAGGCGTGACCGTAAGACGCCGAGTTTGATATTCCCCTGATTTATTTTCTAAAGTAAATCAAGGTGCTGCTGATTGCAAAGTCGCCAAACCAAAGGTGCCATCAGTTTGAATGAAATGAAACAAAGTATTTTGAACTCTTGCTAAAGATTTACTTCAAAATATTTTCAGTACAGACTCAGGTAATAATTATATTACAGCTAGCTCAATCAATTTATAATGACGTACGAACTTCGGCAGTAAAATAAGCGGCAAGATGAAAATAAAAGTGTTCATTACTTCAAAATTACAAAACTCGTTAACTCAGCTTATCGTAAACTCTTTTATTATAATTATAATAACAGTACCGAACGTGTGGTGAGATTCGAAAAGAATTTAAGCCTCGCGTCTCTGAGGTATTTGATAAAGCAGTCGCTGCATCAAGCACGTGTGTGCTAGATGCAACGTCGAGCGTTATCAAATTCTGTGAAACTAGATAAACAACATTAATTCGTTAAATCATGTAAGGAATTCCAGCTGCAATTATACAATCACTGATTACTTAATAACCCTTCATGTGGAAAATCTAGGATGATAAGAAGTTTATCATACGAGATTTCCCGAATTTGTTGTAAGTCTGCATGATCGTTGTCATATTTTGTATTCGTTACAGCGCAAAAAGTTAGTAGTCACAAGAATATTTTTTATTTCTCATCCTCAAAAAGTAGTGTTTGTTTGATCCGAATAGCGGGTGGAAAACGCTGCTTCCCACCTATGGGCGGGAAAGACTCATAGTAATTGCTTCCCTCTCTAGGGCGGAATGAATATAAAAAATAGAACTAAATTCGGGCAGCTACGAAATTGTTTACATAATTAAGAAAAATGCTGCGGTCTCGTGAGTGTATCAGCAGCCAGTGTGAATTAAAAAAAAATACCTATTAAGCAGGATGGCCCGCGGCGAAGACGCGGTGTATTCCATATTTAAAATTTAAAAAAGACCATAGTATAATTTGGCGGGATACTCAAATATTGAATCCCAGATTCGGTCAAATCAGTCAAATATCGAAAAACTTTTGCCAGAAATTTTAAAATACATACAATTGTTTTATGAAGTGGCGAGCAGACAAGAAAATAAAATCATTTTTACTTTCCTTATATTCGAAATAAAAACTGGAGTGTTTATCACGGGCAAAATTCATCAATTCCTACTCGGACTACAACCGTCCTCGCTGCGCTCGGGCGTCTCAATAACTGGAATGTGAATTATTCTTATTCCTTTCGACCCTTGTGTAACAATCTACGAGCGCTATCGTCAATCAACTCCCATGGTCGAAATTACTTTAATTCCATTGCGAAAGTGTTGTCATGGGAATGATTGATTGATTGATTTTTTATTACTTATTATTATTTTTTTATATAAAGTGAGGCACCTGGTTCAATGTGAATTATATCAAACTGCTGTGAAAAGTGTATATAAGCATTGTTTTCTTCACAAAAACAGGCTCATGAAAAGCCACCATTTACTGAAGATGAGATTTTGTTGGATTTTTATCGACTTCTTTTTTTCGTGTCAATGGATTAATTATTTTTACTAAAATGGAGTGATCTTTACGGTGCTGTCGTTTTCCTTTCCGACTAAAGCCGAGTTCCGTGTTCCCACCACTATACTGTGTTGTGAGTGCAGGAGGTGCACTTCCAAGGCTGAAAATTTCAGCCTTGGAAGTGCACAAGATTATTTAATAATCTTTGGCGCGACGTCAGACACACATGATCTTATATCTTAATTTTATTATTATTATTATTTTCCAAAGGAAGGAGTATAAAAGTAGTCAATTTTTGCCCAATGAGCGGCAAGTTAAATAATAATTGGTAATTGAAGTTCGCGTTATACAGAATGTTAAAATATCTGTTAAAAACATTTTACGTCAAGGGAACATTTTAAAAAATATTACTCAACCACTTGTGGTGGTAACATGAACAAACTACCAATTTCAACTGCTTGTATTCAAAAATATTTATTAGGTTGTCTCATAAATTATTGCCAGTTAAAAGACAAGCTATTATTAATATTGTTTATTAATAAAAAATACATTTAATCAATTACATAGTCTCCCTCGTTATCAACAACAGTCAGCCATCTACTGGGCAAAATTTGAATACCCTTCTCCCAAAATGAGGCAGGCTGGGACTCGAAAAAATTTTGAAGTTCAATTTTAATACTTCCAGAATTTTCGTTTTTTTTTCCTAGTAAATGAAATTTAAGAGCTCGAAATAAATGAAAGTCTGAAGGCGCAAGATCCGGGCTATACGGTGGATGTGGAACAGTCAGCCATCCTAGCTCCTCCAGCTGTTTACCTATGTGTTAACTTGGCGCAATGAGGTCGTGCGTTGTCATGCAAAAGTTGGACTCCAAGTCGTTTTGGCCGCTTAATTTTTAACATCTCTGCTAGTTTGCGAAGCTGCTGCGTATACAGATTGGCGTTAATAGTCTGATAAGATTCGAGGAGTTCCCAGAAAATCATTCCTTGCCAATCCCAGAAAACAGACCACATAATCTTACGACCGTGTTCATTAAGTTTAGGCTGGGCTGGTGGGTTTTCCCCGCGAGGAATCCAACGGGCATGACGCGTGTTAGTTTTATAATGTATCCAGCTCTCGTCACATGTAATAATGTCCTTGAGAAAGTCTCGTCTGTGCGGACGAAGTAACAAACTTTGACAAATGGCCACACGAACGGCCCGGTCATGGTCCGTTAACGCATGAGGTTTCCAACATGACATCACTTTGCGATATCCCATCGATTTGAGATAACGATCTATAGTCGCGTGGGATTGTCCAAGCGCCTTCTCTAAATCGCCCGTACTATAGTCTGGATGTAGCTCAAGTTCGTGACGCAAAGCATTTTCATCGAAGCTGGTGGGTCGGCCTGGGCGAGGTTGATCTTCGCAGCTTATATCACCGGTGTCAAAATGCTTGTACCAGAAACGAACAGTCCGATCGCTAGTAGTACCCGGTCCAAATGCAGTGTTAATCTTTTTAGCCGTTTCTGTTGAAGAGACTTTAAGTCGATGCTCATATAGCATAATAGCTCGCATTTGACGCTGATCCATTTTCACTAAAGACTAATTATTGCGTTGCGTCCGCGCCTATTTATACCCTCACCATAAAAGATACTCATCCTGACTACAAAGATCTAGAACTTTCTTGAATTCACTTTAGTTTAAATACGAGAAATATCGATAAAAATAAAATAAGGCAAGAACTTATGAGACAACCTAATATTAAAAAACCTAGAGATACATGTATAGTGAGAAATGAGAGAAAAAAAACACTAGAATAAACTGATATAGCAAAAATAATTGAAAACTAGCACTAGACAATAATTATTGATTTAGATAGAATAAGATAAGTTCACCAGTATATTATTTCACAAGAGAATTGGTGTGAGAGCTCTTAATAAAATAACTAATCCGATTTTTCACATAGAGTATCAATAGAAACGAACGAGAATAATAATGTGCGAACGAGTCTCATACGGTCCGATACCATTGCGATATAGATAATAAAATAGTTGAAATTGGTAGTTTGTTTATGTTACCATCACAAGTGTGTATCATCACAAGTGGTTGAGCAATAATTTTTAAAATGTTCCCTTGAAGTAAAATGTTTACAACTTATATATTTTCTAAATTCTGTAGAATGCGAACTTCAATTACCAATCATTATTTAACTTGCCGCTCATTGGGCAAAAATTGACTACTTTTATACTCCCTCCTTTGTTCCTTACTATACTGTGCTTGTGTGTTCTTTCATTCTTTCATAAACCACATTCAGTATCTACCCCGCTCTTCAGCGTGTCCATCATCGTCTTCCTCGCGAAATGCACGGCAGCTGCAGTGTTTAGCTGGTAGCCGTTCCTCATCTTGTACAGTTGGACGTTCTTGTCGATGAACTGCACGAACTGGACCCTGTCTCCTGGCTCCCCAATAGCACCTATGAGCAGTCGGTCTGATATCTCGTACAGTTTGTTCTCGTCTGGAATTTGGAGTGATATTAGAATGACGAACTATGTGTTGGTGAGAATGTAAAGAATTTACTGATTCTGTGCACTGATAACGTTATCAATCTTTGTTTTTCGTGAAAATCATCTAACTGCTAAAACAAGATATATTTTATCCTGTGCGTAATCCTAGTTTTGATCGCAGGTTTTCTAGTGCTTTACATCAATAATCACATGGAAACCCTGTCATCCTGTGGTGCTTTTGTTACTTTTGCATCCATTTACTTATGTATGTTCTGCAGTCAACGATCTTCTATTTTCTCGCAGTCAATGAAGGCTGTTAATAACGCACCATAAAAATATTTTTCCATCTCATTACAAGTAATAAGCAATTTAACTATGAACTATAAAATGGCATGTTTTTACGACTTCAGGGTGTAATTAAAAGCCCGTATATAATTGTGGTCCAGGTTATTAGTGCAGATAGATTCAAAGTGTACCTAACCCATACCACCAAATCATGTTCACTAGGTAGCTTTAATGTCATCGTTTCTATTCCAAATGTTATCAGTACTTAGCAGACAATGGAGATATTACCAGTATTATAAATATCTGCAGTTTATAAAATGTAGAGTATCTCTAGGTCAAAACATGGCATTCCAAGGAAACCGTTTCATTTGTTACTTGCTATTATTCTGTAAACTCCCAGTAAAATTGAACGTCAACAGGTCCATTGCAATAAAGTTATTGATGTGTCAGATTATCATAGGCATCATGTTCCCAGTAGTTCACATAAAGTAAACTGCCTTCTGGTATTAGGGAGTGAAGGTGATTACGTGGTGACTGCTGGATGCATGTTACTCGTGTGTATTAGACATAGGTACTTTGAATTTCAGAATCTTTAACTCAGAACCTAGAATCTCCCAGAACCCTTTTACTAATAGGTGTACACACTAGTTTCTCCTTACAAATACAATTACAGGAAGGTACTTATAATAATAAGTTACCAACAAGAAATACAGTTCTCAAACCTAATATCAGAAAAATAGCAGGTAAATAAGCTAAAGTACCGTGTTTCATGACGATAATGTTCTGTGTGTTGGTCTGATCGGCGGCGATTATGGCGAAGTCCTTGCATTGCATGCCCAGCAGACATTGGAAGTAAAGAGTCGAATTAGGCATAATTACGAGTTGCAATCACAAATAACTTAATACATAAGTAAAAAATAATAATCTCAGTGTAAAAATATTCTTCAAAAACACGTTGACATTGACATATATATATACATAGATGATGACACTGATATGGTCTATAGTTTTTTGACCAAACAGGTAGTAATCTTATTTGCAGATGGGTACTCAGTCCATCCCAAATGATTTGAGAGACTCCCAATGCAATGATAGACACGCTAAGAAGTGCCCTTTGAGAAAAGAGAAACCATGTTTATTATGTATAAAAACAACCTGCTCAGGTGGAGATACATTGATGAGTCCGCGTGTCCAGACTGTAGCGGATGGACGCTACTGAAGATGCCAAGCTCGTAGCCAAATTGTGGGCTGACTGTATACAACATGTAACGTTAAATGCGCAAAACCTCAGACACCCCAACTGATTTTTAATTCAATTGACCTATTTCAGACAGAAAATAAGTCATTCAAAAATTGTAAAGGTTTTATGTGCTGTTTTAGTTTTACTGGTCATTCTGATCGTTTCTTGCGTCTGCGACGACGCTTTATCGAGGGAGGAGTCGTCACCGGGCCGCTGACATTAGCTTGCTTGACCTATTAATAGACACGGCAACGTTTTTAATGAAGATTTTTTGAAAAATGTGACCTATATTAATAAGTGGTTCAATTAATTCTGCTCGTTATTCTGATCAAACTATTTTCAGGTTTTGCGCATTTAACGTTACACGTTGTAGATTGCCATCGAAATGCTAAGAATAAGAAGAAGTGTAAAAAAATGGCTAAGAAAATCAGGGAAATTATTAAATACCTACGTCTTCAGATTATGATTAATAAAAAATATAATACCGTAAGCCTACGTGATCTACAGATAGGCCTACTGCTGAGATGCTTCAGATGCCAGCCCGTTATTACTTTGCGGCTTCGATAAATTGCAACTGTAACTTCCTGCCTAGCAATAAACGTAAGTTGGTTCATGGTCATAAGTTCTGATAGGAAGCATTTTCAAAACTGCAATCGTAAAATTGAATTCGTCAGAAATTATCAATAAAAATGACCGTTGTTTATTTCAAGTGCCGTGGATAACATTTCAAATTAAAGTTTATAAAGGTTAACGATAAAGAGAGGGGCCCGGGGCGGCACGTGGCTAAAATAATAACAGCAGCTGTTATTATTTAGCCACAGGTCGATCAATCAGATTAGACTACGCTTGCCGCGGTTGGTCCGTGGATGGGTGACCATCTTTACATACCGGGACTCCTCCGTGCCTCGGAAAGCACGTTAAGCCGTTGGTCCCAGCTGTCATTCGTGGATCTTTGACATTCGTTACGGGTAGTCATGATGAGCCCGAAAGTTTGACAACCAGTCTTACCAAGGGGTATGGTATTATCCAGTAACTGGGTTGTGGAGGTCAGATAGGCAGTTCCGTTCCGTCCCCCGACGAGCGGAGATGCGTAAAAAAAAAAAAAGGCAGTCGCTCCATGTAAAATACTGGTATTCAGCTGCATCCGGTTAGACTGGAAGCCGATCCCAACATAGCTGGGAAAAGGTTAGGCAGATGATGAAAGGTTAACGATAAAATATTGACGTATATGGATATATACAACATGTCCTGTAATTATCGCACACCATCAAACACCCTAGTTAGAATATTATGTTATTTGTTTTTTTTTTTAAAAAAAAACGTTGCCCCACACTAAGAATTTCTCCTGTATCGTGGGTGCGTTTACAAACATTTAAAGTCACATACACAAACAGTCAGACCCGGAACAACTACTTGTAGGTATCGAACCCGCGACACGCAGCGCAGCAGTCAATCGCTTAACCACTGCGCCAACTGTGCCGACAAATGTTATTATCATAATAAATGAGGAGGTAACATGCAAATAAATTTTCAGAATACTGCAAAAATCTGTAGAGAATCTTAATCTCTACAGATTTTTTCAGTATTCTGAAAATTTACATTATTGTGACTTAAGCCTGTTTGCATGTTACCTCCTCAAATACACCAAATTTTTACTATTATGCATAAAATATTGTTTATTTATTAAATGTTATGTAATGTTAGAATGATTGTGGGAGAATCTACGCATACACACCCACACACACAGAGTCGCACACGTATATGGTCTCCGTACTTCGTCCATTTTGGTTTGTTTTGAGTGTACAGCGAAAGTGTGACTGTAATAATTTAAGCACGTAGTTTTAATTTTTTCTGGGATACAAAATTACCTAAGTATATTAAATATGACAGAAATCGATTCAGTAAACGATTCTAAGCAAACAAATTTCATAATGTGCATTGATTCGATTACATTGTATATGGAGTTTTGTAGTTTTTGCATATTCTGTCTAATGAATATTATTTCTAACTAATATTCTAAACCCAGGTCAGGCCTCCGTCACTCCATGTACTTGCGCGCTATAATTACCTACCGCCCGGCCGAGCGGTCTCGGGCCGTTTGCGGACCAGATTCAATGCGGTTTTCCCAAGCGAAGCGCACGCACGTTATTCAATTTTAATCGTTAAATTCATTCGTACATAGGCACATTTTAGCATGCAGCGGTTGGCGACGCGACGTAGTAGGCTATTATAGCAGTAGGTATTGAAACTTTTCTACTGAGTGAAGTATCTGGTAGTAACTATTTAGTAATCTGTGCCCAGGTTAGCATACTAAAGTTAGCACTTTGCGTTAGGATTTCCCAACTTTATGCAAACTAAAGTTAATTTGCTTCTTCAATGTGTACATGAAAGAGACGGTAACCTTTCTATAAAATGCAAAAATAAACTTTACGTTTAGAGGCTAGATCCACACTAAATTGATAACTCTTCGTGATCTTAGTTAATATAGCTAAGTGCTAATGCACTTCAAGGATTTTGCTTATTACCCTGAAGCGATTCTGTTCTGCCCTTTTAGACTTTTAGAGATCCATTTACACTTACTTTGTCGTACATATTTGAATACATATCTCTTTTATGTTATTAATACAGACTTAGAACGAACTTGTCCGCTAGAGCCAACAAATTCAGCAAGCAATTCAACCAGTACCTACAACTGATCGGACATCCACCCACACAGTCTACACTTCACACATACCCGCGACCGCTATCTCCGAGATATCTTGAGCAACATTTGCAGTTAGCTCACTGATAGACGTGTCAATTTTAACACGGTACACATTGCAGCCGCACTTCTATACTAATTGATTGCATAACTTGAATGACACAAACAAACGTGTGAATGAGGATTAGGTGTTGATTGCTTTTGAGATAACGAGCTTAATTAAATAGTTGAGCTTTGTAGAGATGTGGTTTTAATTAAATGTGGACTATAAGAAAAGAGACAAGCCTAAGATACTTGCATAACTCAAAGTATTCATTTCGATTAAACCATTTATAGGCAATTTTGAACTGTCAAGAAGTCGGTCAGTCAGAAAGTATGAAGCTAGTTGCTGATGCCAAAGCGTAGTAGGTGCCTATGGAGAAGACTATACTTTCTGGTATTATGAAAGATGATTATGGCAAGGAAGGAAGTAAAGACAAAACTGAAATGACGGCAGATAGAGATAAAGAATATAGACCGACACAATAGGTATAACGGACAGTCCTCTAAGCAGGGCTTGCATGGAGGGCGAGGAAACCGTTGCGCTTGTGCTCTTTGAATGCACAGGCGTCACCCAGATTAGGTCAGAAACCACAAGAGATGTGATCCTAGTTAAAAGTGACTAAATTTTTTTAAGAATAGAAGGAGATGTTAGAGTCTCCTCTTCTATGAAAGACGACATGACAAGAAGAAAAGTCTAAGGTGCAGATACACATAGACACTTGATCGATCACAAAATAGTAATAATAAGGGTAAGGCATGAGGAAAACTTCATCTTTGTGTTGGTAGGTAAATGACATAATGTTGTAAGAATGTAGGCAGTTTTCAAATAGGTATCTTCAAGCGGTTTCAAGTGCATTGATAAATAAATCTAAGCCACAACAGCAACAACGTTTCCATTATTATCATTACTGTGCTAATAATTAATACTAACAATTCTAACTAGTTCCATAAAATCAATCAGAAAATCTATAATTGGGACCAGTCTTTAGTCGCGGATACTGCTGCATCACATGTGTAGATGACCAACGGCATTCAACTACTTACCTAGATATGATCAATGGATCATTTTGATGCTTCATCATATCAAAATCCTTAATTTTAGTTACTTATAAACATTTTTTATTGCAATTAAACTGACAATCAGCGCGGCTTAAACGTCCAAAGTTACAAAACAAAAAACCCCATCGTACATCACTTTTCTCATTATAAAGAAAAACTGGTGCATTAGACTCTCCAGCACTCTTACAAAAGCGATGAGCTGAAAAGAAATTAAGAAAGCAGAATCAGGCACATATACAACAGCAACGTTATAGTATATATGCAACAGCACTTTTGTTTCTCTCGAAGTTTCCAGAAAGTGTTCCCGCGCCAGCTGCACTAGTGTTGGGAAGCTCTCATGACCTTTGACTCACATTGTGCCATCCCGTTGTTAGGCTGGGAACTGCATTGTTGCCACTTCACTTGCATCCATCTGATAGTGTGTGAAGCTTAGCCTGATCTTATTGGGTTGGCTAACTGTGCTTGAAGCACTTTAGTATTGTTCGTGTCTTTTTGTTTGTCGTGGCATATTCTGCTAGGTTACCGGGTTGTGAGTGCAATGATAAGTGCAGCAGTATTGTTATAATTGTTTTGCTTTTCTGGATCTGTGCTTTTGAGATTTTCAGTACGATTGTTGCTTTGTTTTCTCTCATACGTTCTCTGCAAACACAAGGGTATACCTATCTCAGTGATTATCGGCGAAAACTGCCGGTCGATTCTGTAAAAATCTCACCGTGAAATCATAAGTGAAGTGAGCACTTAATAGTGTTAATCCCTTGCGAATGACAGCTGACTCCACGCTCACTTCACCCAAGCTTTCACGGTGAGATGGTTAGAGAATCGCAGGGCTGGTGAGATTTTTTTCTGCGTTACTAGCCTCTTTAATTTTTGCAGTGTGTTGCTAAGTGCTTGCATTCGAAAAGGTTCATATAATTAGGCTTTTCATTTAATAAAATCAGCCTGAATTATCCCACTGCAGGGCAAAGGTCTCCCTTTCCCTTTTCCACTCAACTCAATCCTGAGCCAACATGAAGCAATCCCTCAAATAGGCATCAAATATAAATTATAAAATATTTAGTTTATCATTTATTTTATTTATAACTAGCGACCCGCCCCGGCTTCTCACGGGTGCAATGGAGAAACACTGATAATTTTATGGTGCAATGGAGTAACCTTTTTAAGGTGTACAATACTATAGTACATTATTTTGATCTATCTCGACGGGTTCAGCCAGCGTTTACAATGTAAGCGCAAAAAAATGTGTTTATTTACGACATCACATTAGAAACCTCTAAAATTATTAGTGTTGCTCTACTATATTATGCATGTATTATACATATAAACCTTCCTCTTGAATTACTCTATCTATTAAAAAAAACCTCATCCAAATCCGTTGCGTATTTTTAAAGATCTAAGCATATATAGGGACAGACAGACAGGGAAGCGACTTGGTTTTATACTATGTAGTGATGTAGTGATTTGAGTGTTTAAATTCGATATCTGTAGTTAAAATTACGAAATAACAAAATAAGCATTATACTAGTGTTAATTCAATCCCAAACTTTACAAAGAGCAGTCACATATTAAAATAACATAGGTATTGAAACATTGCTTGCGCGAATTCTTCGGGCGCCAGAAATGTTGACCATGCATCCCTACGTCTGAGAATCGCAAGAATTTAGTGGGAGCAACCCTTTGAATAAAACAATCATCATGACGAACTATTTGTTAGGAATTCCAACCCTTTAAAGGTCTGACCATGGAATTAGTTGAAGGAAATAAATGACTTCCTGAATTTGGGGTTCAACCTTATAGTTTCAGTGGTTTACATGGCTAGCAATAAAATGAGCCTACACGTCCCGAAAAAAGGGGATCGAAGAGCATTTTATCCTTTTCTGTTTTATACCTAGCAGCATAGAGCCCATTTTTGAGCTTCTCCATAACATGAACGTAATAGCTCTTCTGTCCGCGTGACAGTTCTTGCTCCCCTGCCCCACCGCGTAGCATCGCATCGCCTGCCCGCGCTATTACTTCGTTTACGTTTAGCATTCTTTCTGACTTTTTTGTTTTTGTTCGGGTCCTAAGGGTCCTAGTGTGATGTTAGGTAGCCTTCCTCAAGGATTAGGGCAATCAAAAATGCAAAAAGCATTTTCAATTTTCAAATCCGACTGGCAGTTCTAGATTTACCTCGTTCAAACAAACAAACGCACAAACTCTTCCGCTTTATTATTACTATTATTAACTACGTATAACTTTCTATTACCAGGTACCTACTCCAGTAACACCATAAAGATGGAAGGACTAAAAACCAAGTGTTGATCGCAACAAGAGTGACAGTGACAGCAAATAGTGATCAGTGAAGGTTAGAAAGAGCCAGAATGCCGGATACATTATCACTATCAGCTGGCGTCAGCCTTGGTCTGCTGGCTGGAATCGTGTCGGGAGTATGCTACCTTGTAGCCAATGGGATGTCATGGCCGAAGTAAGTGTTTCTATTCTTATTTTATTCCATTACATATATGTAAATTACATTACGCCTGTAACCCCCAAGGGTTAACCCTTAAATGCATAATGTTGCCATATGGCAACAAAGGACGTAATTATTTTTTTTTAAGAATGCGATATCTGTGACTTTCTGAACGCACCTCTTTTTGTCAAAACAATATACTCTTTGAATATTAATATTATTATATAATTATAATATTTTTTTTTTTTTCTAAGCAGATGTGTAGGTACAGTTTACCCACATTTTGCCGGACATTTTTAAGACCCATCACCCATGTACTCGTACTAGGGGCAAGTCTATTGCCATCCACTGGGCACAAATCCAGACTCCGGGCTGCTACTGGAAAATTGCTGATCGTAAACCCACATAACATGATGTAGTTATTTTACATTAATAATTTATAGTCATGTATTGTCAATGTCAATTAATGTGTTGTCAATTAATGTATGTTGTCTTTGGTCCCTGGCCCTGACATCAAGCAATGGACAAAATTGTTGTACAGACGCCAGCACTGAAACTGTCAGATTTTCCCAATCAACTTTGAACCTAATGCTTTAGCGATAAAGTTGAAAATCTATTAAAGAAATCTGACAGATTGTAGTAGCTTGATGTGCTGGCGTGCATTTTTGAAAAGTTTTTGACATTTGTTTGTCGCCGAGATGAGACTGCGAGTAGATTTTGAACGTTTTAAATTGGCCTTCAAGTGACGTCGCCTGATGGTAACAACTATAAGTACGACACTTAATTAATAATTAATGACGTCAAGGGCAGCTTTTTGTCGCTGTTGTTGACGACGCGTTTGACCTGACCTGTGTAGGTAGGTACCTATGTACTTGGTAGCTTGTTTATACAAAATTAAGTAGGTAGGTATGTATTATGTATACAATTTTAATAACTTAAAGGTAATCCGTTCGTATCGTAGGAACCCTTCATAGTATAAAAAAAAATTGATACTTTTAGCAAATTTAAAATAACCTACTTCCAAAACAGTTTTTTTTTTTTGGGAGTCGGTTATTTTTTTTATAAAACTGTTCTGATTTTCACTTTTTAGTTGCTATCACAAATAAAAAATACCCAAATCGCTATAGGTGTGCCTATAATATTTGATGAGTTCCCTCAATTTCTCCAGGATCCCATCATCAGATGCTGACCCAGTGGGACCTGGGAAGTACAGCCATTAAAAAAATTAGAATTTTCCAAATCAGTTCCAGCCGGTTAAAAATATAAAGATTCCTACTGAACAGAGAAACGCCTCATTTTTTAAAGTTGGTTAAAAATAAAAACCTGATTCCAGCAAATGATTACATTTAACTTGAAGGTATAAACCTTCCAGTACCAGGACACTACCTACCTATGTATATTCTAAAGGAAAAGCGCGGGAAACTGTTTCGTTTCACAGCGACATCTGTTAACGTTGTAGGGATTTATCAACACCGTTCTACGAACCAGTAGTTTTCATTATAAAGGATAGATGGCGCTGTCCATTATTAAAAATTAAGTTATTTACGGTTTGAAACAGGCATTTATAACAAAACTAAAACAACTATAATGGTGAAATAATTTGCGAAATCATGAACTGATTTCGCACAGACGTATTTCCTAATTAATCATTGCTTGACAGGTGAACGACCTCCAGAAACACCTAAGTATTTTATTTATAATTTAAGTTAATTATATGCATTTCAAAATTGAGATAACATCGGGTCCCGCGTTAATTTCGTCATATTCACCAGTCCGCGACTACCATGCGCTAACAAAAGGTCCAATGTTGTGCGCAAACCGTAACCGACGAGTCGCGACGCCGCCGCCGCCGACGTTCGCGGTTTTATTCGTTTTGCGTTTTCGAATTCCAAATGTCACGTCAGTCACGTTTGGGACCGTTAGGAATAGGGTTGGCGCGTTTTGGTGGCCCAGTGGTAACGGCTGCGACTTACAAGTTGTAGGTCGTGAGTTCGATTCCGAGCGGGCACTTTACTTTGTGTAAATTATTTCATCACAACTGCTCTCAAAACGGGGAAGGAAAACATCGCGAGGAAACCGGCATGTCATCTGCCAACCCGCACTGGGCCCGCGTGGTGCATTACGGCCCACTCCCTCTCACCGAGAGGAGGCCTGTGTCCCAGCAGTGCTGGGAACGTTTTAGGCTGATAATAATGTAGATTACTTATAGTAGTTGCGGGGGGCTACTTACGTGTAAAATACTTACATCACAGACATCCTTCGTGGTTGGCCATGAGAGTGAAAAGCGTTTAGCGTTGAAGATTGTAAAAAAAAAAGGTTTTAACGCAACATCATACTCTATGCCTACCTAATTGCTTATAAGCGCCATTTCTATTTCGTAACGTAAAGTGTGTTTTGTTTTGTAATTTCTTACAAAACATGAGCTATTTTATAGTTATTACTGCCTAAAATTCCCATCAGGGCAGACTGTACTTTAAATGTTACTTACGTAACTATCATGAAACAAATTAATCAAGCGCAAAATTTAATATGTATGAATCAACTGCACCCCTCACGTAAGCAGTCAAGGAAATATACATCGGTTTAGGATCGTGATATTGTAACTTTGCACAATATTACACTGCGATTATTTCAGCTTTATTTCATAATACCTAAGTACTAATGGTGATATTTTCAGTAATTTAACCACGCCCACTAAAGGATTGGTGCCCTGAAACTGGCGGGACGACTTGGATGTCTTCTTTAGGAATGGCCAAAAAGCGGGACAGAACTGAGACCAATGGAAATAATGGTGGATACCTACTTTAATAATAAGTAATAAACCACACCTGCAGTGCTATTCTGTATAAAATCTCACCGTGAGAACTTAGGTGAAGTGAGCGGGAAGTGAGCTCTGTCATTCCGTAATGGTGACACTATTAAGTGCTCACTTCACTTATGATTTAAGGAGGAGTTGTACAGAATGAACCGGCAGCAGTTGCACAGTGCACTCAAGAAATAAACTTACATTATGTCGTTTTCAATAGACAACCCTAAGATTTCTTAGGGTTGTGTGCAAAAAAGGTGAATTTGTTTTCAAGTAGTGCGAATCCGGTGTTATTTTTTTCTGCCTGTTTCACGAACTTATCGTCACAGATTCTCGCTGACTTCTTCAATAGCTTTTCACATACAAGGTCAGTGAACATGCTGCTCAATTTGATACGCTTTTTTCAGGAGGGGTTCCAAAGGAAACAATTAATACCTACACGAACATGAACACACGACACGATCACGAATGATGATGATAAAGATCACGTTATTCATGGAATTTTAACCCCTTTTGTCCTAATAAGAGACATTCCAAAATTCCTTTCAGATAAAAAAAGACAAAATTGTGGGAGACGTCGCTGAAGCATATTTATAAGTTGGGAAAGGCTTATATGTATTGCAGTGAACTGCAATAGACTGAGTTTGAAAAGTGATGAGTGAGCATAAAATAACAGTTAGGTACCTAACTTACAGCGCATGTACGACGTACGACAACATAAATCAAGCTATACATTTGCAGTATAAGCTAATTTCTCATTGTACGAAAATCCTCTACAATGCGAGGTCATCTAAAACTGGAAATTATAGGTTGATATGTCGTCGTGTGTACCAACAGCAAATGGCTGTCGCCGTTATGAGACGCGTCAGCAGTAGAGCACCTATTGACCATATTTATTTCATTTCGCGAACATAGAACTACCTATTTAGAAAATAAACCAGGCCATCAAAGCACGCATCGCTGTCGACTAAAAGTATATGCCAAAAAGATTGACAGCTTTTCCTACAGTCAACTGCTGGACTTAGATTTCTCCTAAAGTGTGCCGCAGCCCTTGGTTCTCCGCCATCTGCAACCAATCTGCCTACCTATCATTCAGTTATTCAACATTATTACCGACAACAATTCAATTCGGAGCCAGCTGTCTCCGTTATGGGACGCGGCAATGTCGAGCACCTATTGACCATATTACTTTTCACGGTACAATGAACAAGCGTTTGGGTCGTACTGCGTTTGACAAGCTGGGGGTTCTGTACAATTTAAAATAGATTAAACGTGTGTATAAACTTACCTACATTGAAAGAAGAAATGCTCTTTGTCCGCTGTTAAGTATAACTAGTATAATGTGTGTTACTTAGGTATAATAATATAAGAAAGTGTGGTCTTAATTATTCTGTGTAAATAATTTATCAATTAAATCATTGATTACATCGGCTCAGGCGCAAAACGTCTCTTTCGCAAAATGTCCCCTGGTCGTAAATCGTCTCTTTCGCAGAATGTCTCTTTCGTAAAATGTCTCTTTCGCAGAATGTCTCTTTCGTAAAATGTCTCTTTCGCAGAATGTCTCTTTCGCAGAATGTCTCTTTCGCAAAATGTCGCGCCAGGGACTTAAGAATAAAATTTTTATATTCAAAACAAAAAATCATTTATTAAAATTATAGCGCAATTATGATGTTAAAATTTTGGTACTTAAATTTACTTAAGAATGTATTCGAAATAAAAAAAAAATATTTTGATACAGTTAAAAATAATATTTTGGTACAATTTAAAGTTCAGTGATGGCAACATTTATAATAATATGTGAGGGTAGTTAGAAAAAGACTTATAAATGTATGTGTCATTCATTATTGCCGAGCTGTGTTTTTTCTGTTACTTTTTCATTTGCAATACTTAGTTAATGTTTAGTTACTATTAGTAATAGCTCCTATTATATTATCTGTGGATATGTTTTTACTAACAGTATTGATTCTTTTGATCTAAATTTTGAATGTGTGTAAAATGTTTGATACCTATTGATATTGTTTTTATTTGGAATACATTCTTAAGTAAATTTAAGTAACAACATTTTAACATCATAATTGCACTATAATTTTAATAAATGATTTTTTGTTTTGAAAATCAAAATTTTATTCTTAAGTCCCTGGCGCGACATTTTGCGAAAGAGACATTCTGCGAAAGAGACACTCTGCGAAAGAGACATTCTGCGAGAGAGACATTTTACGAAAGAGACATTCTGCGAAAGAGACATTTTACGAAAGAGACATTCTGCGAAAGAGACGTTTTGCGCATGAGCCATTACATCACACATTTAAGTCCAATGCCAACGATTTTGGGCGAACAACGGCTACGTGCTACGAACCGTAACAAGCCTACGATTCTTATCAAAATGTATTTTGTAGCTCCCGATTGTCAATAAAAATGCATTGTAAAATGATCCTAAATTAAAAGAAATTCTCTGAAATCACATCTTGAATTATTCACATCATGTTCCAAAACTTGGATGCAAAATTAAAATTACAAATGAAAATAAACTCTTGGCTAGTCAAGAAGGGATCTAATCATGATTGTAAAAGCCCAACGTATGTCTTTACTGGTAATTATATCATGACTATAGAACTGTTAGTATTGTGATTACTTGGAGCATCATGCTTAAATCCTGCAATGTCACGCCCACAGACTTCTCGCAGATAACGCCCTCGTCATACCCATCCCAGGAGCTTATTACTTACTAATTCCATACACTCAATTCAATGAAACCATTCAAATATGGAACTCCAAATTCAAAAAGGGAGGTTCCATGTCGACAACGCGTCGAGCATATCGCCGCCCGCGCCATGCGCCACGTTCAGTTCACTCCATTCGCTCACTACGCGCTGATGCCGTCAAACGGAAGCTCGGAAATAATCGGCTGCTTCCGACACATTTGAATTTGGAATTTGTGGCCTAGTGTTGTGTTGTGTGTGTCTGTGAAATAAGTGAATCGTGTGAATATTTGGAATCATTTTTCAAGGTGGGTCCTCTCAAATTAAAATTCGGTAAAATGACAGCTCTACTACCCTACTTTTATATATCTAATAAAATTTTGGCAAATGCATGATGCATAGATAGGTATAGCATACGTCCTAAACTTTTGGCTACAGTTTCTAAAAATTGCTTGGATATAATTAGTGTATCAATGCATGAATCTAGGTATTGCCAGTCCTTTCTCTTTCTTTAAATTTACTTAATTGTTACTTTTTCGTGGTAATTAAACCCAGAGAAGACGAGTGATCTCTATTTTTTATTTAGTGTTACTTTTCACTATAGTATTTCGTATAACGCGTGAGTCATTGTCATATTCAAACAACAACCCAACTCTAACAAAACACAATGTCGTCACAACCAATGGTCACGCCAGAGATACCCAGAGGGTGAGGCATGTCACACACACGAGCATAATTATTAGGTAAGGGTGATCGCCAATTAACTGGAAAAAAGCACTCGGGACTAAGCCCTATAAGTGCAAGGCACTCTACAAGAAATATGTACCTATAATAATGTATTATTTAAATAAATAATAGTGCCAAACTGCTGAAAATGTTTCTTCCAGCAAACTCACGAGTAAGAAAACATTGCTTAGGCACAGAAATCAGTAACATAAATGAAAACAGTGAAAGCTCTGTGAGTTTGATAACCTATCACGTACGTACACCGCGATAACAGCGTAGCAATCAATTTTCACGCACAACGCAATGCTCGAGCGCAGGCTGTGCCCGAATCTGTGTGAAAGCATAACCTTACGTAGGTACGAGTGCACGAGGTACCTTGTATCTGGTAGAGATCATCGGGACCTCCCATTTTACCACTTTAGTTAGGTATAATTCTTCTCTTTCTAGTATAGTGAGTTTGGCAAGTTCCCACTCGTAGATTGTTACAAACTCAAAAATCCAACTTCCAAAAATGCCTATTGTGTCGCCTGAGGCATCCCTTTGAGTAATCCAACAATACAATATTGAAACATTATAATAAATTAATAAATATGGTCTAAAATACAGTAAAAACAGCCAGCAAAGTCATCAGCAAGCAAGTGTGCCAATATGGCAGGCATGACATTTTTTTTTGCAGAACTTCTGATATCCTGCTAAAATATGTCATGCCTGAGACGCCCTTGTGCGTATTTTTTCTCCATTTTAACATGGCACACTTGAAAATTGGCAAAATGTCGGCGTTTGTCCATTCTGTGGAGGTTAAATCATTAACAAACCGCTCATGATTCCGTCGCTGTCGTGATGAGATAATTTTCATATCGAAAATTAGGCTTCAAGGATATTCATATTGATTTCATTACACTGAAGGAAAAAATACTCTTTAAGGCTGTAAAAGGTTTGGAGAGGCTTGTGGCTAAGTAAGCCGCATAGGTCCATTGATCAGGTTAAGCTACGCTTGGCGCGGTTGGTCCGTGGATGAGTGACCATATTTACATAGCAAGACCCCTCCGTGCATCGGAAAGCACGTCAAGTCGTTGCTCCCGGCTGTCATTCGTGGATCTGTGACAGTCGTTACGGGTCGTCAGAAGCCTGAAAGTCTGATAACCGGTCTTACCAACGGGTATCGTATTACCCAGTAACTGGGTTGTGTTATGTAAAATACTGGTACTCAGCTGCATCCGATCAGACTGGAAGCCGAGTACTTGAGAAAAGCCATCATCATCTGCCATAAAAAGTTTAAAAGCTATAGAACCGTACTGCACCTATTATCAGACATACGAGGATTTCTATAAAGGAGATGCTAACTCAAAGCCAGAAATCTGAAAAGGCTCTTTGGGGTGAAAATTCCTATAGGCTAAAATCCCAATTAAACTATCAAACATTCATAGTATCAGTTTGATCATATCAAACGAGAACAGAAGTTACAAAATAACCTACCTATTCAAAAATGGCAGTTAATCTCATTTTAATAGAGGCGTATCGTTATTACAAGGAGACTCTGAACACCGTTCAGTGAAATTTTGCAACAATAGCCTTACAGACAATGCCTAGCCCAAATAAAACACGAATCGCCGTGTAATAAATACGTAATCGATGTCAACCGCGAATTTTGCAACGTTTACGCTTCCAACTTGCTTTAATTTGAGCACAGAAAAACACCGTATTAAAAAACAAACAAATCATTAGTAGGAATTAAAGCACAGTGTCATAGTTGGAAAACAGTTATCTTCTATAAACCTGCTAATTTGTAACGTGGGGGTTTAATTATAGTAATTTGGGGATACCGGTGACGTTTTAATTTGTTCGGTTGTCAACTGTTTTTACGCGCCAAAAGCGCATCGATACGGTTCGTTGCGGAAACAGTCCGTTGTTCGAAATTGGAATTTATTTTGTTACTCTATGGTTTTTATGGAATGCCGCGGTTTTGTTTTTGTGAGAGAGGCAATAAGTATAAATGTTTCTATTCTCCGAATCAGTTCGAGGTTAGAGAAATTGGAATAAATAAGAGTAGTACCAGATAAATAATCGGTTACCTATTACAATAACATTGAACACTTTCTAAGAGCTCTCCGTCCTAAAAACGAAGAAGAGTTAACTACCATTATAGGTTGATCTTCTGTTCTTGTCAGCCAGTATGAGGAAGCCTCATAACTGTCCATATGCCTTCTACAGACTACCCTCTACTACTACGCCAAACTTTAAGGGTTTTTCAGCGGTTTCAAAATCTCTCCAAGACCGCCAAATAATTAAAAGGATTTATAATAACATAACATCACGCCTATTCCTGAAGGGTTCGGCAGAGGTGTACCGAATAATACACCCACATTTGTTTGAGTCCCACGTAATAGGGGGAGCCTGTCGCCATCAAACGGGCTCATCTCCAAACTCCGAGTTGCTACTGAGAAATAACTGATGAAAAAACCCAAGAATACTTACCCCGACCCGGGATTCAAACCCAGAACCTCATGCTCAGCAATAGCGCTTGCGACCACTCGACAAACGAGGCAGGCAAAGTAGTCTTTTATAAATTAAAATTTGTGTATTTAAATAAAACCGTTTAAAAAAATAGGCAATACATAGGTAAACTGAGACTCTGCCTATACAATGTGTAACGTTAAATGCGCAAAACATCAGACACCCCAACTGATTTCGAATTCAATTGACCTATTTCAGAGAGAAAATAAGTCATTAAACCAATTGTAAAGGTTTTATGTGCTGTTTTAGTTTTACTGCCCATTCTGATCGTTTCTTGCGTCTGCGACGACGCTTTATCGAGGGAGGAGTCGTCACCGGGCCGCTGCGCCGCGTTGACATTGGCTTGCTTGACCTATTAATAAATAGACACGGCAACGTTTTTAATGAGGATTTTTTGAAAAATGTGACTATATTAAAAAGTGGTTCAATTAATTCTGCTCGTTATTCTGATCAAACTATTTTCAGGTTTTGCGCATTTAACGTTACACGTTGTATATTGTTGTAAATAAGAATTGCGGTTGATTTTGTTTTTTATTTTGTTCTGTTTGTTACAGTTTAGTAGAGTTTATAAGTTTGTAACTTTTGCATGCCTACTGGTAAATTATGGCTGAACCCATTGTACTATAATTAGTACCCATATTTTTGTAAAATAAAATATATTTATCTTTAAAATGAACAATGATGAAGAATCGGACTATAAATCTATAATATTACTTATTACATAACCCCACTTGTTATTCGTGTAGTGATCGCTGAATTTCCTGCGCACGTGCGACTGACTTCCGTATAGACAAGCGGGCAGGATTGAATAAAAATTGAAAGTACCTGCATAGAGTGGATAAAGGATGGTCAGTAATAATGATGATGTTTCAAGTTCAGGTTGCGGTTATTGTGTTACCACAGAAAAGTGGAAAAATAAATCGTGTTTTACAAAGTTGGGCAATTGGGTTGTTTTCATGAACAGATTTATTGCCCTAAAGTGCTCATACGCGACACGACGGCAGAGGCAACTGCAGCCGTGGACAACATGCCGCTCATGTTTTATGGAGTCTATTTTCTGCTTCCATAAATAAATATATGTTTAAGAAAATTATTTGGAATCCGGAGATAGTTAAATGCCCAAGTTTTTGCGTGATCAAGTCAAGAATAAACTCTAGTTCAAAGAGATTGAAAATACTACTCTATTTCAGTTTAGTCTCGAATGAAGTAGTTTTCATTCGATTTAAAAGGTCATTGTTGTACGGAACCGTACATTACTTTTACGACTTACGCGCCATGCATTCTGCACACGCATCATTTTGTAGGTACCTACCTACTTATTATTGCAAATAACATGTAAAAATATATTTCAATAAATCGGTGTTTAACGAACATTCACGGCCGGCAGTCGGTTTTATTAACACTTAAATGCAGTCAGCAGCAGGCAGTCCCTTGGCAGAAAAATGTAGAGATAATTCTATCCCACCAACTCTACATCTCTTCCCATTCCATAAGCTCTAAGTGATCCCTAACTTTACGCCTCTACCAATTAATTCCCGCCACATTGAACCTGTCATACTATATTTGGTCACGAGCAACCGATTCCACCACTGTGTAGAGCGTATACCGGAAGGTAGACAAACTATAATACTGTGATTTGTGTTCATGTGTGTGTCTGCCATAACTTATTGAGGACAGCTCAGTATTGTGCAGTAACTACCCGATACCATAGTCATTATAAAAATTAAGCAAAAATACTATTACACGCAATGTATTGTCAATAGATCGGTTTAGCCAGACTTGTCGCGTAAAGTGCTAAATTGGTTTTTTCCATCAGGAATGTCTCATTAGCAACCCGGAGTTTGGTTTTGTGCCCAGTTGAAGAAAATAGGCTCATGGCTCGTCCCTGTTAGATATTAAGTTTATGAATTTGTAATTTTAATGACAAATTAATAGAGTGGTTAAGATTCATCAAAAATGCATTATTTAGGTATAATGTCGAAATATTAATAGTTAAATAATGTGTAACCAGTGCCTATGAATCACCGAGAAATTATTTTACTCAATCAAAGTGCATTGTAGATATGTGTAGTGGTTTATTGCTATACCACTTTTGACATCAATTCCCATTAAATTTAAATTTCACTGAGGGTGAAATGATTTCATTTTCACGTAGAATTATCACAAACAAAATTTGTTTTTTGACTTTCAAGTGGAATTCGACCTTAGGGTGGCTACGCAATTACGAAGTTGACGATGTATAAAACTGACATGAAGCAAGTCGCCTGCTAAGAAAGCAATAGCAATAACATTTACAAGAAATATAAAGTTTATTTCTTAATAGGCGTTCTAAGTTCGACATCATTAAAACATAAAGACGTTCACGGTCACGAACCAATTAAATGGAATATACTTTTGAGTAATTATATTTATTTATTGTCTAGTAGAACTTATTAACAAAACAAATACAAACGAAAAGTTGTTCATGATTTAAAATGATTAGGTATGCATATAAGAGCTTTCACTCCTTCACTTTGGAAGTAAGTATTTTATATTTTACAACCAAGTTTAAGTTATTACCCCTTGATAAGAAGTTATCCAGTGAGTATCGTGTTATCCTGTACCTAACTGGGTTGTGTAGGTCAGATAGGCCAGTTGCTCCCATCTAAAATACTGGTATTCAGATGCATCCGATTAGACACGAAGCCAACCCATTAGGAGGCAGATGATGAAGTTTAAGACTTTTTCAATTTTCTCCACTCTTCTTTCAACTTCTTACACGGGTGTACTCACTTCCTCGCGCCACCGATACAATGACGCGAGTACTTTCGCCTCGAGGTCCCAGGGCGGGGGTCCGACCAGTGCACAAGCCCCGACTGCGACCTACACTAACACATTTGGGGTCGCAGTTAATTGGCTATTTATTATTTTTAGAACAACAAAATGGGAGCCCATTTTGTACCCATTTGGGGTTCGATTAAATACATGGCATTACAAAAGTTACATTTCTCCACGTGTTCACTTCCTCTTCACGGATCCCTTGACCGATGCGGCCGCTGTCTTGGCCGGCGAGACCTTCAGTGACAACGACGGGGTCCCGATCATAGACTTCCCCCTCAAGAGAGCGCTGCTCTCGCCTACCATCATATACTTCTTCACCTTCACCTGCAGGTCCATGTACAGCTTGTTCTCCTGGTTCACTTGGGGCAGTATTGTGTAGCGTTTGTCTGCTTCCTGGGAAAAAGTGTCTGAATATTTGACCTCATGTTAGGTTTCAGAAACTTTGCAACTACTTTAATTGAGCCTGGGAGACAAGCCCTGCTATGCCTACACCGTTAACTCTGCCGGGCAAGTCTATTATTGCATTTGTTGGTGACCGGGTTTTTAACCCTACAGAGCATGATTTTTCTTATCGGCTTAAAAAAATTACACTAGCCTGCAAATATGATGCCATTTCTAGAAAAAATATTTACAAAAATCATAACTCAATAGAAACGTATATGTTTTTGTGTATCACGCATTATGATGTGAATTTGTGTTACCAATGAAATTACAACTTTACATGTAAAATGACAAATATGAACATGAACTTACTTCTACTAATTATTTCCACACTGAAAAATTCAATTTTATCATTTTTTTGCTATTATTATACGCCGCTCGTTAATCGTATTCACCGATTTGAAGAAAACATAAATAGATAAATGTTTATTCAGATCTATCCAAAATATCTGGTACTAAATTCGAAACTCAAATACATAATAGTTAATCTTGTCAACACTACATTACACTACGATCGATTTTTGAAATATAAGACATTTTTCGGTATGTCCCATATGTGGGACACTATGCGCTGTAGGGTTAAAAAAGATTGTTAAACTAGCTAGCGAAACTCCGCAGACGAGAACCCATCTCGTCTGCGGAGTTTCGCTAGCTAGTACCTAAACTTTTTTGTAGATATAGCAGAATTGCTTCAATTCAGTCATTTCTATTTCCTCTTCCCTTGGTGATAAATATACAGTGCGAGTCTTTATAAAGTGCACATATTAAAAAGGGTGAAAATATAAACAATTTTAGGGACGGAAAAAATGTCAAAAAAAAATTTTTTTTAAATGGTAAAAAATGGTAAAAATGGTAAATTTTCTTCAAAAATCATGAATAATTAATTTATGAGGTTTCTTTTTCAAAAAATTATGGGTTTATTAGCTTGGCCTATTATTAGAGATTATTATTAATTTTGTTTTGTTTTAATATGACATTTAGTTTAAAAGTAGTAACAGTTTGTTTGCATGGGGTACCCAGACGAGAGTAAAAAAAATTAAAAATTAAAATTTTTTTTAGATTTTTTTTGACATTTTTTCCGTCGATAAAACTGTTTATATTTTCACCCTTTTTAATATGTGCACTTTATAAAGACTCATACTGTATTCATATTTACGTGAACCATGAATTGAGTCTCCATTTTACATAGACGTGCTTTCCAAGGCACGGGGCAGGGGGGGGGGGGGGTTTGCGCATACACTTGTACACTATTATCTCCCGCGCCGAAGGCTCGTCTCCGCTGAGATCGGCTGCTATGGCCGAAATTCCGTCAGCAGGAATGTTGCTATTGTTACTGTACGCATAATCAATATCTACTTACTATAACCAACAAACACAAAATTATCCTTACCATCTTTACCACAATCACATAATAAATCTTCTTGTGCTCGAACTGGTCAGTCGCGTACGCATATGTGTTTAGGGCAAACAATCCTTTTAGGAACCCTGTCTCGTCACACAGGTCGAACTGGGTGAAGCTACCCAGACGACACTTCTTTCTAATGTATTCCAGCATGATCCGAACTGGACAGTCTGGGTTGACCAGTAACAGCCTCTCCACGGAAGTGTCCACTAATTCGATCGAAGAACGTCGGCTTGATAGTTCGGGGGCATCTTTGTATGCTATGTAAATGAACATTGTTTGCTTTGGACACAGAGATTTGAAGGGAAAATGACAGTTGGAATTTGAGGTTAGGAATGTTGTTTTTTTTTTTTTTGTAGTTCAAAACAGGTTGTTGTTTTAAGGTTTAATGTTTTGAGAAAGAGATTTGGATGCAAAAGGACTGCCTACTTATTTTGTAGTAAATTAAAGGTTTTTAGTAGAACTATCTTCCTTCCCTTATAATTTCAAGCCATTAGGGCGAGTAAGTAGGTAACGACAACATGGGAAAGTCATCAATCTTCACACATTTGACTTTTGATGGAATTCGATATTGCTTCATGATTTGTTGCACGGATCGATAATCACATATTGCAAGACACGTTCATGTTAGTTTCAACAGAGTTAATAAGGGATCTGATCCCAAATCAAAACATAACATAATAACAGGTTTTTTCCCCCCAAGGGACTGGCAGAGGTGTATCGTACACACGCATTTCGCTAGTAACGTTGGTAACGTTTTAAGTCCCATGTCGGACGGACGTGCCATCAACCAATGCTAGGAAATTTCTGATGGAAAACCCCAAAAACACGAGAAATTCACATATTCTGTGCCTAAGGGTTCGCTCAACAGAAGCTACAGACCGCTAGAAGAAGCACTTAGGTACCTACCTATATTATTCTTATTAAAAGCGAAGCACATATAACTTTTATGATAAGGTTATTTGAGGTCGTTACCCTTTACAGTAATCTTATGAAGAACTAATCGAAGTAACTTATCCTGTTTGTAACTTTAACGCGCTTGCGAAATTATCAGGTGCAGGCAGAGCTGCCGGTCGATTCTGTAAAAATCTCACCGTGAAAGTGAGCACTTAATAGTGTTAATCCCTAGCGAATGACAGCTCTCCAGCACTCCACGCTCACTTCACCCAAGCTTTCACGGTGAGATGGTTACAGAATCGCACGGCTGTTATCTAATACTGGCTAAGATTACATTTTCTTCTAATGTGACATGAAACTGAATTTTAGATAGAGTCAATAATAACAGACTGGCAGGTAACTATGGCACCTGTCCACCGCCCGCAGATTGGAGGCTCTGTTTAAGTAAAAGAGATACATATATTAAATAGTTGATCGCTGACTGCTCATGCCACCGGCGAGTACTCGTTTGTCGAAGCGACAAGAGCTACCAAAGCGAGTACTCCCTCAGCGACACTCGCTTTGCGGATTGCGGGCAGAACATTCGCTGTGAGACCAGCGAGTAATCGCTTGTCGCGCACTCGCTGCTTGTTTGTCACCAGCTCGTTCACTAACTTCTCGTTATGACTGGCAGTGGGACAGGAGCTTTAAGCAACTAAACGATATAGGTAGTATGTACGGTTCACTATTCGCGAAGTAGATACAATAGTTTGAATAAAATCAGCAAAGACCACAATATGTGATTCACTGCGTCTGACTGGTCTAACGGATATTTTCGTCTCTCTGTCCGTCTACTCTGTCAATTATCTTTTTAATAATACTAAATTTTCCATATTATGTTTGTTTCCTAGTTATCCACGATTGTAGAAATAACCATCCAAATACATACGGAAAAAAGAAAAAAAAATGTTTTTTGACTAAGTATTACATTTAGGCACATACGATTTGGTACTTTATTATTAGGAAGGTGGTCCTTTGGGCAGCAATTTGGGAAAAAGAGACCAAAATTTTATTTTGAAAAAAAAAAATACCTGATCTTTGACGTCAGTTTGACATGCGTATCGCGTAATATCGCATAATATTATATGCGTCAATATTTACGCAGAGTGCGACCTAGATAGATAGCCTATTTCAGGCTGCAGGTAGGTAGATACTTAGGTACCTATACAACGTGTAACGTTAAATGCGCAAAACCTCAGACACCCCAACTGATTTTTAATTCAATTGACCTATTTCAGAGAGAAAATAAGTAATTAAAAAATTGTAAAGGTTTTATGTGCTGTTTTAGTTTTAGTGGCCATTCTGATCGTTTCTTGCGTCTGTGACGACGCTTTATCGAGGGAGGAGTCGTCACCGGGCCGCTGCGCCGCGCTGACATTGGCTTGCTTGACCTATTAATAAATAGACACGGCAACGTTTTTAATGAAGATTTTTTGAAAAATGTGACCTATATTAAAAAGTGGTTCAATTAATTCTGCTCGTTATTCTGATCAAACTACTTTCAGGTTTTGCGCATTTAACGTTACACCTTGTATATATCGGTCGAAATGAGGGATATCGCGAATGGCTCGTGACCGATAATACTATTTGCACTTGTGTGAAAGTCTGTACTACTTATTTTTATCTGGACACTGGCGCGCCCCAGATTGATTTCATCGGACGGTCATTCCAATCAGGGAGTCCTTTAGCTTGGGAATAACATCCATATTCACATACCAAGTTTTTTTATTTTTTTATTTGTTAATAATCCCCTTTCAGACGGCCCTGAATTGTTAGACTCACATAAAATCTTAACAATGTTTGGACGAGACCATGACCTCTGAGTTTGTTCCGGCATTTGTTCTTAGGGATCAGTCAGCTAGGAAATGCCGGCACCATCTAGTTTTACAATATTTATTTATTTAAAGGAGAACCAACAGTTATAACAGGCGTAAAAAAAAATCAGTTCCATTTAGATCGTACGCACACATAAAATATACACCTATATAAAAACACAAAAATTACAACGTTTAGGTATATCTAAGCACAATAAACCATTCAAAGTAAACTAAAAACTACTAGAAGAATATAAAACTTGACCATGACCTGTTGCGCAGCCTAATTAGATCTAATAGAATCAATGAAGGCGCAAAACAATACAAATTAACAGGTGTATCGCAACTAGTCCGCCCCACATCGCCAGGTGCGACGAACATTAACCCATTACAATACTCGACGTCACACCTAAAAGTCATCGGACACTGGACCCGCGCAGCCTTGACCGCAAAACAGTTGCGCTCACTCGCATTTCAACCGTTTCTCAACTCAAAGAATCTAACTAAAACGATTCATATTTCATAAGAGAGTTGCAACAGCGGCTGGTGGCGCCGATTCATTCGCAGCCCGCGTCCACGATAACGAGCCGCACAGTCGTTCCGGCACGCGGGAGATTTACACGCTTTGTAAACAAACAACGCGTAATCGAACCGCGAATACAAATACGATTCGAAAGACCAATCGATTCAAAATGATGTGACAATAAAACTGTCTAATTTGAAATCTGAATTACGAACAGCGAATAAAAAAACTTTGTCGATAGTGATGTGAAACAGGAGCATGAGTTTATCCAGTGTATCGAGTTTGGTGACATTTGGGGTGGCAGCCTGGCCACCACCGGGGCCATTACCGGCCTCCTTCCAGTTCCACCACCAAGGGTCAAACTTCGCTGTATTCCTGATACTTTTCGCTCTCTGCATGATGGAGGTGGTGGTTATTAGGATCATAACTGAGGAGCAGGCGAGGGAGCAAGGATCGAGGAGTGTGACGTCAATGTGGTTTGACTTGGACGACGAGTGAGAGACCAAAAAATGTGAATAAATAGTGAAGGGGGACTGCTTAAAGTGTTCGCGTTAAAATTAAGATTGATGTTACAATGTATCTAGTTATTTTCTTAGGCTGAATTAGAATAGTGTTTTTGTTATAATCGGCCAAGTTTCTAGTAGAATTTTAGCTATCTTATGTAAGTTACTTGCCTCTTTGCGTATCTGTATATTCAAATATATTTTTGTGATACAGCAAAACAGAATTCCTGTGCCAACATTGACTAGGTTTTTATAATGCTTAAATAAACATGAAATTTTAAAGTGCCTTTGCTTATTAATTTAAAAATACTTCAACGATAAAATGGAGAGTAAGATCAAATTGACACCTAAGTAACTGAATTTTAGACAGAGTATTACTGAAGACGTGTTGAAAGACGACAGTTCTTCCAAAGCAAATCTACAATACATAAATTATGTTCATATTTTCAAACTTTTTTAAAACGACTCTTGTAAGTACTGTTATTTTTCCTTCTGCTAAGATTATGGAATGTGTCCCCGGTTCATTTAAAAAAAACTATGGAATGCTTGCAAAAACTGAAGACATGTGACACGATCAATGGGCCAAACATACGACCCAGTGGGTCCCGCTTAGTGGCAAACGACATCGCGGCAGGCCCAGACGGAGATGGTGGGACGAGCTGGACTCCGTTAGTAAAGATTGGTCCTTGGCAGCTATGGACATAGAGAGTAGGGAGCCCAGAAGTGGCATTATTAGCTGGAAATCACACTAATATTATAAAGGCGACAGTTTGTGTGTGTGTGTTTGTATGTTTGTTACTTCTTCACGCTCAAACGGCTGGCCCAATTTTGTTGAAATTTTGCACACAGATAGTTTATAACCAGGATTAACACATATAATACTTTTTATCTCGATATTCCTACGGATCGAGACTTATGCGGGTGAAACCGCAGGGCGCAGCTAGTAATAAATACATATTATTTTCATTCAGGAAGGGCTTATTCTAATTCAATTCTTCCATTTTGTTTGTCTGATATAAATGAAGGTCGACTTAAGTTATATTAATTAGTAAATAATTATACCAAAGGCCATCTAAATAAAAAAAAATTAAAATGTTTATTTCATCAACATAAATTAATCACATTGTTGAATTTGGAGTCACCATTTAAGCAAAGATTTGCTTTATACAGCTTTGTTTTGTAATTACCTGGATAAAGTAATTTAAGTGAACTTGACGTAAATTAATTTTCCAGGTGTATCCGGTTAGTTGAAAATTAAGAGATTGAATGGTTTCCGAGAAAACTGAGTGAGGAAAATTAATTGGCTTATTGTAGGGTTATTTATGAAGCAAATTACGTACATTATTTTTAATTTACTGTTTACTCAATAACATCGAATACTTTTCTGGTGGCAACCAGAAAGATCATGACGTTCCAAAGACCCTTCTGTACAATGTGATATATATATTTTTTTACAATATTGTAATATCACCCTACATATCATTCACATGAAATTATTTGTCAAAAAAAAAAGTATAAAAACTTAAAATTGATTATACCACGAACCGACAATGAACTAATTAACGTCCTGCTAATTCATATTAATCAGGCTTGATGACAAAATTTTAATTAAATTAATAATTTTAAGTATTTACCTATATGTATAGATTCGTACGGACGGCTGCACTCATTTAACATTAACAAGGACAATTGTGTTCTCTAAAGGTATTTCATTCTGATCCTTAGTTACGCATCGAGTGCTTAGGTATAAACAAATTTAATCTCACTTTATGCATCTGTAATTCCTGATCAATATTCGTCACAACAGGTCTTTTGCATCCTCCTTATAGTCTTAATTAAATCATCTCATACCACCTTATATTTATCTTAGTTAATAACTCCCATATCCATACCGAATGGAGATATGTACATAAATATAATTACGTCTAGCGATGAATAGCTCCCATTCAGGTCCTTGGACTTCTACAAGATAATAATAATAATAAATAAATATTCAGAATTCAATCAAAACAGCCTATCGCGGTCCATTACTGGCCATAGGCCTCTCCCAGACTGCGCCACAACATTATGTCCTCCGTCGTCCGCATCTGCCCAGCCAAAGTCGGTTATTATTCAGAATTAAGATTGAAATCAACAACAACAACAATTTGCTTAACATTGAAATCTTGGAAATTATTTACACAGGTATTATAATTTTGATAGATATGTTTCAATATCAGGCATTGTCAGAGCAGTAGCAGCGTTTGCAGAGATTCTACAAATATATCATACAATTAATAAGATGCATTATATTATTGTAAACAAGATTGCACTACCAAGTGCATGTTACCACATGTCTGCATCAGCACTGACAGCGCTTTAATTATATCTACACAACATGATCTTTCACCTCGACTCCATTATGACCTGTATTATGATTTACATTTTTAAATAAATTAAGTAAGTGTGTATTTATACTTATATTTTATTCAAATTTTCACTAGATTCAGATATACTATATGCCCAAAAGATCATAATAATATCTTAGGAATTAAATTACGGAGCCATATAAATATTTAACCTGCACAAATGTGTGTGTCTTGAGTGTAAATAAGGGAATTATTATTTAGACACAAAAAAAAACTTTTTTGAGAGCCAGATTTGCCGATTGCAGGCTGAACTTGAGTGTGATAGTGACGTTTAAGCTAATTTTAATTCTCAACTAAATCCGACCTCACAGTTCTAAACTTGCCAAAGTAACTTTGATCTAGATACTACTAGAGCGACAGTTTGTAGCAGACGCTGTAGTTGCAATGCGCTCATATAAAATATGGCAGTTGAGTTCTTAATTATCTCAATTACATAAGATAATTTCAGCAGGAATAAAATAATGACGGCAATAGATTACACACTGGGACATTTCAAGACGCCAAACAGATACAAATTGATGCAGTAAAAACGATATCGCGTCGCAACGCAACAGGAAATCAGACATCTAAACTTCCCTACATGCGTCTGTCAAAGAAAAACTGTATCTTCAGTTGCAACAAGTCGCTCTATTGATGAACTATTTAGTCATTATTATTTACAAATGAAATATCTGGCGAAACATTCCTCGCTACGCTTAGGATTCAAACAATCGCTCTAGCCCTCAATACAATATTTTGGTCCCTTATCACACAATCTACTATTTTCTAACAGTTCTAGAACTTAAGAAAAAGCCTTGCTAAGACTGGTTGTCAGACTTTCGGCCGCCTAACTACCCGTAACGACTGTCAAAGATCCACAAATGACAGTCGGGACCAACGGCTTCACGAGGCACGGTGGGGTCTTAATATGTAAAGATGGTCACCCATCCACAGGCCAACCGTGACGAGCGTAGTTTAACCTGATCGATCGACCTGTGTGGCTGTCATTATTTAGCCACGGGCCCCTCCATTTATTTACTGATATACCTACCCAATCAGAAGTCGTTTTAATATTTGGATACATTATCTGCAGCAATGCACAACGCGACATGACAACACGTTCGGCGCTTGCGCATAGTAATATGAAATACGCGACCCAATGTCGAGAAATCTCCTAAAGATCAGTAACAATAGAAAAAGTAATTGTCATATTAGTGACAGTTGAGCTATATAATGTAATCGGATATTTTACATTCGGTTAGACCTAGCACGATAGCGGATACCGATATAATATTCAAAAATCCTTGTTCGAGATTACATAATTCATCACGCAAATGTTAACTAAGTAAATGAATCATTGAATATTTACATTGTTGCTTGGGTAGCCAAACCTAAAGTACTTAGTACTAGTTAGGTACTTCAGAGTTTTTAATTTTTTACTAACCTATTTTGCCCCACTGCTGAGCAATGGTCTTTCCTATATCTTTCCAGTCTTCGTTATTTTTTGCCACCTCAAACCAACCTCGCAAGAATGAATCTAGATCGTCACGCCCACAGAACATCTTCTTTTATCTGGTCTGTGGTCAAGGCAGCGTTTTCTAGGCCTACCTCGGTGACGATACCTGACTTCAGGCACCCACTGTGTGATGATTCTGCCCCACCTGCCATCATGCATGCTGTAACTGTGACCTGCCCATTCCCACTTTAGCCTACCAGTTTTATCGCCAGCATCGGCGATGATGCCTGTCTTGGAGCGGAGAAAAGATAGTCTGAAACGATTTTTGGGAAACAGTAAGAATCGTCTGAGAAGCATTTGCAGTTTCTATAGGTAGTGGACGCTGCTGTCCATCCTGCCATGGAAGCCGCTAAACAGTTTAGTTGCTGCTGTTTTATTAATACATAAAAAAGCAAGACTTCTGTTGCTAACTCCTCTGGTGTCATGCATGTAGAGGTACATAATAATAATAATAATGTTTATTTCTGATTAACGTTTACATAAAATTAATAAAGACAGACAGAGCACTTAAAATAAAAACATTTAACAAACTGATATATTAGTGACCCCCATGCTAGGAAAATCCTCTAGTATGGGGGCATTCCTCCATTATACATTTAAGTTAATGTTTTTTTAGTAGTATAAGTATATTAAAATGATGACTGCATATGTGTGATGGGGTATGTATGTGGAGGGTGTCCGTGTAGGGAAGTGTGTGTCAGAATGCTATGAGTGTATGGGGATATGTAAGGTGATATGGTGTGTGTGTGTGTGGTGTGTGAGTATAGTGGGTGTGATGTGCTTGAGGCTATTAAATTAGTTTGTAAAAACAATATAAAATATACAACGTGTAACGGAAAGGGGGTATCAACCCTGAAGGAGGTGAATGTGCTCATGAAACTCAACAACTTTCCCCAAAGAACATAGGTCGAAATATGAAAAAAAAATTTGGCCCTCCCATAGTAAATCAATCAGCTGGTAGTCAGTTTTGTAAGGGAGGGCCAAATTTTTTTTTCATATTTCGACCTATGTTCTTTGGGGAAAGTTGTTGAGTTTCATGAGCACATTCACCTCCTTCAGGGTTGATACCCCCCTTCCGTTACACCCTGTATATATATGAATGTGAGAGAAACGCTTTCCAATGAAATTATCGAGTATAACAAAAATAAGTGATTGCCTGATGGTTATTTTTATTAACAGCGGTTGAACTGTCATTTAAATTGTGGTTTCAATAGTTCTTCTGTGTCGTCATAGTTTAGCGACATGAGATATTCTTTAGTTTTTTGTTTGCATTTATGTACGTTTAATAAATGTAGGTTAAGTTTTATGTGCAATTTTTTATACAGTAGAGAGCTCAAGAATGGATAATGACGCTGAGCGAAAGTCGTATTTACAAGAAGCTTGGGACAAGCAGGAATTGGTCTTCTCGATGGAGGGAATCTTTTTGTTGCAGGGGGTGGGAGAGCAACGTGTTTACGCATGATTGTGTGGAGAACAAACTGCTGCCTCATTGTTACAGTTTTGTAATCGATATGTAACTGACGCTTCGGATAGCGAAAAGGTTTACCTCGGAGAACTTTAATCACGGCGCGCTGCGCGCGCTCCACCTTCATGATAGTTGTCTCTGCCGCCCCCACCCCAGGCCGTGATGCAGTACCCCACAACTGATGCACAGCGTGCACTAGAGACCATTATTTTTTAAGGTGTCAATGTGAGCCGACAGTCTAAGTTTTTTAAACAAAAATATAAGTTTTCTTATGCGTGATGAAAGGTATTGAAAGTGGGTTTAACAGGATAGGCAGGCCTCGAGTTGCAGACCAAGATATTTATCACTGGGACCCTGGTTACGGTAGGGCATGCACAGTTGCTATCTTGGATGTGACGTTGGTGTGCTTTGACCTTTATTTAGTGTTCCGGGGGTTGCGCGGAAGGTCGAGCGGTGAAAGTGGTTATTTTTGTTTTCTCAACGTTTAGAGTGAGGCTGTTTTTGGATAACCAGAAAGTGACTTGCCTCAGGACTGCTTCCGCAATGTTCGTAACTGTCTGCCAATCCCGACTGTATGCTATAATCACCGTGTCATCGGCATAGGACTATACTTGTTGATGGATGGGAGAGCTCACAGAGCTCATTTACGTAGATGGAGAAGAGCAATGGACTGACTAGGCTACCTTGGGGCACACCGAAAACTATCGACTCATCGCCACTTACGTGATCTGGACATGATAGAGAGATAAATTGTGCTTGAAGTAAATCTTGCTATAAAGGAATTGACATTGTCCTATTTAACACTAAATACAAATAATATTATGTATCATAGCCAATAACAGCAATACCGTACCGAACAAGAAGCATTATACTCGTAAGTATGACCAATATAACTGAACTGCCAAACTTAAGTGGCAGTGGACAGGGTACATTGTTTGCAGAACAGATTGCCGATGGAGCCGAAAGGTTCTGGAGTGGCGACCGCGTATCGGAAGACGTAGCCTTCAAAGGCCTCCCACAAGGTGGACTGATAACATTGTGAAGGCCGCAGATTTCCGCAGCATGCAGGAAGCACAGAAAGTAGCGGTACTTGGGGTAGGCCTATGTCCAGCAGTGGACCTCTTCCGGCTGGAATTACTCAATGACTCAAATATAACTGATAGAACGTAATGTTTGACTTTAATTGTACAGACGCCAGCACATCAAGCTACCCGAAATTTTGAAATTTTCCCAATGAACCTTGAACCTTATGCTTTAGAGATAAAGTTGAAATTCTATTAAAGAAATTTGACAGATTGCAGTAGCTTGATGTGCTGGCGTCTGTACTTAAGTTAATGCTCTTATCAGTGCAAGTCTCATTGCAGTCATCTTATCTCATCTAACAACGTCTCAAGACTTTTCTGCGTCAAAAATCATCCGTGACGCAATTTTATTGATCTTGGCACGACCTTGACGTCGAGATGAAACCAGTTCCTTATAAATATTCATTCATTATTATTTTTTTCCATTTTGTTAACTGAGCTGATGTCGACTATTCTGCCAGCGTCATCTGTCCACTAACTGATGCATTTTTACCGAATCGCTAACTTATTCATTTTTTATGTAGTCAGATTTCAGGGGTTTACGGTCAAGTTTACTTAATGTAGGTATTTATTATTCATGTTTCCTGTCCAAAATCCTTTGTTTAACCAAATATCAATATTATACAAAAAAAAAATAAACACAACTCGAATAAAAATAATTACGAAGTTCAAAGACTTCATATAATTTACATTATCCATTCTTCCTCATTAAATAGTCATTTACATATCACCTATAAACCAAACAACTTTTAATTACATTTTAATGATAAAAGTGCGTAAACCCGAACATATGAAAGGCCAGAGTGTTACAAATTGCTCAAGTGAAATAGATTGCTCACTCCGTATCAGAAGGGAGATTACCCAAGCATGGCGCCCTGTATATGTCAAAACCTGAGCTAAGTTGATCTGCGACCGTTAAGCAACTGTGAGCCAACTGGTCACTGCGACTAGTAGGCGCAACCAGTTGCAGCTCTTTTGTGAGATCTGCATACTCGATACGGTGTGAAAGGGATTAAAATGTGTGCGTAGGAAGGAAGCTAGTTTTCAGAGCTCCTATCTCCTTTCATGTATCTACGAACAATGCTCAGTTTTTTTATTTGCATAATTTTATTCCAATTCCATTTTATAAAAAACTAGCATCCGCTCGCAACTTCGTTTGCGAACAACTGAATTCCCGACGTTTAAATCCTATTACCCGTTTTCCCGTAGGAATGAAGCATTTTCCCGCGGTAAAAAGTAGCCGATGTTCATCAGGGATAATGTCGGCGTCTAATGGTAAAACAATTTATCAAATCGGTCCAGTAGTTTCGGAGCCTATTCAATACAATAAACAAACAATAAAATCTTTCCGCTTTATAATATTAGTGTAGATAGAAATGCCTACAGACTCACAATCACCAAACTTGCAATCACACTAATATTATAAAGGCGAAAGTTTGTGAGTGTGTGTGTGTGTGTTTGGATGTTTGTTACTTCTTCACGATCAAACGGCTGGACCAATTGTGATGAAATTTGGCACACAGATAGTTTATAACCAGGATTAACACATATAATACTTTTTATACCGATATTCCTACGGGATCGAGACTTATGCGGGTGGAACCGCGGGGCGCAGCTAGTCCATACTAAATCAAGATAGTAACACACATTTTTTTCGTATATAATCATATATTTATATTACACCAAAATGCCTATCACTACATAGTATAAAACAAAGTCGCTTCCCTGTCTGTCTGTCCCTATATATGCTTAGATCTTTAAAACTACGCAACGGATTTTGATGCGGTTTTTTTTAATAGATAGAGTAATTCAAGAGGAAGGTTTATATGTATAATACATGCATAATATAGTAGGGAAACACTGATAATTTTAGAGGTTTCTAATGTAATGTCGTAAATTAACACATTTCTTTGCGCTTACATTATAAACGCTGGCTAAACCCGTCGAGATAGATCAAAATAATGTACTACAGTATTGTACACCTTAAAAAGATCTACAAAAAAGTCCGCGGTGGTATATGTCTATCTCTTAGGGATAACCCACAATAACCATTTTTATCCTATACTTTTTACGAGAAATAATGGCTCTAAAATGATCAGTGTTTCTCCATTGCACCCGTGCGAAGCCGGGGCGGGTCGCTAGTGTTTAATAAATAAGTCGGATTTATTATGTACACATCTGAATGAACTCGCAGATGTAGGCAAATCAATATATCTTATGCATAACCGAACACAACATGAAAAAGATTACAAGGAACACCTACATATTTCTAACTACTCACTAGCACCACGCTAGGTAAGATAGAAACGAGGATCGTGCATTCTAGTAAAAAACCGGTCGGTTACCTTGGTTCTCCTGCGTATTTCTTCATTTCTGATTCGATCACGCAGGGAAACTCCAAGCATAGTCCTCTCCATTGCTCTTTGGGTGACTTTTAGCCTTCTAATAAGGCCCATTGTGAGCGACCACGTTTCAGTGCCACAGGTCATCAGTGGCAACTCGCACTAGTCTAAGATTTTTGTCTTGAGACATTGCGGTATGTGGGACGAGAAGATATTTCGTAGCTTCCCGAACGTTGGCCTACCGAGTTGGATTCGACGATTGACCTCTTTCTCGAAGTTGAACCTACCTAACTGGACAGTTTGTCCTAGGTAAACATACTCGTCTACGACTTCGAGTGTAGCATCTCCGAGCTTCATGAGAGTGGGCGTTAACATGGGCATTTGACATGACCTTCGTTTTGTCCATGTTCATTTTAAGTACCACTCTTTCGGAGACTCTACTGAGGTCATCGAGCATCGTACTGAGTTCCTCCATACTCTCAGCCATGACTACGATATCGTCGGAAAACCGAAGGTGAGTTATGTACTCACCATTGATGTTAATACCAGCCCCTTTCCAGTTCACAACCTTGAAGACATCCTCCAGTGCAGCGGTGAACAGTTTCGGAGACGGAACCAAATATTCGAAGACATGTGGTATTTACCAACCCGCACTAGGAGACGACAGATGGGAGGCCTGTCTCTCTGCATTTGGAACATTATTGGCTGATGATGCATCGAAGGTTGCGGCCATTACAACTTGGTCACTACTAAAATCATATCACAGCTTAAACTGTTCTTACTTCGTTTGAAAAAACAAAAGAAGATAACTTTTTGTCAGATTCAGGAGATGTGACGATATTGTGAAGCGGAAAATGTTGATTATCCTCCTTTCGTTCATTGTGTAGTCCAGTGCAAGTTAGATTTAGTATATGGCCTTGTCTGTTTGTACCTGCGACACAATCGAAAGTATACTACTTATCACGGCGGTTAAGACAACAAACAGGCGTTGGAAAGGTTTCGAGTTCGATCCCATATAGCGAAACCACGTTTAATTCTAGCGTTAACACACAAAAAATAATTCAAACAGTCCATTAAAACCACTTTCAAGTAAACAGCTGAGGAAATTTTGGTTTTACTAAAATATTTTTCGCATAATTTCGCCAGACAGCAGCGATTGCGTTGTCAATTAATAAATCTTGTTAAACGACTACGGATTGTTATACATTAGGTTGGTATTGTTGCAACTGTTGGCTCTCTTTGTACTTAAGAAAATTTACATCACAAATCAAGTCGTTCCTTGAGTGTTACACGAGTAAAAGTCATATGAAAAACTATCTGCCGCACTACGGACCGTATTCGTATTCCGAAAAGCATTCAATAGTAAACCCATAAATCTTTTAGATTTTTTACGAAATCTTGAAGCTAGGTAACTGCGTGTCTACTTATTTTGTTAAACGCCACCATGTAACATCACGACAAAAATGTATTAATAATTATATTTACTTATTATCTTGATGTTTGCTAACAAATCGCAAGATACCGAGCCTATATAGCAATATTTTCGTAACTCCACGCTGTAGCCGGTCTTGGGAGCCCACAAGACATTATATTAGTAGTTTTCCGTCACCGGGACGGGCCTTGCCTATGACTCAACGCGTTTCCCAATTACGTAGCATTTGCAAGTTAAAACAGTAATGAAAGATTTATTTGTCCATCTTGTGCGTGCGAAATGTGATGATCGAATGGTCTTGACATTATTTTGGGTAGATCTTTGATGAAATTTTTATGTTTATGGGTGCATATTTATAGTGGAAGCCACCGCAATGGTTGGGAGATGTGACACGTAGGTTCGATGACCTGATAATTTAAAGTTATTAATTGAAATAGCTAAAAGTAATAATCATCACTCAATTTAATTATGGGGTCATAACGGAAAAGCACATGTGTGAGTACTGTGTACCTACTATAAAACTACCATTTATAGAGTAGGTACGTCTTTCATTGACTTTAATATGCCCTGGCCGCTGAGTGTAGGTATGGCATGCTCACTGTAATGTCTCGCTGGTAGTGGCGTGAGTATTAATTATTAGCTCCCTTCAAAATGGTTGAGATGAATGGTGCTGATCCATACGTTATGTTCGTGAACGGGCGCCGTCAGCAGGGATTGGTCATCTCTTAGCTGCTTCGGCGTATTTATAATTAATTTTACTTTTTTTTTTAATATGCACGTCTTTCTTCACCGTTCTCGGATGTATAATTTCAACATGAATGATGTAACCCATATTTTGCAACAATATTTTGATTTAAAAGAGTGTCCGTGGAGTTTCTTGCCCGTTCTTCTCCATAGGAACCTACTACGCTTTGGAATGGGCAGATAGCTTAATTTTTTCAATTGTTTGATAATTCTGTAGTGCCTACAATTGGTTTATTTGAAAAAAAAAAAAATGCTTTGAGCTCGACATTTTGGATGACCTTAGAAAATTATCTTTACAAAAGGAAGTAGATCCGCTATAACCTCCAGTCGGATTTAACGGGCTTAAAAAAGACAAACAACACTTTTCAGATTTGTCCACATATCGTAAAATAGGCAAATTCATAAGATCGCAATATATGCAAATCCTTTCACATTATTCATGTTGGTGAATAATAAAAAGTAAAAAATAAGCTTTCTGTCATAACGCCGCGATGTAGCAACGTAAGTACTTTATTTGAGCAACAGCAGAGAATGAACAGCTAAAGTTACACATAATACACATGTTCAATTTTGTAACAATTATTATTGTAGTATGTACCTGATCATTGTATGGAGCCAATTCTATACAACGTGTAACGTTAAATGCGCAAAACCTCAGACACCCCAACTGATTTTTAATTCAATTGACCTATTTCATAGAGAAAATAAGTCATAAAAAAATGTAAAGGTTTTATGTGCTGTTTTAGTTTTACTGGCCATTCTGATCGTTTCTTGCGTCTGCGACGACGCTTTATCGAGGGAGGAGTCGTCACCGGGCCGCTGCGCCGCACTGACATTGGCTTGCTTGACCTATTAATAAATAGACACGGCAATGTTTTTATTGAAGATTTTTTTTTAATGTGACCTATATTAAAAAGTGGTTCAATTAATTCTGCTCGTTATTCTGATCAAACTGTTTTCAGGTTTTGCGCATTTAACGTTACACGTTGTATAATATAGTGTAGCTCCCCGCTGATCTCGTGGTCGCAAGCGCGACTGCTGAGCGTGAGGTCCTGAGTTCGATTTCCACGTCGGGCTAAGTGTTATTGGGTGTTTCCATTGGGAATTTCTTAGTAATAGCCCGAAGTTTGGAAGTTGGTGGTGTGATACCCCCGTGTCTCGGAAAGCACGCTAAGCCGTTGGTCCTGCCCCTGATCTCTCTCCGGTCGTGTCGGATTGCCGTCACATCGGACTATGAGAGTCAGGGAAGAAACAGTGCACCTCTGTCTGCGCACACACTTGTGCACTATAATGTCTCCCGCGCCGAAGGCTGGTCTCCGCTGAGATTCGTTACCAGGGCCGAAATTCGTTCTTGAGGACTTTTTTTTAAATGTAGGCACTTTTATATATATGTTGCTAAGACATTTTAATTTAAATAGCCTCCTTCATAATGAACAGTATGGCTTTACAAAAGGTCGTTCGACTACAGATGCGGGTGTTGCTTTGCTGAAACACATATTTAACGCATGGGAGAGCTCGCAAAATGCTATCGGAGTTTTCTGTGATCTTTCCAAAGCCTTTGATTGCGTGCACCATGACACGCTTTTGCGTAAACTACGTCATTACGGTGTCCAAAACGAAGCTCTCAACGTAATAAATTCTTATTTACATAATAGGTTCCAATGTGTAGATGTTAATGGTGTGAAATCTTCCGGGCTACCAGTTCAGTTAGGTGTACCGCAAGGCTCAATACTGGGCCCATTCCTGTTCTTAGTTTATATCAATGAACATCATCATCATTCCATTTAAAGGGAATCTGTGACGTTGTACTGTTTGCTGATGATACATCTCTTATTTTTAAAGTAGACAGGAATAGACTAGATTTTGACGAGGTAAACAGTGCACTTTCAATAGTTACGGATTGGTTTACGTCAAATAACCTAGTTCTTAATGCCAAGAAAACGAAATGTGTAAAGTTCGCCTTACCCAATGTTAGAAATCTAGGACCCAACATCGTCTTAGATAAAGAGGCGCTTGAGACTGTGAGCTCAGCAGTTTTTCTGGGTATAACAGTAGATGCCAAACTTCAGTGGGGACCACATATATCGAGCCTAGCAGGAAGGCTCAGTTCGGCTGCCTACGCCGTCAGGAAAGTAAGACAATACACTGACGTTGATACAGCTCGTTTAGTATATTTTAGTTATTTTCACAGCGTTATGTCCTACGGTATTCTGCTGTGGGGCAAAGCAGCTGATATACAAAATATATTTGTCCTTCAAAAACGAGCTGTTCGAGCTATTTACCAGCTAGGTGCTAGAGTTTCTCTAAGAGATTTATTTAAAGATATTGGTATTCTCACGGTTGCATCACAATTCATATTTGCCAACATCATATATATTAGGCAAAATATACACTTGTATACTAAAAACAGTGATGTTCACAATGTTAACACCAGAAATAAGGACAAACTACGTGCTCCCTTTCACCGGCTTCATAAGGTTCATAACTCATTTGTTGGGCTTGGTATAGCCTTTTATAACAAGCTACCCTCTTCTTTGCTAGATTTGCCTTTTAATGCTTTTAAAGCTCAAGTAAAATCCAACCTTTGTTCAAAGGCATACTACTCCATCAACGACTACTTAAACGATAAGAATAGTTGGTCGCCCTGATTAACTCAAGACAATGTTTATGTTCTTTCTCCAGAATTAGATTACTGTTAGGTTATATGAGCTCATTATACAATTGTTTTTATTGGGCTGTATAAGTCAAATCAGTTTAGTTTTATTTTTATTATATTATTGACATAATCAACCCATTTAAATGTTTTCTAATGTGTTGATTGCAATATGTGGTTAGCTAGTGACCTCGACGATTGATCATATTATTCTTACCTGAGCAACCGGCAGCAAGTTCGTCATGCTCCCTCAGATGTCACTGCTTGCGGTAGCGTCGGGGGTCGGGTTGCCTCCTTCCCTCAAATATGGCGAGGGGGTAATGGCTGATCTTTGCGTTATGCTCGTGAACGTGTGCTGCTTGTGGTGACTGGTCGTCTTGCTGACCATGGTTTTATTATTGTTATAATTAGTAATAACTTGTTTATTTAGTTTCCTTCGATGGTCCTAGTTTATCATTTGTGACTTCAAGCGACAGCTATGTATACAGAACCCAGCATTGCATAAATATGTTAGCGGTCACGCCCTTCATACCTGGACGCTTTTATTTAATTTTCAATTATTAATTTTTGCTTGAGTACCTACGTATAATTTTTTATTGTATTTCTTGGTATATTGGCGTTGCTAGCTGACATATGGCAAATAATTAAATTTAGTGTCCTGTGTCTTGTAATGTTAATTACTTTGCATACCTTGTATTGTATTCAGTCAAGTATTTTCTAACTGAACAGACAGCTGTGCTGCTGGGGAGTTTGTTGCGCCACTTCTTCTTCCCAGCGAAAGCACTAGGAAGTGGTGAAGGGCGGGCGTTTTGGGGGACTGTCTTTTGTAATTTTGACGTTCGAAAAGTGCTGATTCTCAGCCTAGTTTGAATAAATGACTTTTGATTGATTTTGATTTTGATTTATAATGCTATTAGATTGTATCGTGGTGCTCATGAAAATGTCTCGCTGTATGGACCCATAGGAGGAAATACAGCAAGCAAATAGTTGCTTGTTGATGAACTTAACTCAGTTTGAAATAGTCTTTTTGAGCCGATTTTTTTTTTCAGCCGTATTATTATGGTTAGATCCAGTTTACTTTACCTCGTAAAAACCCACCACCTAATTGAAACGATTTCGAATAATCACTATGCTTGGCAAAACGGATTTGTGATCGCAGATCCCTTTTTAGTTTTTACCAAGTTATAACAAATCCCGAACTAAACATCCACGGTCTGGGTTTTTCTATAGCATTTTATAACTGAAGTCGATAATAATGCTCGCCTTCCTTACTTCGTATTTTATTAAGGCTGTAAGCTGTAATGCCAAGTTATCTTATCCGATGGGTTTTTAATTCGCTCTATGTGCTCATCAAGACTAATTGGACAGGTCTTAGGAAATAAATACAATAGCACTATAAGTTACAATGTCTAAAAGAATATGGTGAAAGATTGTTTTGATTGCGATCTTTGTGCTATAATACAACAACTGAATTCTTTTCCCCTATTCCCTTCACTCACAGCATAAATTTCATTTTTTTCATTTGTTTCTTATGATATTAAAGAAAAACGAAGATGTTTTTTGTGCACAGGTTTTAGTGCATTTAAAATTGAGCTACGACTACGAGTATACTTTTACAGCACACAAAAGGTCAAGTTAATTAGGTAGTATTTCTAGTTATTAGTGCAGCTTGAAATATTGTCATACTTATCATTGTGTCTTATCTTGTTTCCAGGAACGAGCCTAGAAGATGCATCACATCTTCGCAGGACGACGGTGTGTGTCGTAGCTGCGGGGGCGACAAGCACGGCGGGGCTCTACCTTGCATCTGTTATCCAAGGGAGTGAGTATGCCGTATTTTACCATAGCGTAATGAATGTTATTCGAAAAACGTCCAATACTGGACGAAAGACACACAACTTTACCAAAGTCAGTCATCATATCGGCCGGTCGATTCTGTAAAAATCTCACCGTGAAATCATAAGTGAAGTGAGCACTTAATAGTGTTAATCCCTACCGAATGACAGCTCACTCCACGCTCACTTCACCCAAGCTTTCACGGTGAGATGGTTACATGATTATATGTTATTGTCGTACAACGTGGCAATGCCGCCAGTCTCTTGGGTACACATTACCAGTCGACAGAGATACAGAGGAATTTTTCGACGCCATATTTTAGTTTGTCAATAGTTTTACTCGGGTTAGATATTACATTTTTATTTTAATAGTTGATTAGTTAATTTAGGATAAGAAGTTCATTCATTGTATTTACATGTGATTTTATCCTGCGTTTATACAGCGTTAAGTTACGGATTTGTTGTTATTAGTAGACAGAAATCCTTAGCATGAGCGGCGCCTGCTGTTCTTTCTTGTCCCAAATCTAAGATCACTGTTTTCTTACCAATGGATCTACAATATCTCACTACCAAAGAATGTATGTTATACGCACAAGGCGATGGGTAATAAATAATTAGTAAATACCATGCCTTAGTAGGAATAAATAAGCGCACTATCTGAGCCTTCGCGATATGGTGAACCATATTATAGGTAGTCACATCATGATGACATGGTCAGAAAGGGAATGACCACCGACATGACGACTAATAGAGAAGTATAGAAGTATAAGACATCTTGCGTCGACCGCAAATTAATCCGAGCCATCGCAAAACTGTTTTTCTGGGATCAATAGGCTTTGCTCCAAATATGTGCTCATTGAACTCGTTAGTAAATTGCATTAATTTATCATTTAACATCGTTTATATCATAATAATTATTGGCGTGTGTTCGATCTCACGTGTAGTCTGCGACCTTGATGGGGATTTTCACAGAATACCTAATTTTTATCTGCTTTAGTGTGTGCGTCATGGCTCGTACTGTGAATAATGCAGTCATATATCATCTGAACAAAATCGGACTGCGGGCTCCTTCTGCTTTTCTGCGCAATCCTTATCTGTTGCATGCTCCTAGGGTAGGAACGAATTACAGACGAAATTCGTAGTTAATTAGAGCGAGTCATACGTATAATGCGGTCTGCCGGGACGTCGACATCGATGTTTTCAGTACCAGCATCTCAAAATTAAAAAGGACTCTTTGTGATTTCTTTTTTGACCAGGTAAGCTGATAAAATCTATCGACTTGCGTGGTCGAGAAAGAGATCGCAGAGATGTGTTTCAGACAGAGTAGATTGTTATCTAGTAACAATTTACTCTGTTTGAAACACATTTTTACCTTTTTACATTAGTTATGTTTCTACGCAAAATGTCTACCTTCTCAAATATTTTTTTTTGTTGTAACATGCTATCTGTGAAAACTTGTAATTGGCCTTATTTCTGTTACTCTTAATCGTGCCAAAGTTTTTAGCTGTAAGTTTTCCAAAAACTGTAAAATAAAATAAAATAAATATATCACTTATGAAATGGTGATTTAATGTTATCACACGGCTAAAATAAAAATTGACTCTATTTTAGTATTATGATTTCGTTGTTCTGCCTCGTTGGTCTAGTGGACGCAAGAGCGACTGCTGAGCGTGAGGTCTTGGGTTCAATTCCCAGGTCGGGCAAAGTGTTATTTATTGAATTTTTTCATTAGGAATTTCCCTAATTGCATTTAGTAGCGCCCTATTACATGGTACTTACACATATTTGGTGAAATGTGGGTATTACTATAGACTCCTGCCGAACCCCTTGGGAAATAATGGCGTGATGATATAATTTAACTATTTTCTCTTGCTAATTCCAGGCTGGTGAAGTTCGAGACAGGCGCGTGGTTTCTGCACCAGGTGCAGCGAGCCATCAACGTCATGCCGTGGAGCGTCTCCACCGACAAGCTCGAGCAGATAGGTCAGTAGACATACTGCTTCATTTTAGAGGAACATTTCAGGGTCTGATCATCACGAATTTGCTTGAGTTTTGTAATCAAACGATTACAAAACTCAAGCAAATTCGATTTACAAAATTAACTGCAAAAATCCTGATAATGGGAAATCGCTTATGCTGTTTTCTACGAGTTTCCATAGCCAGGGATCGGATTGTCAAGGTATTTTGATTGGAAATTGAATTTTATCTCGCCGTGAGAATATGTAGGAGCTCGATGCAGGCAGACAGCTGGATAAAAGTGGCCGAGGATCGAGTTGAATGGCGTGCGATTCGAGAGGCCTATACAACGTGTAACGGAAAGGGGGTATCAACCCTGAAGGAGGTGAATGTGCTCATGAAACTCAACAACTTTCCCCAAAGAACATAGGTCGAAATATGAAAAAAAAAATTTGGCCCTCCTATAGTAAATCAATCAGCTGGTAGTCAGTTTTGTAAGGGAGGGCCAAATTTTTTTTTCATATTTCGACCTATGTTCTTTGGGGAAAGTTGTTGAGTTTCATGAGCACATTCACCTCCTTCAGGGTTGATACCCCCCTTCCGTTACACCCTGTATACAGCAGTGGACTGCTCTATAGCGTAGCAGAGTTTAGTCCTATAAGTGTAGTTTTACAGTCATCCCACGCCCATGCTAATGACTATAAAATAAAAATCAATAGTTATTTATTCAGTTGGGCTGAGAATTAGCACTTTTCGAACGTCAGAATTACATAAGACAGTCCCCCAAAACGGCCGCTCTTCACCATTTCCTAGTGCTTTAGCTGGAAAGAAGATGTGGTGCAACCAACTCCCCAGCAGTAGGTACAGCTGACCGATTCATAAGGCTGTTCATTTATTACGTAAGATGATTAGAGGGAGAAATAAATAAAAATAAGACTAATTTGAACGCCCTCCGCGTTCAAATTAGTCTTATTTTTATTTATTTATTTATTTTTATTTTACCATTTATGTACACACATATATAAACAGACAAGAAAAAAAAAACAGAACAGAAAAATAGGTACAAAGGTGATGCTTATTTCTTAAGAAATCTCTTCCAGCATACCTGCGATAGGGCATTAGATAGAGAGATGTAGACAGCGTGTGAAAGAGTAAAGGAGACGAAAAAAATACATAAAATCGTAATCAATTATTTACTTAAAAAACTAAAAAAATACTATTAGAATATACTTACATACATACATACATACATACATACAAACATACATACTTCTAAAATAAATATCACTATGAAGTTAATAAATATCGCGTAATCAAAATAATAAATACATACACATCTATGATGAAGTAGAAAGATAGTGTTCTTTTACTCTTTTTTTTAAAAACTGCAATAGTTTGGCAGTCCCTAGTAGTCCCCTAGGTAGTGATTTTTTTCTTACGTGGGAGTGGGAGGGATCTAGATTGCTCTTACGTAAGATCTCAAAAGTAAGCAAAGAGTCGTTTTTGATATATACTGATATCTACAATAATTTCAAAGAAAACACACACTCAAATCATCTTACGTAATAACAGCCCTATACCTAATAATGACATTACAATGCGCAGTCTTTGGATATTATAGTTACCGCTACATTTGTCAGTTCTAATGGCAATATACTACGAGTACATACCTACATTGCAACTGGCAAAAACTTGTTGACGCATAAAGTTGATCTTTAAACGCTCCTGCACACTTATATGGCTGTGTTTCCTAACTTCACTAACGCTTGCAGTGTTCCTACCAGCCAAGGAAACTTTACTAAACGTAGGAAGGCTTAGTTGCTGTATGTGGAAATATATATACTTAACTTGACTTTCAACAATTTTCTTAGACTTAGGCTACCTTTCCACCGGGGATCTGCGAGGGTGCGTAGCGCGGGATGTGTTTGTTAAGAACCAATAGAATCACTTCTTTTACCTAGCATCGCTCGGCGCAGTTCTAGTGGAAACGGCTCGGCGGAGCGAGGTTTTTGTACGTTCAAAACAAGGGAAGGATGTGTGCTAGGGATGTGTTGCGAGAGATGTGTGCAAGGGACGCGAGCGAAAAAATATCAGTCACTAGAATTTATTACAGCTCTTTTGACACACAGAAGACTGCGCATATTTTGGATACGTAACCATATTAAATATCATATACTACATGGAGAATGTTTTACTTTTTTCGCTCGCATCTGAAAAGAGCCCGCTACACATCCTCGCGCCATACATTTGCACATTGTTTCGAGCTTAGTAACGCATCCTCGCACTACACATTTGCACACCGTTCACCGCTAGCACATTTCTGGTGGAAACACGCACACCGCTTCTCAGCCTCGCTACGCATCCTCGCACCACCCAGCTACCTCGCACATCTCTGGTGGAAAACCAGCCTTATGGCGTACCTGTTTCTTGTCGTTGGCCACATGTCGTCACCAACTTCCAACAGCCTGCACTCATGTATCCATAGTATTATACGAGTCCTGTTAAAATTGGATCTAGGCTTTTTACTAGAAATTAGCATGTGGTCTAACTTTCATATATTGCATTGTAAATTAGTATACCTAGCACCTATATTTTTTGGTAGACACCAAACGTCCATTAACAGTTTGCGGGACAATAAACACCACACAATTTTGTCTCGATCAGTATCCTTCAACCAATTAACTAATTAAGCTCACATTGCTCACCGTGCCTTACACTTTCAGATGAGGAATGCGACAGCTTCGACATGCCAGGGCCCAGCGATGCTACTCGTGGGGAACTGAAGAAGATCAGAGAATTCTTGGAGACAATCTCCGCGAAGTTAGCAGGCGGTCCGCTAGAGGGCACTAGAGTCGCGCCGCTGTACGACCATCCAGCCTGTAAGTAGTAGTTCTTAGTTCTTGTAATAGATGGCGTTATTGTTTTTCAATGTTGGCGATAGATGGCGTTATGAGGTTCATTTTATTCGAGCCACAGAATATTACAATAGGTTATTTTTAATTGAGGCATAGTTTCATTATGAACAATCATTTGAATACTTCAATAGTTTAAAATATGATGATTTCAGTAATTAGTGCATATAAATAATTAGTTAGCGTGTTGAACAAAAATTCATCATTACAGCAATAGATTTTAGCATGCCTAGATGTGCACTGGCCCCATAAATTGCATTGTAAATATCATATTTTCAGTCATTTTGATTATTGAAATAAGGCTATAATTAATACATCAGTTTGCAAATATTTATTTGTATTACTAGAATATTTATAGCCAGTTTTACCTGATGATTCTTATGTGCATGCATACCATATCTAGCGTTGCTATATACTTGCGTAGATATTCGCATGTTCGAGCGATACCACGCGAGGCTGCGCGGTGCTCTGACGTCACTTGCGATCGCGCTACGAGACGCGCTCACACGTAAGCTAGCGATAAAGTATAGCATGCACTGTGACATTAACTTTAGCAACATTGAATTCCGCTTGCAACATTTTTTTTTTAAATAACATTTTTGGAGTGTGTTGCATGTAGGTCTGTGATGTTTTTGATGTTCGATCGGTTAACTGGTACATAAACTTGTGCATACTTTTATTTGATAGTACGACACTTGTATATAAATAAATTTAAAAAAAAATGCAACAGTTTATGGATAACTCGTATGACATAAGTAGGCACATAGTATATTGCACTTGCATGTTCTTTGTGTTTTTGATTTTGCATTTTGTTACAACTACGGCTGAAAAAAACAGCCAAAATGCACTCAATTCCAATACCATGCCGCACTATCAAGTTTTATATTTGCATGAACTAAAATTGAATATATGTATACAACGTGTAACGTTAAATGCGCAAAACCTCTTAAGGGGTCATTGTACTCATCATTATGAACAACTTTTACTATGGGACCAAACCGGAAATCGCGAAAAAAAAATCAGCTGTTCCCTACATTTTGACGAGTTACGCGAACATAAATGTAGGGAACAGCTGATTTTTTTTTCGCGATTTCAGGTTTGGTCCCATAGTAAAAGTTGTTCATAATGATGAGTACAATGACCCCTTAAGAGGTTTTGCGCATTTAACGTTACACGTTGTACATATATTAAATGAAGAAGGACCTTGCAAAGCCAATTAGCTTACCAGTATTGAAAACGCCTACGAAAAATGTGTTTTCACGTTTGAGCTATATTATGTTTCGTTTACATATTTTGTAGGCGCTTGAATAACTCTTACGCCTCTCTGTCTCTAACCAATACTTCTTTATATCTTTCAGTTTTCTATTTTTTTTTTTTCGATTAAATCTTGTTTAATAATAAAATATAGCAAGGTTTAATTTTGGTACACAGTAAAACTCCAATGAGTTATCAACTTAGATGTATAAAATGTATGTGTACTACTGAATAAAAAAATAACGTCCTCTTTTGTCTCTGTAACTTATTGTAACTATTTTATGTAGGTATCTACGGACATGGATATGTACCTACCTTTAATGCTAGTCAGTGTTTTCATCATAGAAAATATACAAACCAAAGATAAATTGCCAATGTTTTCACATCGGGATGTCGACCCTGAAAAAGACATCAACGCGTTTCTCACTTCACAAAATCTAAAAAGCAGCAAATTACGTATACCGTACGTATAACGTAAACTACTTCAGTAAATTATTAAATTGGTTTAATTAGTAACCAATCATAGGTCAAATTATAGCAAATGTCTTAAAGAAATTGAATAATAATTTTGGATATTGAATTTCTGTTCGACGAATGGGTAAACCACTTTTTTGGGCAAGTCGTTCACCTTTGCAAACACAAGAAGGGTATTTGGTAGTAGAGTAAGCAAAACAATTGAAAAATGTGCTAATTTAGGGAAAATATGTTGCGGTTTAAGCAACCTATACTCAAACTACTTATTTATATCTGATTTGAAAATAAAAGGTTTCGCTGGTGATCATGAAGCAGTTTTACGAATTTGCTAAAGACAGGACAGGACATTTTTCTTTCTCAATCTCACATTTTCCTTAATATAACCTAACACTGTGAAGAGAACTGACACTGGACTCTCACTATGTAGAGAAGAAATATAAGCAATAAGCACCGCTTATTGTATATGTTCTCATTTTTATAACCTTAACACTCCAGTAGGCGCGCCTCAACTTGGGACGTTAGTGCTCGCGTGCTCTACTTACGTAGAGCACTTTTAATTTAAAGATTTTTCAAGGAAAGTTTCATGAATAGTTAAAAATATGCTTTCATGTTTAAGATGGCTTTATTATGAATACTAAATGAGGCACAAGGAATATATAATGTAATGTAATGTAGAGGAATACTATGAGTGTGTCCATGAGTGACCTTCAATTTGCGCTCAAATTCTAGGAGTGCGTTCTACAATGGTAGAACGCGCGCCTACTGGAGTGATAAAGATACCCAAACATAATCCATAAATAACAAGTACTTTCCCAAAAACCCACAAGATTAGCCGGTATTGCTAAGAAATTGTTTTTGCCACCTGTCCTGTGTTTTCTTCTTAATTTCGAAGAGCATCTGACACAGCACGTCGCTTCAGGTTTTGCCGTGACGTCAGTTTGACGGTCAACGTTTTTACTGACTCAACTTTGAACCTAAATTAACAAAAGCTGTTTGTGCGCAGTAATAAATGTATGATCAAAACTCGTTGCTTATGTTGTTATTGTTGATGCCAAAGAGACAAGACGAATGTTCCTTAATTTGTATAATGTTTCTCTTTTAAAAGTGCCATTCATAGGCCATTCATTACTTAGCGAGAATTAGTAACCTTCTACCTTAACTGCCATAAATAATTTGAATAATCTTCATGTTCATAGTCTTAATCTTTATTGTGGATCATAGGTAGGTAAATGTACAAACAAACAATGTTCTTATAAGTTAAAATAGGATCAGCTATGTCCCGCCGCTTAGGCATACAATAACAATCATTCAATAATTGAGATTAAGGTATTTAAATAAATCAAAATACACCAATTTAATAAATGTCAGAAGTAACTATTATTATTATACAAAAATATATATTATTATTAACCACAGATGTTAATTAATTGAATCTCAAAAAAAATACTAGTAGATAATCAAATAGTAGGTATCTTTAAAGTTAGGGCTCTTTCCCACGGCAATATCGAGGTTTGCCGGATACCTACTGCAAACGGGATGCTTGTGTGAATATGTATATTTAAACACGTACACCACTAAACGGGATCCTGCAAAACACCGTGCCTGCAAAAAACGAGATCTTGCCGTGGGAAAGTTACTGTACAAGTGATTTGTCAGTTAAGAAATCTTTTACCAAGTAGTAAGCATTTGTCCACTAACATGTCAAACAGTATTTTTATTTTTTTATTATTATTTTTGTATTTCTTGAATGTTTTTTATAATACCCGGGATTTTATTAAGTATACGTAGAGCCGCACAAAATATTTATTTAAAATATACTTTCGTAGAAGAAATGTGTCTTGCTAGCAACTGTGTTTAACTTATCGCGATACCGTATTCGGGTCTCTTGTCATTTTCCTGCCCTTAATATTACTTGGGGTCGGCGCAATACGTTTTCTCCTTCCATTCTCCTCTGTCAATTGTCACGCTATTCTCATTCTTCACACAATCCATCCATTTTTTCTTTGGCTTTCCTCTCTTTCTCCATCCATAACTATATTAGTCACTCTTATGTGTAGGTACTCTTAACATGCGTTTCTTACCGCCTTATCATATACCTAAACCGAGATAAACAATTCCATTTCCACTTTTCTATCACTGGAAAACTACCTAAACTACTATCATAAGGCATTAATTAATTATGAATCTTTACCAAAATAAGCTTCTCCGTATGCGTTTAGAAATTTAAGAGAAACTTGATTGATTTAATTGCACCTTTTGCGACATACTAAGGGACGGCGCACACGAGCAACTTTTATATCAGCAACTGATTTGTCTCTCACATCATGTCTAAGGGCTTGTGACAAAGACGCGACAAAGACTGCACTTTCATAGAGTTGATGAGAGAGATAAATTAGTTGCTGAAAAAGAAGCTGCTCGTCGCTTCACGAATGTTGACTAGTTGCTACACTTCTGTCAATGAAAAACTCGATATAACTCGGTTACATTTTCTAAAAAAAAATAGGTGCATTATTTTCATGTATTTCTTCCGCGTCTGACCCGCAGTGAACTGATGTTAATTATAATGGAGCTGGTGCCATAACTAAGTATAATTAATTCATGTCTTTCCATGCGACTGCGTGTACTGTGTTGTCAGATTTTGTATTGGAATTAAGGCCTGTTACAAAACTGCGCGTAAACGCATGATTTCTTCGTTGAAATTATACTATTCGTTGGTTGGTATAAATAACAATTAATTGGTAAAGATAGTTCGTTTTCTCCTCTAAAATAATAATAAAGCATTTTTTTTTTATTATTTGTCTATTTATTTAGCAATAATCGTTCTCGTGATGTATGCTTAGGCAAAAACTCACGGAGACCTGATTTGAAAGCTCTAATTTGCGGATTCTATTGAATATAATCCATCAAAACAATTTTTCTCATATTACAAACATCATTTACTTTTATAATAATAGAATACATTTTTGTTAAATGCCTTATAAATAAAGAAAAAACGACTGGGCGTAATTAAATTTCCTATTGGAAACAAGTCTGAATATCTCCGAACTTCTACATCATTTTCACGTGGTATTTATACCAAAATAGTCTCCAATAATTTTTAAACAATATCAATTTAAAAAAATGGATACTTTGATTTTTAATAAATAAAATAAAAGTACTATATATTTCATTGCGCCGGTGATGCGCTCTCGCCCTGGCTGGAGGCTTTAATTTATTGAGGCATCCACAGGCCAGCCCGGTTAAGCACACGACAACCTCATTCATAGGTTGAACTGCGAGAAGCCATTTATAAACAAACAAAACCATAATAATAAGATGCGCGCTCAGTACCAAAATGTAAGAATGCTCTTAACATAAAATCCGTACGGAATCTTCTTCTTAATAATCCAGAGCGATCGATACCCGACAGTATCTGAAAGTAACCTTTCAATCATGACTTTGTGTGAATATATACCACTAATTATGTGATGCCAGTGATGCTACCTTCCATGGTATAGCACAAACATCCAGTGTTTAAAGCCATTTGGATAAAGTATTTCATTGAATTATTACAGTCGACCAAAATAACAGCAGCCGTGAGATGAGATTTGACCATTGATTAAATATGGCCTCAGAAATCGAAGGAAAGCGCCACATAACCAACTTTAGAAGTCCATGAGCAGTTTTTACTCCACCACATTTTTACTCCACCACATTTCCCAATCTCTACCGAGCTTAAAACCTGGCAACACCTACCCTACACTGCAACGCTCGACTTCGCCCGAACACATCCAACACGCTTCATTTGTAATGAGTATGCCCACTGCATCGCACATGCTAATTATAACTATAAGCCGCTCATAAGCTGCATACGTATGCTCCACAAATACAGATCAAGGAACACTTCGTATGACAATGACGCTAAACTCTGCGATAGAATTACAACTCACGTCCTGTGGCTCCTAACGATTTTTCTTAGTAATTATATGAACGTGGTCTTTTTAATTTACATCAGTATACATTACCGGTAAGGGTAATTAGTTTTGCGGGAGGAAAATAAAAGAGAATTACCGTTAATTGCTCATCAGTAAACAACCGGGACTGTAATAACTATAAACATGGCAGTCAGTCGGTAGGTACTGATATAAAATTGATAGGTAGCTAAGCCAAATTTCGGACATTCAAAATAGAAGTTGAAAAATGCAGACGAAGTTGTGAATGCTAATCATTAATAAAAAACGGTTGTTAAATCCTGATAGAGTTCAAGAGTAGTTAAACATAACTTACGTAAGCAGTCATTTTATCTAATATTTGTCTAGTTTTATGTATTGAGAAAAACATAGTTCTTCTAGCAAGAGCTGATCAAACACGTTTTTTCCGTAAAGATATTTCAATATTTACCTGCCAAAATCTTTTAAAAGCTTTCGCACAAGTGAAACTACTATGTATACAATTATTTGGAAGATTAAAATAAGCATCATTCGTGAGCTAATTCCAAAAATAATAATGCGCAAGGTTCACTAAGTTGCCATCAAAATATCAATCTATGGAATCAACAATGACTTCATCAAAGGGATTGTTTTTTTTTTCGCTTCATAGCAGGTACCCGACTTGGGTTGGGTATCAAAAATTACAAACCCCAATAATGTCTGTTAAGAAACATATTCTTCTAAATAGCTGAGACTAGAATCATATATCGTAATTTTAAAACATGACTCACTCAGCTGATTATTTCCAGAAGTATTATTTAATTTTCTTCGAACAAAAACTAAAGACGAGCGTTTAAATTTTCCTATTATCTTGAAATCAAATAAGACAATGCTCTACCGTAATAGACGAACAATGCTATTGAAAAACACAGAGTGCTGTCATTTGAATAGTTTGGTATTATTGATATATTAACTGAGAATAAAGCGCAAAAAACGACGAAATTTAGATGAGATCATGGGGTTCATTTAAATATTTTGACGTCATCAAATCACTACGTAGGTAATCACAATCCAAACATATCCCAAGGTTCACAAGAAGAAATTTTTTCACCGCTGAAAATCTTTATCCTATCGGCCTGCACTAAATACTACACATTCAGTTGCTTCGCTTTACAAAAAGGTAGCTCATCCTACTCTTATCAAAATAAAACCTCTTTACTGTTGGAAAACCAGGGCTTGTGGCTAAGTATAATAGCCGCACGAGTCGATCGATCAGGTTAAGCTACGCTTGACGAGGCTGATCCGTGGATGAGTGACCATCTTTAGGAACTAAGACCTCTCCGTGCCTCGGAAAGCACGTTAAGCCGTTAGCACCAGCTGTCACTCGTGGATCTTTGACAGTCGTTACGGGTCCTTGTTTAGCGGGAGTGAGTACTAATAAAGTATCTTTGAAAATTCATCACCTAAAGGGATAAGGTAGGGTATGAAAGTTTGTCATTTTGCCGATTGGAAATCACATCAGGTGCAGCTTGTATTTTATTAATTAAGAGGTCGCTGGCATCTCAAATGAATTCAAGATTCATTCTGTGGTCGCACCTATGCGCCTTACGGCTCTTTACCACGGCAAGATCTCGTTTATTTGCAGGTACGGTTTATTGCAGGATCCCGTTTAGTAGTGTACGTGTTTAAATATATATATTCACACAATAATCCTGTTTTCCGGAGACTTCAAACAGGATGCTTGTGTGAATATACAACGTGTAATGTTAAATGCGCAAAACCTGAAAATAGTTTGATCAGAATAACGAGCAGAATTAATTGAACCACTTATTAATATAGCTCACATTTTTCAAAAAATCTTCGTTTAAAACGTTGCCGTGTCTATTTATTAATAGGTCCAGCAACCCAATGTCAGCGCGGCGCAGCGGCCCGGTGACGACTCCTCCCTCGATAAAGCGTCATCGCAGACGCAAGAAACGATCAGAATGGCCAGTAAAACTAAAACAGCACATAAAACCTTTACAATTTTTTTAATGACTTATTTGCTCTCTGAAATAGGTCAATTGAATTAAAAATCAGTTGGGGTGTCTGAGGTTTTGCGCATTTAACGTTACACGTTGTATACAGTCAGCCCACAATTATTTTTTCAATTATTATTTTTTCTCGTATTTAAACACGTGCACTACTAAACGGGATACTGCAAAAAACCGTATCTGCAAAAAACTGGATCTTGCCGTGGGAAAGAGCCCTTAGTTTGCATGCCCATAACTAGTGAAACTAGTATGTAGACCGACAATTATGCACGCGATGTGTATACCTAATATAATTGGGTCAAGTATACAATAATTACTATTACGCTGTAATCATACCTAATTCAAGTAATCGCAGTTCTGAAGAGTCATTATTTTTTCACTTATCATTTTTATTTCATCCATCAGTCATAAGCGTGAAATTACTTGTGTGTAGTTTGTTAAGCATTTATTTTTATATTTGTATGTTGTAAGCATAGATTCACATAACATAACATCGCATCTGCTTTAGGGTTGGTTGGGTTTTCAGGAATCTATTATGTTAAAAACTGAAACAGTGACTACTCTACGACAAACTTTGTTTTTCTATCGATAGCGGTACGTAATGAAATTTTTGTTTCTGTATATAGGATATCGGAATCACTTTTATACGTCATAATAATTAAAAATAAGCTAGATGGAGTCGACATTTCCTATCTGACTACCACTTTTTTTTTTTGGGTGGGAAATTATCAAATAACTTCTCCCGCTCTGGGCGGAACGGGAGGGTGTGTCAGACTTTTACTGACTAAAACCCACCCGTGTTCCTTCAGTTGCCTGTGCCAAGGGCCACGGTAACTCTTTCGAACAATCCGCGACCCTGGCAGGCATCGGCCCTAGCGGACCCTGTCAGTTACTGCTGACATCTCTTTGAGGCGCGCGTGGAACACAACGCGCCGTCGACCCGGGCCTGATCCTTATCGGACGGCGAACTGCCCATTGCTCGCCGTCTGCAAGCCCGCGCCTACGATGGCCGGGAATCGGCTCTTGACTCCCGACGCCCAGGGCGTCTCCTGCGGCGACTAGGGGCATGAGGGCGCAAAGATTCACGCGTTCCGCCTCCTCCTTCGCAAGCATTACTGCTTCGCAAAAGGAGGTGACGGCTTCCCATGCACTCTCGCTCAGTACCATGGCCTGGACCAGGGCCGGACGCGAGAGATCGCCGCCGCCGATGGCCGCCGTCAGGACTCGGCGGTGCTCCGCCCAAGCCGGGCAGGCCTCCACCGTGTGCTCCACCGTGTCCTCCGGGCGATCCACACAATGGTGACACCTGGGCGTTTCCTCCTGCCTTATCTGAGTACCCCTGAGAAGAAAATGCGAAACAAACCAGGGGAACAGAACATAAGCACTTGCGCAAGTGCGTTTTGTAGGTACGTGGCCGAGAATTTTTTTTTTGTAGACGGTATTCCCACACTTTTGGCAAGTCATAAAATAACCGTATAAGTAGGTAAGTATCTAGCCGATGGTATAATAGAACAATGTCCATAAAAACACAAGCCATGTGCGATGGGTCTAATTATTTAAAGACGTCATTGTAACCCACGTGAAACAAATCATTCATAATTTGTATTGTATAAAAAGTTATAATTTATGAGACAAAGTTAGTTTAACTTCCTTAGAGGAACGTAACGACACAGAATTATTACACTTAAAGGTAGATAAATAAAAAAATATTTACTTTGTCGTTAAAATTCGCTCACGGATTTTTTTTCAAACTCACAACTCAAGTACTTCCTTGTATTCGTGTGGTAAGTAGATGTTACATTACTGTCCTTTAAGATTTGCAATAATCATCATAATATCTCCATCTGCCCTCTATCCACAGTTGAAATAGGCTTCTCCAGTATAAAGTTTTTACCTTAATTCCATATTTTTGAGCAGCTTTGCATTCCGCATAGCTGCGATAGGTACCCCACAAACTTCACCAGATAGCCAGCTTTATCCATTTGAAACCAAAGTAGATCGGCTACTGATCTATATTCTGTAAAAATCTCACCGTGAAAACTTAGGTGAAGTTAGCTGTCAATAGTGTTAATCCCTAACCTCAAGTGGAATGACAGTTCACTTCATCTTAGTTTGTTTGGTGACATTTTTACAGAATAAGTCAGCTGTTAGCTAAGTGGTTAATTTCCATAGGTAGCAGCCTAAATAGTGCCTTCGAATAGGTTTCCATATACAGCATGCTTTTTTTACCGTCTCCAAATTTTTAAAATTTTTCATTCAAATTTTTACAGGCTGTTCCACCCATGAATATGAATAACTTTCACTATGGAACCAACTCTTAGATCAGAAAAAAAAACAGCTGTTTCATACATTTTGGTCAAGTTGGTATTGAATTTTGTATTAAACAGCTGATTTTGTTTTCGTGATTTCAGAGTTGGTCCCATAGTGAAAGTTGTTCATATTCATGAGTAGAACATCCTGTAAAAATTTTGAACTTGAAAAAAAAAATCATCCAGTATTATTAATTCATTATTCATCTAAAACTTGCAGAATACCTCTGCAAAGCTATTTTAATAAGAAAGATCTTAAATAATATCCACTATCCCTTTTATGTCGTTTTAGAATAAAATGAGAAAGTATACGCATAGACAGCGCGGGGCAGAGGTCAGGGGCCCAGTATCTGATGCAGGTATACCCGCGCCTGCGCATTGTTTTATTTTCTACATTTTATTGCTTAGCCTTAGAATAAACTTTTATTCACATGATACGTGTTTTTGTTTGGAGTTGGCTTCCTGATGTACTTAGCCAAGTATGTATTTATTCATGAAAGTAAGAGTAGGTACTTTAGTATTCTTTTATTTCTGCTAAGAACAAAATGGCTTCAAATGCTCTCTATTACGTGAGAGAGAAAGACGAAGTGCGGTGATAAAGTTTACTATGTCTATCTACAGGGTTACTTGTAATTCATTTGGGGCCCCTATCAGGAGCTGATAGGGGCCCAAAATGCAACAAATTGAAGCCTCATATGTATGGCCGAAATTCAATAGTTTTCGAGATATTTTGAATTTTAAGGGTTTTTGGACATATTTCCAAATAACAAAAAAAAAACTACTTATTGAAATGGGTACCATTAAAAAATGATATTGTAGCTGGTACTTCAGCTTTAAGCTTTGAACATAATTAAAAACACTTAATTTAACAAAATAATTAAAATGATGAGCAATTTAAGAATAATTTCTTACCAATATTTTCATTTTACGCTGCAAAAATGTTTCAAATATCTCGGAAACTATTGAATTTCGGCCATACATATGGGGGGTTCAATTTCTTCCATTTTGGCCCCCCTATCAGTTCCTGACCCCTACCCCTACCCTTACCTCTCTTATCTTGCGTCTGCGACGACGCTTTACCGAGGGAGGAGTCGTCACCGGGCCGCTGCGCCGCGCTGACATTGGCTTGCTTGACCTATTAATAAATAGACACGGCAACGTTTTTAATGAAGATTTTTTGAAAAATGTGACCTATATTAAAAAGTGGTTCAATTAATTCTGCTCGTTATTCTGACCATACTATTTTCAGGTTTTGCGCATTTAACGTTACACGTTGTATACAACGTGTAACGGAAAGGGGGTATCAACCCTGAAGGAGGTGAATGTGCTCATGAAACTCAACAACTTTCCCCAAAGAACATAAGTCGAAATATGAAAAAAAAATTTGGCACTCCCTTACAAAACTGACTACCAGCTGATTGATTTACTATGGGAGGGCCAAATTTTTTTTTCATATTTCGACCTATGTTCTTTGGGGAAAGTTGTTGAGTTTCAGGAGCACATTCACCTCCTTCAGGGTTGATACCCCCCTTCCGTTACACGCTGTATAATCATAATAAAGCTGAAGAGTTTGTTTGTTTGAACGCGTTAATCTCTGTAACAACCGGTCGGGTTTCAAAACACCTTTTTTAATTTGATAGCCTAATTTTTGAGGAAGGCTATAGGCTACTAACATCACGCTAGGACTTTTAGAAGCCGAGCACAAAAGTTAGAAAGAACGTTAAGCGAAAACGGAGTAATAGCGCTGGTAATATCGCTGCTGCGATGCTACAGGGTGGGGCAGGGGAACAGGAACCTAGTACCTAATATTGCTAAACGAGGCTCCATTTCGGCAGACGTTTTCGTACTATATTCTATTGAAGGCTAAATCTGGTAGGCTGCAGTCGCTTACGATCTAACATCTTCGTTTTCTATCCTAATAGTCGATCACATATTGCTTAGAATAGCCGAAAAACTATTGTTATTTTAAACTTTGTGCCAATACCGATGCGGTATTTGCCTTCCGGATGCCTACCGATATGGTTATTTAAAATATATATACCAAAGTTACATAACACGTACACCATTTCAGGCGTTCAATATTTTATTAATACCTACGTGATCGACACTAAAAAAATTTCAAACAGCATCTCAACCACATCTCGTGAGCACATATCAGCAACCATTACCATATTTCAGCATACATTTCGTTTTTTGTTACGCATTTTTACCGCCGTATCGCCATAAAAGAGCAATGTAGCACATATACATATATTTTGACGGTGTAATGGCGAGCAGCGATCGACTATTGAATAATGCTGTGCTATCGAGGTACTCATCATTACATCTACCAATAAAATCTTTAATGGCACTACAGTTGCACGTCGGGCCGAGAAAAATTGCACAGTGTGGAAAAAATTGGTCAATACTCGTACACCTAGGTTTTTAATGCGTATATCGCCTAGTAGGTTTTATTACGGTAGTGTTTTGGTTACGCAATGCTAATGTGGTATGTAGTATTTTGATTAAACTGTTATGTTTAATCAAATGTTATGTAAATGCGAGTTTGACTATGGCAGCTAATTAAGTAGGTAGCTATTTTTCTAAATCAAATGCAGAATCAATCATCACCAGCATCTGATTAGGTATTTATTTAGTTCACTTATTTGGCTCTCTTACTTAGTTTATATGCAAAGGCTTTTCCCGACGTATTGTCAAAGTTGACTTCACTCCACTCCACCCTTTCACTTCTCCTCATGATAAAAATGATCAGCCGTGTGATTCTGTAACCATCTCACCGTGAAAACTTGGGTGAAGTGAGCGTAGAGTGAGCTGTCATTAGGGGTTAACCCTATTGACACTGCTCACTTCAAGCTCACACACTGCTTCACTTATGATTTCACGGTGAGATTTTTACAGAATTGACCGGCTGTTCTTCTATCCCTGAAAAAGGATAATGTCTAGTTTAAGGCTGAAGGTTGGCCCGAAGCCTATTTGTAATACGTTAAAGGTCTCTCATAAAATTTCTCCAAAGAACATGAAGCCCGCTTTCATTTAATGTTTGCTTATAATTACCGACAGTACTCAGTATGGTACTTAAATAAATATTGTCCTCCCTAACTTTCATAAGCACTATATTAACACAACTTAAGGTGAAATCCAGGGTACTGTAAAAGTAACCTTATAGTGGCTACCTACTTGGAATGTTTTTAGAGAAATTAAAATTGCTAACGGACTTGAAAAATTATTTAATAAAAGTGCTTCTACCAAGTTAACTAGGAGAAAGTTAGTTTTGATTTTGATTAACCAATGAGAGCTGTTGTGGCTTAGTGGCAACGGCCCCGGCTTACGAATTGTACGTGGTGGGTTCGAACCTAGGCGGTTTGTGTCATTTATTTCATCACTACCGCTCTCAAAAAACGATAATAAAAAAAATCGTGAAGAAACCGTCCTGTCTTAGAACCAAACATTTGAAGACATGTGACTGGTTATTCTAACCAATGTAGCTTAAAAGTTGTCAATACTATTCAACTCTTTTTCTGTCCCCAAGTGTAATGCTTACTTTGTAAAAAGCAAGTCTGGTACATCAATTACACCTCAAGGCTCATAATAATTAGTGCTTATTAAAATGTTTAACCGCGCCATTCCTACACATAAGTACTGCCCTACACACTGCACTATTTTCTTGCTCTCCAGTGTACCCAATCGGCCATAAAACGGGGTACAATTCCCGATACCAAGCTAGGCCATGGTTTAATATTCAGGCTTTTTATTGCGTCCAGCCGACCGTGGGACCGCGAAATGAAAATAAAAAAAATGGCCGGTCTGTGCACTTATTGTTGCCGGGCTGTGTATGCGTAGGTTTCTCCTCTATTTCATTGATCTTGGGTGCATGAGTAAAAACTTTTACGTGAATATATACAGGGTTATTTTCAAAGACCAGCCAAATCTAAGGATGTGGTACAGACCATCAAACTGAACAACTTTCTCCATGGGACTAATATCGTATTCGCGAAATTTATCAACTGTACCTTAGAAAACTTCAATACCTACTCGACCTAAACGTATGGAACGGCTGAATTTTTATTTGCGAATATGATGTTATGTTGGTGCCATGGACAAAATTGTTCAGTTTGTTGGTCTGTACCACACCCTTAGATTTGGCTGGTCTTTGAAAAATAACCCTGTAGTAAAATTTTAGAAGTAAAAAAAAAGAATTTTAGTTTTATGGAGTTATTAATGCTTTAATGAAATTCATCTTTATTTTATTGTACTATGACCCGTTAAGTTGATACCTAAAGAAAAATTGCTGTTCAGTACCTATATTTTGACCGCGTAGGTATTGCACTTTTCTATAAAAAGGCAGATTTTTTCGTTGGTAATCGACGAAAATTTTCTACGCTAGGGGTTTTGAATCATGTGCTGACTTCATGGTTACAGTTTGCCCTTCGATAATTCCTGCTACCCTGTATAAACAACATAACTCTTCATAGATGGGCACAAAGTAGATTCTAGAGAGAATATTATCCCTTAGACCTGTGCTTAAGGAGGTAGACATATGTAGTCAAACGACAAACAAGGAATAAGACAGCGCAGGGTATGTACCCTCAGCTGTCTCATCCCTTGGTTTTCGTGTTGTGTTGCTTGGCTGTAGAGTCTGCATTCTTTACACACTAGTCATCCTATGCAACGCGCTTATAGCTAGTAAATTACTTTAACTTTGAAAGTATACTCTTTTAGATGTAAATATGTACTACGGGCAAAAACGCATTTACTTTAGTACACCACACACACATCTCAGACACACTCAGCCACTCTCCACAGAACGCAGTGGTAATATAATAAAAATTTAAAAAAAAAAACGTAAACTCTTTTATTATTATTACTTTTTTATCTTGTATATTTGTAAACCTACCTTTTAATACGCGCCATAACTATCATGTATCTCTTTTTTGGTCTATCCCGCTTCTTTATTAATATTACTAACCCCTTAGTTGATAAGTTATAGCCCCGGATACACTAGGGAACATTTTGTCCCGCAACATGACGCGCAACACAAAATATACGTGACGCTGCAACGTTGCATAGTGTCCTGCAACATGACCCATAACATTTTACGTGACGCGGGACATGTTTCTTGCTCCCGCTCCGAGAGCGAGCGCACGGCGCGACATTCTCTCGGGACATTCACGTAGTTGCCGAGCGCCATTTGTCCCCTAGTGTATCCGTGGCTTATTGTTGTACTAACCATTAGATCTATGTTGTCAAATTAAGTAAATAAATTATGATTATTATTAATTATCATATATTCTGTCAATTGAGAGGTGAGACAGGAAGGTTCCTAATTCAAGAGCCAGGGTTATAAAAAAAAAAAAAACCACTACTGATGTTGTTGTTGTTGTTGTTCTGATGTTGTTTGTTGTTGTTGATGTGTGTGTTTCTATACTGATGTTTGTGTCTTGAAGTGAAAAAATAAATAAATTATTATAAAAATTATAGTAAATGATAAATGATAAATGATTTATTTTCTGTAAGTAGGTTTGTACAAACACTTTTACATGTCAATCATATTTTTTTAAACTAGATGAGGTCGGCGTTTCCTATCTGACTACTCTGAGAAGAAAGGCCGAAACAAGCTCAGAGGTCACAGTCTCTTTTAAAGTCCAGACATAATCTTGGTCAGATAATGTGAAGACCATGTAGATTAGTGTCTGAAATGGTCTTTTGAGTAAAGAACCACACAGATTGAGCGGACCTGTCCAGTCAGTGCACGCATTTGTCAAAAATCGTGCAGCTCAACTCAGAACTTGAGGAGCCTTACGATTCGACGAACAATACCAATGAAAGGACATTTGGGTAGGCCGCATAAATGACTCAAACTGCCAGATCATGATTAAAACTAACTAAGAAGGAAAACCGAAAAAAAGAAATGACCCACATAGTCTTCACACTCACAGTAATAATAATAAAAATAAGATACTTTACAAAGTAAATATCCATGTCATTGTTTATATAAAATTCATCAATGTCAATGTGTATATAAAAATCCGGATATAATCTTTGAGGACCATGTAGATTGGTGTCTGAAGTGGTCTTTTGAGGAAAGAACCACACTGAGTGGACCTGTGCAGTCAGTACACGCATTCGTCAGTAACCGTGCAGCTCAACTCAGAACTTAAGGAGCTCAACGATTCGACGAGCAATACCAGGGACAGGACATTTGTGTACACGGTGGAGCATACAGTGGAGGTCTGCCCGGCTTGGGCAGAGAACCGCCGCGTCCTCACGGCGGCGATCGGCGGCGGCGATCTCTCGCGTCCGGCCCTGGTTCAGGCCATGGTATGGAGCGAGAGTGCATGGGAAGCCGTCACCTCCTTCTGCGAAGCAGTAATGCTTGCGAAGGAGGAGGCGGAACGCGTGAGGGAGAAGCAATCTTTGCGCCCTCACGCCCCTAATCGCCGCAGGAGACGCCCTGGGCGTCGGGAGTCAAGAGCTGACTCTCGGCCGCCGTAGGCGCGGGCTTGCAGACGGCGAGCAATGGGCAGTTCGCCGTCTGGTAAGGACCAGGCTCGGGTCGACGGCGCGTTGTGTTCCACGCGCGCCTCAAAGAGATGTCAGCAGTGACGGGGCCCACTGGGGCCGATGCTTGCCAGGGTCGCGGGTTGTTCGAAAGAGTTACCGTGGCCCTTGGCACAGGCAACTGACGGAACACGGGTGGGTTTTAGTCAGTAAAAGTCTGACACACCCTCCCGTTCCGCCCAGAACGGGAGAAGTTATTTGATAATTTCCCACCCAAAAAAAAAAAAAAAAAGGACATTTGTGTAGACCGCATACACCACTCAAACTGCCAGACCATGATTAAAACGGAAACAATGACCCACATAGTCCTCACATTCACAATAATTAAAATAATATAAGACTTTAAACAGTAAATGTTCATGTCATTCTGTATATAAATAGATATGTATTTAGAAAGAAAAGAAAAAAAAAACAAAAGTGTAAATCAGCAAAATAAAAAATAAACAACATTCACTGTCTAGACCTATTGGAGCAGCTCAATCCCAAGCTTTTTTGTCCTCAATATAGTCTTTTACAGTATAATAGGCTTTCTGGCATAGTTTTAGCTTTATAAAAGATTTGAATTTATTAGAATAGAATAGAATAGAATACTCTTTATTATGTACACCATATAGATTACAGACATAAATATAGAAATTTTACAAAGGGTGACACAATGGGCGGTCTTATCGCTAAGAGCGATATTTTAAAGACAACCTTTGGATGGATTGAAAAGGGAAGGAGAGACAAATATTGTAGGTAGTCTGTGGTGTACTATTTACACGATAAAATAAATACATACATAAAGCATATTATACCAATCTAAATAAATATATACATATAACAATAGACATGAAACAGGAGTAAAGAAAATATAATGGTGCTGTTTAAGGAGAGAGGAAGTGATTTTTTATCATAATTTTAAAAGTGGACAAAGATTGAGCACGCCTTACCGACACGGGTAAGTCATTCCATAAGCGTACTGCTTGAACAGTAAAAGATTTATCATAGAAACTGGTGGAATGCATCGGCATCTCTAGTCTCAGGTTTTCCAGATTTATTAATGCTTAGTTCTTGAATGTGGCTAGGAAGTAACACTTTCATTCAAACCAAGGAAGTATCACCATGCATGCAAGCGTCAAAAAATTCATTCTCACCTATTAAAACACCTTTAGCATTTATTAACCTGAGAAATCACGAGACTGCAAAAATACTACTCATTCTCTTAAACAAAGATTTCTAGCCTATCATGTTGTTTAAAGATTAATAGAAGCAATTAACTATTACCTACTTTCACAAAAGACATCGTTATCGTAATAATGGGAATCTGAGCACAATGTCTAATGTGGGAGATTTTGTGTCTTCCATCTTCCAGTTCAGTTTGTGACTTAGCTGCAGCTAGACGCTAGAATACAGGTTGCTATAGAATAGAAAACTTTTATTTCAGTCAGGAGTTCATAGGGTTAGAAATAATTAAAAAAAAAAAAACCTCTAACAACAACACCAATACCACAAAAACAATAACAACAACTCTCTTTTTTATCGACACGTTGAAATTGTGTGGTGATTGAAAGAATGAAAGTGAAAATGTTGTAAATGAAAACTTGCCACTGAAATCTAATCCCATCTAGAATCATGGAATTTTGCACACAAGAGTTCCTTTTACAATGTAAGTGAGCAGTAAGAAAGGATTTTTGAAAATTCGTATCCTAAAGGGATTAAATAAATAACTCACGCAACATCGTCATGTTTGGAGAGTTTGTATGGAAATTCGTAATTTTTGGTGTTGTTACTTGAACTTGTTATGTTATTATTTATTTATTTTAAGAAAACCAAGTTCACAAATGATGGAACTACAAAATATTGAAGATACCGCGGTTATACCCGCGTATAAGTTTTGATCCCGTGGGAATATTGGGATAAAAAGTATCCTTTGTGTTAATCCTGGTTATAAACTATCTGTGTGCCAAATTTCATCAAAATTGGTCCAGCCGTTTGAGCGTGAAGAAGTAACAAACATATAAACACACACACTCACAAACTTTAGTCTTTATAATATTAGTTTAAATAAAAACAGCTAAATAATAACAGCCGCACAGGTTGATCGACCAGGTTAAGCTACGCTTGCCGCGGTTGGTCTGTGGATGGGTGACCATCTTTACATACCGAGACTCCTCCGTGCCTCGGAAAGCACGTTAAGCCGTTGGTCCCGGCTGTCATTCGTAGATCTTTGACAGTCGTTACGGGTCGTCGTTAGCCCGAAAGTCTGACAACCAGTCTTACCTAGGGGTATCGTATTACCCAGTCACTGGGTTGTGGAGGTCAGATAGGCAGTCGCTCCATGTAAAATATGGTATTCAGCTGCATCCGGTTAGACTGGAAGCCGACCCCAACATAGTTGGGAAAAGGCTAGGCAGATGATGATGATGACATAAAACTGACTGTTTGCAGGCATAGATGTAAATATAAGAATGTGGTCATCAAAATAAATCAGATTATAAAATTGGCGTTTGCATTAGGCTCGTCTAGACCAGTGGTTCCCAAAGTTGTCTGGGCTACGACCCATCTAATACAAGTTTACAAACTCGGGACCCACCTCTAGGAAATGTAACCGCGCTTGCGATCCGTCTGGCGTCAATCGCCCGCCGCCCGGCAGTTGGCTCCGGTCGGCCGGTGTATCGTTCTACAGGCAGGGCCCACTCAATATTCGCTCGCAACCAACCAGTAGGTCGCGACCCATACTTTGGGAAACCCTGATCTAGACCAACTCCCATTTATCTGTCTATCTGTCTTTCATTCTATTACATTATCACTAATCTAAAATCATATAACGAAATTATTTGTTTTAATTAGTTACAGAACAATTCAGGTTGCAAAAGCGGAGTTAATGGTCGTAAGAAATCTAAGTAATTGCCTAAAACATTTCATGTTTATTACCAAATTATAGAATTAGACTTTTATACAATTTTGAAACATTAATTATTGTAAATAGATTACCCATGGGCTACCAGACAGTTTCATGGTAAATGTGGTGGAGGCCGGAATGTCGGCCCGAAGCCTATGGCTCTAATTAGCACAAGCATAAACAGCCTATAATCTTCCCACTGCAGGGAAAATGCCTCCCTCTCTGTGAGAGGGAGTGAGTGGGCCATAATCCACCACGCGGGCCCAGTGAGGGTTGGTAGATGTCACATGTCTATGAATTTTTGGTTCTAAGACATGCTAGTTTCCTCACGAGGTTTTCCTTCACCATTTTAAGAGCCACTTGTCTGGGTCCGAATCTACGACCTACAACTCGTAAGTCGCGATCGTTATCACTGGGCCACCACTGTTGCTGTCGACCTAAAGCTCTGCATTAAACTTAACTCTGCATTTACACTTCAATCCTTTAGCTTTGACTGTCTGTGCCAGCAAATTGTTCAGGGATCTATAAATATACAGGGTGTCCGGTAATTAATGGATAACCTTGAAATGGCTTATAGCAGAACTAATGGCCGTTCAGAAAAAAATGCAAAACCAAATATTTCCTAAGTAGTATGTTTTAAATTAATTGTTCACTGAAAAATTAATCAAAGTTTTTTTTTTTTTATTGCTATAGCTAGTCAATCTATTTACTGCCTATCTATCGGAATAGTTAGCGTATAACAATAGAACAACAAAAACCGATGGAATTCATTCAATTTTGGTTGTAGCGTACAATAATGTAAAAAAGGTAAAAATTTGTAGTCCTTTTAAAAAAAAACATATCTTAGGATATATTTGTTTTTTTTTTTCTGAACAGCCATAAGTTCTGCTACAAGCCATTTCAAGGTTATCCATTAATTACCGGACACCCTGTATATAGCATATGACTATGGAGTAGACAGATTTGAGATAGATGCCAAATATAGATACCAAATATATTATTATACTAGCTTCTTCCCGGGACTTCGTCCGCGTGAAATTGCTTGTCACCCCGATCCCACCCATCGCATCGCATCACCTGCCCGGGCTATTAAGTACTCCATTTTCGCTTAGCGTTCTTTCCGACTTTTTTCTTATTGCTCAGCTTCTAAGGCCCGGAATTCTCCCTTCTTCCTCGCCCATAGGCGGCACGGCATGGCAAGGTATTTGTATTTTTAGGCGACGAATAAATATATAACTTAATACTATGGAAATAAAGATGAAATTTCAATTGTAACAGTCGTAAGTACAAAAAAAATATCACGGTATGCTTAGGCATGCCGTGTCGGCAGCCTCCGGAACGCTTCGGTATCCCTCGGAACGCTTTGGCAGTCTTCGGGATACTGCGGCAAGACAGCGCCCGCCCGAACCCCGCAGCTCCGCGCGTAGCTTAATTAGCAAGGACACCTCGGCATGCCAAAGGGCGCTTCGGTATGCTTAAGGACGTCGCGGCATAGTTAAGGATGCCACGGCATTGTTACCGCTAGTATGCGCTTGCATGTAGGGATGCCGAAGGATCCCCTGCCGTGCCGTGCCGCCAATGTGCGCCAGGCCTAAGGGTCGTAGCACGATGTTAAAGTTTAGCCAATAGCCTTCTTCAAGAATTGAACTATGAAATGCAAAAAGATTTTTGGAAATCCGACCAGTAGATTAGCGCGGACCAGAGATTAGCGCGTTTAACAAACAAACAAATTCTTCAGCTATTAGCTAGTATATAGATTCGTTCAAAAATGCACCCAGTGGCGCCAACGGATTATACATTTAGTTTTTACACACACATTTTACCTTATAAACTAATTGCCTCTTTTGATAAGTAGCATGGTAGTCTATGTTCATGAAATACATAGGCTTATTACATGTTAAATTGCTGCACCTGCCAACAACTGAAGCTGCCAGTATGTGTACTACATATCATAACATACTTGTTAGGGTTCCGTACCAAAGTCAGTCTGTCGGTCTGTCTCAGCTGGATATCTCAAGAACTACTAATGCTATCAACTTGAAGTGGGGCTACTAGGGCATGTGGGGTATCATATGAAAGAGTGCTGTTTGCACATACTCAAACTTTTTTTAGGCCGCATAGTTTTCGACTTTTGATGAAAAATGTAAAAAAATACGCCCCCCCCCCCCATTTTTTCGTAACAAAAAAAAAATTATATGTAATGGTACCGAACCCTCAGCGCGTGAGTCCGAGTCGCTCTTGACCGGTTTTTTACAACTTTGGTACAGCTGTCATTACAAATGTAACGAGTTTCAATAACAGTAATCTTGTAAAGGTCGCCAAATGACGGGTTAATCTTCTTTAATCTTAGTTTAAAGTATTCACTTGTATATAATGCCTGCAATTGAGTCGTAATGTGGCTGTTGTGTCTCATATACATTAACTTGAGTATTTTTCTTCAACTTTATCTTGTTTAGTTTCATTTTTTTTTTTCTGAATGGAGATTGGTTTTATAAAGATAAGTCATTTGTTGTAAGGGTCATTCTTTGTGAGATCTTTGCATTTGTTTACTACTCACTGTAACTACCCCTTATCTGCTTCTGAGCTTTCTTTTTCTTTCATATCGGCCATTGCTTATGGCATGGCAAACATTATTCCCCGTCAGCCAAAGATTTAAATAGCAAATTTTGCCTTCACCGTACTTAGTAAACGGAAAAAGTGAGACTACTGGGTATACTGAGAATAGTGACCTCACACATTAATAAATAGCATTTCCATAATGATAAAGTCACTGCGTGATTGTGTGTCTGAGCTGTCAAAACGAAACAGGACCGAGAAATGCGCAGTTTTCGCTGTAGTTACGGGAGTTTCCGAATCCGTATCACCTACAAACATAGGCACAGAAATTGCCTTATTATTAAGATTTCTGTGAACATAGGATTACTTCGGAACTCGAACTAAGAATACACGGTTTGTCCGTACTCGCGATGCGTTTTTGCCCGTTCGGAAAATTAAATTTTATTTGTCACTTGTTTTGACGAATTAACTGCTTTCGTTCGGGCTCGTATTTTTGTTGACGGACTTAGAGAGTAGACAAGCGAATAGCTATCTAACGATTGAAAGCTTTGCCTTCATGTCGTAAGGTAGCATGGCTGACTTATTTTAATGTGTGTAGTTAGTTTAGTTATTTTTCTTTAAGTTTTCAGAGAATCACGCAACAAAAAGTTTTCCTCCCGGTTACAAGCGCGGAATCTATAAAATTATTGAACAATTGTTAGTGAGCGGTGAATGAGATACTTCACTAGTTAATTATTATCGAGATCAATCTAAAACATATTAAGTTATTAAAAAGGTTGTCGTGGGAACTTTTTATTAAAAGAAAACCACTTGTTTTTTTATTACCATTTTCTTATTTCTTAGTTCTGCAGTTTCTAAGCAGAAGTACCTATAGACACACTTATTTCACTCTCTTCGTACTAAATGCAAATTAAATGAGTGAACATCATCAATAAATGTACCACATAACGGCAATTAACGTTTCGTTCCACGTATAACACCTAACATGTTGTTTTGTGTCAAAATTGAAAAATTATGCACAACTTTGGGGCCACGAAACTAACGGGAAACACAAGGTTCAATATGCTAACCAACTAAAAGCCAGAAAAGACTAAAAAAAATTACGAAACAACAGATGTTCTGACATCTATGTTTGTGGATAATCCAGATAATGCCTGTACATAATAAATCAGTGAGGACAAATAACAGTAATTTTCTGAATTGATCGATTTATAAGAATCTTCTTATATTTACCGGCCGATTGGCTAATACGCTAGATCTAAGAAAGAAGAAAAGAAACAAAATAGTTACAACAATTTAGTACAGACTAAAGACATATTTAATACTAGCGACCCGCCCCGGCTTCGCACGGGTGCAATGCTGATCAATACATAGTATAAAACTAAGTCGCTTCCCGCTGTCTGTCTGTCCCTATGTATGCTTAGATCTTTAAAACAACGAAACGGAGGAAGGTTTATATGTATAATAATTGCATAATATAGTAGAGAAACACTGATCATTTTAGAGCCATTATTTCTCGTAAAAAGTATAGGGTAAAAAATATTTTTTGTGGGTTATCCCTTTGAGATAGACATATACCATTGCGGACTTTTTTGTAGACCTTTTTAAGGTGTAAAATACTATAGTACATTATTTTGATCTATCTCGTAGGGTTCAGCCAGCGTTTGCAATGTAAGCGCAAAAAAATGTGTTTATTTACGACATCACATTAGAAACCTCTAAAATTATCAGTGTTTCTCTACTATATTATGCATGTATTATACATATAAACCTTCCTCTTGAATTACTCTATCTATTAAAAAAAAACCGCATCAAAATCCGTTGCGTAGTTTTAAAGATGTAAGCATATATAGGGACAGACAGACAGGGAAGCGACTTTGTTTTATACTATGTAGTGATATTGCAGATCTGGATTCACATTTCATCATTTATCATTGTGATTGACACATAATTTAATATAAATTGCAATAGACAGCAAATAAGGTAAATAAACATAGACCCGAGTAAGTGCTTTCACTTAGTTAACTCTTGTTTTAGTAGATTATTAATCTTTCACTTTGACCCATTTTTTAACAGCACAAGCCGACAAACTTTTATTGGTTTTTTTTTTTTAAGTGGTAGTCGTTTGAAATTAACAAAGATACGAATTAGAAAAACGTATCTATGCAAAGGGATTCAAGGATTATGTATAACTTTTAACATTCATCTCATAATTAGCACAGGCCTCCTGTCGGTTAACGTCTACTGGGTACCATCACCGTCACCGTCCATGACCGTCACCGTGAATCACCACCACCGTCCATGACCGTCACCGTGAATCACCACCACCGTCCATCACCGTCACCCTCCATCACCGTCACCTTCCATCACCGTCACCGTCTATCTACACTTTTCTAATTTCGCTCGTCACCGCTAATGGAACAATCGCCAACTTCGAGGCCCAAACGTAAACAACTAGAAACAGTTATTTTAAACATCAAAGAAGTTCGCGACCAGGTTGTAACGATGTAAATTAACCTTTATCTATCAAGCAGCACAGCCTATATTACAAAATATAGCTTCTTCAAGTCGGTCAAAGTTACTTAGAACGATATTGAGCTATAAATATTAGTGTGGTAATTGTATTTTATTGTTTTTTGCCGTTTTTATAGAGAATGGTACGGAACCCTTCGTGTGCGAATCCCACTCGCACTTGGCCGGTTTTTCTCGAACATTGTCATATTTTATAGTAACAACCGCTCGAGGGATAGTTATTATTGCACCTATACCTAGTTCACACACATCTCGCTATGCACGTTATAAATGTTTCGATACCCGGGTCGGGCAGTCTTATTGGGTTTTTCCTTCTAGAATTTCTCAGTAGCCCGGATTCTAGATTTGTACCCGGTTGATGGCATTAGGCTCCCTATTTTGGGACTTAACAACTTAAAACGTTCTATATTAGCCACCAAAGGGTCAGTACTCTTACCAGTTACGATGACTCAACTCGACTCTAGTAAACAGTCGTCACCTGTCTGAGCGGATTGGTAACGTTACCCCGTTCTTGCACAAGTGTGTAAGGTTGCTCGATAATCACTCACGGTAAACTTGTACCCGTGCCGGCAACCTGTCACACTGATACGTAACAAAATATGACACTTTTTTCGGTCTAGCTCTCATTCGTCAAGTGCGCAAAAGCGAAAGGAAATTCGTTTCGACCAAGTGTCCCGCGACACCTCTCGACTGTTTTTGTACAATTAGTCATTGGTTGGTTGGTGGGTTGTTTGGTTGGTTGATCTTGATGATGAGCTGTGATCCAGTCATGTAATCATCATTAACATCTTCCTGCACCTGATTTTAGAAAAATCTATTTTTACAGTAGGTACAGTCAGTTAGCAATTAGCTGACCCATCTTTTTAACTTTGTTCCTCGAGTTTTGACTTTCATAGTAGGCCTAGCTAGATAGGAAATACTTACAAAGCATTTATCCACAAGACATATTGCTAGTATTTTTAACTAGACTAAAATATTCTAATCGACTAAATAGGTAGGTTATTAGAAAGCCCATTCATCATTTTGCGTCTATTTATCACATCTGTGGCGGTCAAAAGATTTAACAGGTTATCATAAAAATACTAAAAGTTCAACTAGTAGTAAAATATAAAGTGAAACGTGTCTTGTTTATTTTTCAATTGATAAAACACTTAATTAGCATTTTAAAACTAGATATTTCCAGTTAAATCTGGAATACCTTGGGCATCGAGATCGTAAAGATACTATTTTATATGTATAATTATAATAATTTATCTACGTTTCTAAAATAATAGGTAGGTACTAGGTACATACCTAATTTATAACAAGTCTTCAACAAGTTTAAAGCATAGATCTTTATACAGCATTTTGCATGGTGTCCAAAATGATTTGTGAAATTAGTGTTGTTATTACACCACGGTGTGACAGTCATCCATACAACCACCATCGGTTATGTATTAACTTTTTGAGGTTGCCCAGTTGTATTTGGGCAAATAGCTTGCATAACTGCTAGTGTATTGGTTACACTTCTGGCACCGATCAGCAATTATTTTAACATCGCAATTTGTGGACTTTCTATCAGACAATTGGTTGAAGTGGGGGGGATTATGACCCATCCAACACCGAGTATGAGTGCGGTGGTTCTGATCAGAACATGTCCAACTTGATGGAGTGTCCTAAGTCCCATTCACCTGCACCTTGGATGACCCATGGATTGCCACTGATGCCGCTATTAACGTGGACACCAACTGAGCTTAAAAAATAAAAAAAAAACAAAAGAAGACTACCATCGGCACAAAAAGTAGAAGATCAGACAGTGTTCGTTTCGTTCGTTGGATTGTTACTTGTTTGTATTTTTTGATGAAACCGCTGAGAAGATGACTTCATCAACCATTAAACCTTTTATAGGCTTTTTACTCCCAATCCTCAAAGCATTCATTTTTAACACTGACACCTAAGTAAATTATTTATTTACTCGCTGCGCCCCGCGGTTTTACCCACATAAGTCTCGATTCCGTAGCAATATCGGGACAAAAAGTATTATATGTGTTAATCCTGGTTATAAACTATCTGTGTGCCAAATTTTGTCAAAATTGGTCCAGCCGTTTGAGCGTGAAGAAGTAACAAACATACACACACTAATCTTTCGCCTTTATAATATTAGTGTGATTTATATATACTTTATTGTATACCAGAAAATACATAACAAAAAAAAATACGATTGTTACCACAAAACATACAATGAGCGGCCTTATCGCATTCTGCGATCTCTTCCAGGCAACCTTGGAATGGACAGTGATTGCGTGGATATAAAAAATGGGGTTGTCAAAATTGGTGCAAAATAATAGGTATAATTAAAAAATATACTTAGATAGATACATAATACTTAAATAAATTAAAAAAAAGATATATACATAATACTTAGATAAACAAAACATTTAATAAATAAATAATTACGTAAGGTTTTCAAAACACAAGCAGCCGCAAGCTTAAAAATCTCAGCCTGAAAACTGAAGTGAAGTGAGCTTGGAGTGAGCTGTCAATGGTGTAGAATGACAACTCAATTCAAGCTCACTTTGCCCACATCTTCACGGTGAGATTTTTACAGAATGAACCGACAGGAACACATGATGAACGCGATACACTCGATCGTTGCTTATAAACTTTTTGAAATAATTAAGGAAGTTTAGCATAAATTTTAAGCTTTTTTAAAATAAATTTTAGGGTTTCAAAAGGAAAAACGAAACCCTCATAAGATCACTTCGTTTTCTGTCTGTCTGTCCGACCCTTTTTCTCAGGAACGGGTGGAGTTATCAACTTGAAATTAATATCAAATACTCAAGGTTGCAGTCCCTTGAAGCAGTGAAAAGATCAAACTTCTAAGTCAACACAATTAAAAGATACGGGCGTTTATGTTCCGGAATCAAAACCTATAGGGTACTTCCCATTGACCTAGAATCATGAAATTTGGCAAGAAGCAATGTCATGTAGCATATGTAAAGGAAAAAATGTGAAAACCGTAAATTTGTTGTTGCATACCTACAAATTTGTTCGGAACCCTCGGTGCGCGAGTCCGACTCGCACTTGTCCGGTTATTTTTAAGCTCATCGTAACTTTTAATCCATTTTACATCATCAAAACTCGCATATAACGCAGACAATTGCTGAAATAGGCCTCTACCAAGTTATCTTAATAAAAAACATTCCAAAATCTCACTTTCTAATTCTAAAACAATTATCGTCTATGTCTGTAATCTATAGAAATAAATATTTACACGTATTATATGAATGTTATAATGTTATATTACGCAATAGACACTGTTGCATCACCACTCAGTGATAAAACAATAGGTAACGACATGATGATTGATCGTCTTCAAGAGAGATATTATCAAAGATTTAAAACAAAATTGAATAAATACAATGTGTGAACGATCTAAGGAACCGTAAGTACATATGAGAAGAAATTATAATATTCGCGACGATGCATAACCAAGACAGTTTAAGTTATGTATTTTTGTGGAGCATCGTCGCGAACATAATTATAACATCAAAACGAAGAGTAGGACTTTCCCCCAAACTTCTGACAACAATATAATGACTACAACCACCAACACATGAAGCTAATGAGCCAGTATTGTTCCGAATAGGCGTTCCTCTCCGTTTCCAGTCAGCTCGATCCAGAGCCAATATGGCACAATCCCTCCCATAAGCGTCAAGTTTGTCCCGCCATCCACGACTTGGTTTTCCGCGATGCCATTGGACGTTTTTCTTTACATTCAAAACAATCTGCGTTATCTATGCAAAGTCAAGCTAACTTAACTGAAGTCACAAGTAAGCAAGAGTGTTCAGACGCCAGTACATCAAGCTACCCGTAACTGTCAGATTTTCCCAATCAACTTTGAACCTTATGCTTTAGCGCTAAAGTTGAAAATCTATTAAAGAAATCTGACAGATTGTAGTAGCTTGATGTGCTGGCGTCTGTACCATCGCCGACCGAATCATCGCTTTAGCAGAATCAGCCTACACTGTTCCCACTGCTGGGACACAGGCCACCTCCAAGTGAGAGGGAGTGGCCCATGATCCACCACGCGGGCCCAGTGCGGGTTGGTGGATGTCACGAGTCTTTAAATGTTGGTTATAGGACATGCCGGTTTCCACGCGATGTTTTCCTTCACCGTTTTGAGAGCAGTGTTCGAACTCACGACCCACAACTCACTGGGCCACCTCCGCTCAATCATCACCACCACTAAGCAGTCAACGCTTTACAGCAGATGAAATACCAGTCAGTCCTGTTACCATATTTTCACAAGTACGCCTAACTTTGTAATAACATCTTTCTGGTCAATAAAGGATCATCTTCAGAACTAAAGGTTGCTACACACTATTGGCACAGTGAACACAAACTGTGAAGCATTGCGTTGCATGAACGTTTACGATTAGATTCGATACACTGCAACACTCCTTTATATCGGTCATGCTGACTTATGTTGGATTAGCTATGTCCTAATGATAATGTGTTCTTATCTTAATATTGAAATTAAAAAAATAACGGATTATTAAAAACTTGGTTCGGAATTTAATTTAAAGTTATAAAAGGCATTGATTTTCGAAGATGTGCAAGCGATATTATTGCGTAGATCAATTTTAAGTGTTTCAGTTTTTACCGAAACACTTTAAGAAAAAATATGTTTTCAAATTAGCTGGAAATTGGGAAAAGCCAAAAATACACCTTAAATAATTGATTTATTTATTAAATATTACCACTTCAATTTATTTTTACAGGTGGGAACCCAATACAACAATGTAGTCAGTATGATGAAAAAGTGTGTATGAAAACTTTAATCAAATCAATCAACTCAGCATATCGCAGTCCACTGCTGGACATAGGCCTCTCCCAGAGTGTGCCACAACCCCCTGTCCTCCACCTTCCGCATCCAGTCCGTCCCAGCCACCTTTTGGGAAAACTTGATCGAAGGAAAAGCTTCCACTCTATTGTAGTCGGCTAAAAATCAAAACTGCATCATCAGCAATCACAATACCTGAATCATTTCGCCGTAACAAATCGAATCACCTACCGATAGTTTTGTAAACCATATAAAGTCACGGAAAAATCTAACTACCCGCATTCCTCTAACAAATGTCATGGTTTACGTAACCATGAAAATTTGAAGGACCGCGACCCGATGGCGAATTTGCGATGTTTAAATCAATTGGTTTCAGTAACCGATGCACGTGGCCTTATCGATCCCATCGGCAATCGATTGATATCGTAAAAGTAACATTGGCTTTCCAATGTCGGAGAAAAAAATTATGATTTGCACTTTATTTATGTTATGGTTATTTTATCTTGATGTGCTGTTCTGTTTTGTTTATGTCTACGTTACGTATTAAGGGCGAAAGCAAATCTAAACCGCGTTCGAGAGCTGTCAGTGTCAAAATTATAGTGTAAATTGAAACTGACAGCTTTTGGACGCGGTTTGGTTGTGTTGATTACGTGGTGTGTTCGCCCTTACTCGGAAATATACCTGTCAGTCTGTTTGAATCTATGCGTGTTAAATGAATTGACAATGTAAGTTAAAATGTAAGTTGGCTTAAATTATAAACAATTAAATAAAATTAACCAACTTTTGAAATTAATAATTCAATAACTTGATCGTAGTTTGTTTGTTTAATTTGTTAGATTATTTTGTACTAGGGAACTAATATATATTTTTTTTTTTTTGTATCCATCTGTGGAGGCTTGTAATTAGCAATTTAGTTATATATTTTTGTTAGTATAATGTTATTAGTCTGTAAGCTTTCCTAAAATAAAATAAATAAATAAATAAATAAATATAAATAAAATCCATATTTACGGTTCTGTACTTCAAAAGGAAAAACGGAGTATAGGATCACTTCGTTGTCCGTCTGGCTGCGTGTTAGTCTGTCAAGACCCTTCTTCTCAGGAACGCGTGGAGCTATCACGTTGAAATTAATATCAAATAGGTCTACGGTCCCTTGGAGCTAAAAAAAAATAAGCTTCTAAGTCAGCGCAATAAAAAAATACGCCCAAAATACGACATAATATTTTGATACACGCAATTAAATCAAAACCTGTTAGGTACCTACCGTTGACCTAGAATCATTAAATTTGGCAACAAGCAAGGTCTCACATCACAAGTAAAGGAAAAAGTTCGATAGTTGTTGATTTGTAGTTTTTTTTTTCTCTATAAAGCTAGCATCCTTATTACAATACTAGTCGTGCGCCCGATAAGATTCCCATCGTCAAAAATTACAAACTTCCGTACAAATTTTCATTCCGTATTTAACCCTTTACGGGTACGAATTTTCAAAACTCCTTCCTTAGTGCTCACTTTCGTTATACAAACAACTCTTAGGCAGAATTTCATGATTGACCCCGCGGTTTAGGCTGTGCGTTGTGTGTCAGTAAATAAATTAAAGATTTTTATTAATTAGATTGCACACCATCTGACGCACATCTATGACGTCAATTAGTAATATGAACCCATTACCCATTGCATAGGAGACTTCCTAGTTGTTGACACTCTTTTTAACTTCATTTTATATGTTCCATAATTTTTTACGTATTTAGCTATTTCCTAAGATGGCCTACGTAAGTTACAGATCGAGAGAGAGTTCAACAGACCGTGTATGTAGAAATATCCCTTTCTCTTCCTCAATCAGCATCTTATTACACACATATTGTATTTTGGTTGACTCTCGGGAGTTACGGACCCTTGTGAAATTGCACAAACTTTCAAGAGAATTAAGGAGTAAACAAGCATAACAACGAAATGTGCAGTGCTGCTTAGATTTTTTGCCGCGCCTTTCAAAGAAAACCGGAAAAATCAGCTTATTTAGATAGTTTTATATCTATTTTAAAACGACTTACAAAACGAAACGAAAGGAGGATGTCTTCTCTTTTTTTGTTTAGAAGCAAACAACTTTAGTTTTAGTGTTCATTTTGGCAAAGCAATTAGGTCGGTACCTACATTATTTTAAATGAGGAAATGCATAGGTATTTACATAATTAAGGCATGTGTTCAGTGCACAATACAACAACTCTATGAATTCTGCGTACCTAACGCGCACTTCCATCTTCCATCGACCCCTAAACAACTATGTACATATTCATAATTATACATAAACATAAAAATATAATTGACGTAAATTAACTCACAAAAACTATAGCCATTAAACGATAATTTCTCTACAGGCGAGTCGTCACGTGCGGACGCACCCGACCACCCGACAGAACGCGTAAGACCCGCGATCTTTGACTGTTTGTGCTCACTCCAAGGTCACAGAATAAATAATGATGTAGGTATCAGTAGTACCAAGGAAAATAGTGTTTTTTATGAACATCTTTACCTGGGATGCAGGTTTTAAGAACGTTCATATTCTAATCTCAGTATTAAGCTGTCAAAAATACCTCTAATTTTCATACATTTTTGCCGACTTGACAGTGATATTTTGTCTCTGAGATGAGATTGCGACTACATTTTGAACGTTTTTAATTACAGAAATTGACCTTCTATTATATCGGGTTTAAAAAGACACTTAACGAAGCCGAGAGTCACGTGTAGGTACTCCCAGTCTTTGTATTTTTTTTTTTATACTGGACCATAAGTACCTGGGAACCTCCGTAACCAGACATTATGTAGATATTGAAGGTCAAAATTCCAACATTTTCTGATGTTTTTTTTTTTTTACGAAAACAAGTTTTTCATGTTATATAATAAAACTCTAAAAACACCCGCACGACCCATGTATCGTTGCATGCACCCATAAGCACAATGTTTTTTGCGTGCATTGCGCACTACCGCAAACAGCATATCGTCACACCAAAAATAAAAGTCCTTTCCCAGCAATTATTTTTGTGTAATGTTACTTAGTTTAATGTAGGTACAGAATGCGTAGTTGGTGGCTATTATTTGATGTGTCTTTTTATACCCTGTATAAAAGTGGACGATGCAAAGATGCGTAGAGATGCGTAGAGTTCTATAGTTTGTTACATACCCATATGGGAAAATGGCACGAGTTTACCTATGTGTGGAGTAGGTTCTACATTCATATGACGCATCAGCTTTCGTTCACTCAGAGTTTTATGACCACAAGACATTTCGTGAGTATAAGGAAAATGACCAGGACTACAGGAAAATTAGTGGAGTTTAGACGTTACTCACCAAGTTAAGACTTCCATACCAAATATTTTATGAAGCAAGGTCGTGGAAACCATGCAGTGTGCCAGCTCACAATCTAGTTCTTTGGGGGATATATACATTTCCCTAGGTGATGAATGGTAATATTCAGCGTAGCACTGCTGGCAGCCCTCGTGTACAAACGTGGACAAATAGAAAGGCGTTTGCAGGAATCGTAACATTTTGCTTTAGTGCCTGCTTCTGAGGTTATGGATGGACGTCATACCTACCTTGTATGTAAATCCACTTACAAATATTGTGGCAGGATAGCGATGTATCTACTTAATACAATTCTTATATTTATTCATTCATTCGGTCACTGACAGACAAACAGCCTAAACCGCTCGATGTAAAAGAATGAGATTATAACTAAGGAAGGATTTCTGAAACTTTATCCCCAAAGGGGTAAATAGGAGATGAAATTTATATGGAAGTTCGTAATTTTTGCCCATGAGCAATTTATAAACTACCCAGAGTCTCAAGACATACATACCTAGTAGATACCTAAAGTCACTAGGAGTAGAGACACTAGACACATGCCAATAATTTGTTTTAGTGTTGGCAGTATCAGCCCATCCTCGATAGCGGATTAGTTAATAATACAATAATAAAAAAATAATCAAATGTCATAATCTGCTTAATTTATTATTAAATTGCAAAAAAAAAATCATAAAATTCTTTTAAAACATCTGTCAACGGATACAGTGTAAAAGATAAAGAAATAAACGTAATTGTCTGTACAAAATAATCCAATTATCTTCGGAGAGCATCGCGATTACTGGCTCTTATTAATTTTCTGACACGCGTCTTACGTGAAAACCGCTCCGGCCGGATTCATCGATCGCGGATTAACTTGAACGAGGATTAAACTCGGATTCATATTGACGGGTGACTTACTTAGCTAGCCATGAGTTTCGATTTTTTCTTTCAATTTCGTGTGGTGCGTTCCAAAAAGGTTTTGATCTGCCCTTATATAGTAGTATTGACGACCTCTTTAGATTAACTTCAGCGCTTAGTACACTTTTGGATGACAAAGAAACCACCTGTTTGTTTGCAGGATTGCTGACATACTGCCTTAACTATTTTTCAATATTTCTTATCATTGTACACTTACATGCGGTATGTAAGAATGTTGTATGAATAGTAAGGTGTGTTCGCTATCAGTGTAGTACAAGTAATGCATCTGTCAACACAAGCCTTTTTCAAACACGAGCCACACACAATGATGTAACTTGTTACCTGTCATTGCAGAAAATTGCTGATAAATGCAAAATAGCTGTTATCATAAATTAAAGCAGAAATATTCAAAGTGTTTCTCTTTGATTTCTGTTTACGTAGATAGTGCCTATTGTTAGCCTCTGACGTCAGAACACACAGATTGTTTTATTTATAGGCATATGACACATTTCTGGCTGTCATGATAGTGTCAAAATGAAAATTTCCTATAAATAATTATTTGTTGGCTTACATTTAGTAACGAAAGAATTTTAAACAATCAAAAATTTCCATTAAGAAAACATAAACAGTCGTGTTTTAATTATTACAAAATCAAGAGAATTTATTTCAAAATGGGTTGATGCTAATGAAGCGTCCTAATCTAATAATTGCCTAAAATATGAACAATCGCATCGTAGGCAAAACCCATCTAATTACCTTGGTTACGTTACCAGTCATTATAAGTTTTAATCTTCAGGTTAACACAGTGGTGTCACCGCGTGGGTTTCTATAGTTAGCGCGCACGCATTAAGTTAGTCGTCTTTGCACGCGACGCTCGCATCTACCGTCTGCGCGCTCTGATATTTTCGCGCCACCGCGAATCCGTTTTCCGAATACAAACCTCTTTTCACCGCGTTCTTTTTTTTATTTAAATTTTTAGTCTGTATTACAAAAATAGCTTTCAAACTTTTACCGCCAATTTTGTGCAGTGATGTGAAATTGTAAAAGTGTTTAAAAAGTGAGTTTTAATTATTGAAATCGTGTATGAGTCTGCGTATTTGAACAGCTGATGATAAGGCTTTCTTTCTGTTGTGCCTGATAGTGTTTTAATGGCACGTGATAGATTTATGGTGATCGATGTTTGATTACATAGGTCGTGATAGCAACTAAGCATGTAGTCATCAACATGCATTTGTTTTTGTTGTGTTTTCATTTTGTAAATGTTGTAAAAAGTAAAGTTTACAATGTAGGTACAAAAATGAAAACAAATAGGTATTGCAATGGTTTAACAAAATACAAGAAAGACGTTATTATGTTTTAGGCATTTTAATTTCTACCTTTTTAGCCTCTTTCCTCATAATTTTATATTTTACATAATAATAACTGTCAAATCGTGTGAAGAGCTCATTGATAATATTGTTTATCACGCTCTTATCAGTACAAAGTTAAACTAAGTAGTTTTATCTCGTCGTTTATGTGCCTTAGGTAGGCACATACACAGAGAGAGAGTGTTTTTCACAGATTTTCGTAGTGATAAAAGTATACAGATTATGCAAAGGCTTTCGATAAACTTCTAATTTTATTATATGTTTTTCAAAAGCCTTGGCAATAAATTTTCTAATAATGACAGTATACAAAATATAAACAAAGATTATACATAATATCGATATTTTTAGATAGCTTATTTAAATTATAAACAAAATAATAATAACAGCCGCACAGGTCGATCGACCAGGTTAAGCTACGCTTGCCGCGGTTGGTCTGTGGATGGGTGACCATCTTTACATACCGAGACCCCTCCGTGCCTCGGAAAGCACGTTAAGCCGTTGGTCCCGGCTGTCATTCGTAGATCTTTGACAGTCGTTACGGGTAGTCAGAAACCCGAAAGTCTGACAACCAGTCTTACCTAGGGGTATCGTATTACACAGTAACTGGGTTGTGGAGGTCAGATAGGCAGTCGCTCCATGTAAAATACTGGTATTCAGCTGCATCCGGTTAGACTGGAAGCCGACCCCAACGTAGTTGGGAAAAGGCTAGGCAGATGATGATGATGATTTAACTTATAAACAGCTCTACACTTATTTCCTTCACAACTGAAGGTTTTAGTTTAAGGATAATTTAAAGGTAAACCAAAGGCAATAAATAAAAGTTTACATATACGAATACATTATAAATTATTCGCTGACTACTTTCCTCCTGCGCCTACAATTGGAAATAGGTACAAATCCTCACATTTTCCCATCGTTTTACCTCATATATCCATGGCATCACTTTTTGTATATTCTTAGGTAACAATATTTGCCACTATTGCTTATCAGCTGCGTATTTTTAAACACCACAGTTTATTATTTTCGTCTCCATATCAATATTATTAAAACAATTCCATCCACAAACAATATCAAACACGAATTAACCACAAGTTCAACTCCTTATCACGTTTACTGATAACGAATAACAAATAAGGTACAACACAGATATCTATCGATTGCTCATCTATAATCTATGGACAAGTAGTGACACTAACACACGCTTTGACGAGCAATTCTCGTAGTTTTATGAACGTTCACAGTGATCTCAGTCTCAATCTGTCAAAAATACCTCTAATTTTCCTACATAGCGACTTGATTTTGAACGTTTCAATTTACGAGAATTGCCTTCTGATTGCTTCCACCTGTCACTATCATGTTGTTCTGGAGATAGTTTTGATTTTGCTTACATATTGTACATATTTAGATTTCAAATGGGTTTTGGTGATAATAGTAAACTGGGTTTGTGGTTTTTATCATTAAAGTAATAAGTTTGATAGTAAGTTTATGGAGAATAGCTCGTGATGATGCTCTACTTGACAAAACTTCGGTAGTTAATCATCTCATCATACTGATGATTTCAACAGCCTATATAATCCAACACATCACACCAAATACCATCAATATTTTACAAGGTATTTAAAATTGGGGCTCTTTTCAAAAGCTATTCTCTCTGTTCAGTCCAAAAATAAAATGTAAAAGTTAGCAATGTTTAATATTGTGTTTCAGATAACGAAACATCTCTCTTCTATCATGCCCATTAATAAAGTAGACTCCATTTTAATTGCTATTAATACCAGAGCGTTATGGGCGGTTGAAAAACTATCATTGTTTTTCTCCTTTTTTACTGACTTGCCCTTTCCAACCCTCAAGAGTTACTTTACTAATTGGTAACCCGATCCTACGACTTACATTTTTATGCCACACTAGCTACTGCTCGCGAATTTGCCCGCGTTATTTCTTGTTTGCCCGACCCACCCTATCGCATCGCATCCTTTGGCCGCGCTATTACTTCGTTTGCGCATAGCGTTCTTTCCATTTGCTCGGACCCTAAGGGTCGTAGCATGATGATAAATAGCGTATAGGCTTCCCCAAAAATTGGACTATCAAATACAAAAATAATTTTACAAATCCGACGGCTAGTTCCACAGATTACGATAGATTTATGTAGCGTACGTAAGTACCTACCTATAAGGAAAATAAGCTATTTCTACCTGTATCATATCCAAGCTAATGACTTCTCTATTAACTAGGCTAAGTTAGTTTTAAGTGCGAATAGATTGAAAGAAAGTATGTTGAAGTTTGGAGTGCTATTTACATTAAAAACAGATTGTTCTACCTTTCACAGAAGAAACCAAATGCCTTTTCCATGTGTTGCCTAGATTTAAGTAATTAAAACTAAATAGCGTTTATGATATTCTATCGAAACTATGATTGTGTTTCAATCTAAAAGAAAGTTTGGCTAGTCTAAATGCGAATAAAAAAAAACTATATGTAACTCGATTTTAGCGTCTAAATTACCCACGCGAAGTAAGTAAACAGGAAAATTTATTTGAAAATATTATACATAAAAGGGATAAAAAGTGCAAAGAAAAACATTGATTGACTGGCCTTGCCAAGCAAAACATGTTTTGATTTTAGTTTAAAAGCATAGAAGCAAAATAATTATGATGATCTCACAAAAAATAAAAATACGTTGGTACAAACAGTTGAAATTAAATATTGATTGAAAAATATTTAAATGATTTCTTAGAATTTATAAAAACGACATTTCTAATCAATTTGATGCAATAATTCTCTTCTACCTAGTCTTTTTCCCAACTATGTTGGAGTTGGCTTCCAGTCTTACCAATTGCATCTGAATACCAGTATTTTACATGAAGTGACAACCTAACTGACCTCTACAACTCAGTTACTGAGTAACGCGATAACCTTTGTAAGACTGGTATGCAATCATTGTTAGGTAATGACTTATTTATCAACTCTATACTCCATTTGAAATAAGATTAGACATTTAAATAAACCTTTTTTTACAGTCCGTTCACCCGATTTTGACTTCTATACCGTAGACATAAGGATGGCATGAAAAGCAAAAAAGTGGTTACAATACCAACTGTTTACCGCAGCTGCCATTTGTCATGCCACCAACGTAATAAAATTCAAAATCGGTTGAACGGACTGTAAAAAAGGTTTACATAATTATGTGTAATCTTATTTCAAATGGAGTATACACAAACCGGAAATGATTAATAGTTTTAAGAAGATTCTTTCTTCTAATAATCTAATCAAGAGTTAGAAACAAATGATTATGATTACCGGTTGATGAAGAAAAATTGAGGAAAACCTCTATGATTAACACAATAACGATTAAAAGCTAGCAATTTATGTTTATTGCTAGACAATTATGATCTCACCATAATTGGAAATAATTGAAACTATTAATTATTACTTGTTCATTATTATTGCTTGTTTCCCTTATAATAATAATAATGAGCTGTAGTGCTATTCTGCAAAAATTTCACCGTGAGAACTCGGGTGAAGTGAGCTCGAAGTGAGCTGTCATTAGTGTCAATCCGTAGCATCAGATGGAAGGACAACTCACTTCACCTAATTTCTCACGGCGAGATTCTAACAAAATCGACCGGCTGCCTATTTTAATAATTATAATTATTTACTCACTGTGAGTTAGTTGTATCCTCACGAAACAAAATAAATGTTGATTAAAAAAAAAAAAAACCAACATTATTATACCTGCAATAGGTACATAATTGTTTGTTTGCTTTTGGGACTTTGTTTTGTCATTGTAGACAACCTTAAAGAGGGACACGGAGGTAAAGCGTACTTTATTTACAATACTATTCACCGACTATTTTCTTAACTGGACTGGTCCATTCAAATCTGTGTGGTTCTTTCCTCAAATTCCATTTTAGACACTGATCTATACAGGGTTATTTGTAAAACACCAACAACCTCTTAAGGGTCATTGTAGGTACTCATCCTTATGAACAACTTTTACTATGGGACCAAACCTGAAATCGCGAAAAAAAAATCAGCTGTTCCCTACATTTTGACGAATCGTACGAACATAAATGTAGGGAACAGCTGATTGTTTTTTCGCGATTTCAGGTTTGTTCCCATAGTAAAAGTTGTTCATAATGATGAGTACAATGACCTCTTAAGAGGTTGTTGGTGTTTTACAAATAACCCTGTATAGTCCTCAGCATCACATTTTCTGACCAAGATTATGTTTGGACTTTTACTTCTGAGTTTTTTCGCCATTTCTTGTTCGCAGTAGTCAAATAGGAGATGTTGACTCTATTTAGTTTATCCTTCTTTTAAAATGACGTTTAAAAGACTGCCCCATAGGCGCGTTATTATCGGTCGATAATATCGGATGCGTTATTGCTTTATCTGTTTTCAGTACATTTTGTATTGCGACGGCCACGAAGTTACACACTGCTGCGATAATAAAGACGCAATAGAAGTAGGACGCTTGTGTTCCTCCGTCCTGCGATATTACGATATGACTTCTTAGAACATTTTGTATTAGGACGTATACGATCTTACACACACCTGTTGCGTTAATAAGAAGGTAAGCTGTAGTGTAAGACGTAGTGCGGGTCGGGGCCTGTTCTGTAGGTTACATTCACACGGTAGAAATATCGGACGATGACAACGCAGCTGTCAAGGAATAGGGACGCATTATCGTAATATAATAACCCATCCGATATTATCGACTGATAGAACGAGCCGGTGGGGGAGAGCCTTCAAAGTGATTGCGATATCCTATACAGGGTTATTTTTCAAAGACCAGCCAAATCTGAGGATGTGGTACAGACCATCAAACTGAACAACTTTCTCCATGGGACTAATATCGTATTCGCGAAAAATTTATCAACTGTCCCTTAGAAAACTTCAATACCTACTCGACCTAAACGTATGGGACGGCTGAATTTTTATTAGCGAATACGATGTTGGTCCCATGGACAAAATTGTTCAGTTTGATGGTCTGTACCATACCCTTAGATTTGGCTGGTCTTTGAAAAATAACTCGATATAAGTAGGTACAGAATAAACAATTTCATTTCACACATTTAAAAGAACGCGATACACTGACAGAAATACAATTTGTATCACATACCTACACGTGCCACGTTTATCAATCACAAAACGTGCCTCAGTGGCAATCAAGAACAAATTCCGCCTTTTACGTACATTATGATCAATTAAAAGCATTTCCAGATGCGACCCACTAACGAGAAAGGCTGTTTATTACTGTGATATAATAATTTAATTAATTACTAATAAAGTTATGTGCACTGATGCAATGATACGCTGGTCGCTTTTACGATGCGGTTTGAAAATGCACCCATCGTCATTATGCACGCTATTGTGTTTGAGCACGCAATGTATTTTAACAATGACAGTTTTCAGTCCATTGAGCTATTTGTTTTCAGATACATTGCTTGTTTGTTTGTAAACTGACAAATTAATATGATGGAATCGTGTTTGTGTCATGTAGCTCATGAATGTTGTGATGAAGTCCATACCTACTAGGGCTGGAAATATTAGGTTAAGCTAAGGAATTTACAAACTTAAAGCTAAACTTAGATTATCATCTAAAAGCTCCCTGAAAAACATGAAAAAGAGCTTGGCTAATTCTTATTACGTCTTCCTTTTAAATATAGTTTAAACTGTAAGAAAAAAACAGTCATTATCCAAGCTTAGCGAATTCCTCTACCGTAGGACAATATAAATCAAAGTAATTACACCAACACTTGTGATCCACATTGGTCACGCACTATCTATTAGAACTGCATCGTGTCGTGTTGGTCGTGGACTCGTGGTACAGTGATCTAATATCAGTTCTAGGTTTAGGTCGGTCCGAGAAGGGGTCAATGCACTATAAATTGCGCGTTATACTGTTTCCTTTTCAGTGTTACTCTCTCTGTGAGAGAGAGTGTTGTACAAGGTAGAGGTCGAAGAAATGACTTGCAGAATATACGTGGTCACTATACAGCGTGTAACGGAAGGGGGGTATCAACCCTGAAGGAGGTGAATGTGCTCATGAAACTCAACAACTTTCCCCAAAGAACATAGGTCGAAATATGAAAAAAAAAATTTGGCCATCCCTTACAAAACTGACTACCAGCTGATTGATTTACTATGGGAGGGCCAAATTTTTTTTTCATATTTCGACCTATGTTCTTTGGGGAAAGTTGTTGAGTTTCATGAGCACATTCACCTCCTTCAGGGTTGATACCCCCTTTCCGTTACACGCTGTATATTCAAGATCATATAGCAGTTGTGATCTGTGATCCCTCACATTGCAAGTGTTTTATAAAATAAAAAAATAGTTTCATTGTTGAAATTAGCCCATATAAGCGTCAAACTGAAGGTGCCAGACTCGTAGCCGAATTCTGAGCTGATACATCTGCGAAGAAATAAAAGTCCAATGTCAAAGAAATGCAGAAATAATCGTAAAACATTATGTAGGTACTTAGGTGAATCAAGTTCAAGCAATCAACTCGCTTATCGTAATCTGGAAACCGTTTTAAGTCCATTCAACCATGGGTTTTAGATTCAATTTAATTTTTCATTTGCAGGCCGTCATTTTTCTTTTCACGTTGTTATTTCAATGAAAGATTGGAAAAGTTTTAGCTGGGGAGTTTGTTGAGCCTCTTCTGCTTCCCGGCTAAAGCATTAGGAAGTGTCAAATGGCGGGCATTTTAGGGGACTGTCTTATGTAATTTTGACGTTCAAAAAGTGTTGATTCCCAACCTAATTAGAATAAAAAGCCTTTTTGATTTTTATCTTTCAAAATTTTGTGTTTGACATATTGGCTACCTACTTTCAATTTTGTAACCCTTCCTAGGAAAGCTACTTACTGGTCACTACCTAACTACATAATTATTATTTTTAATCTTTCTATAGGTAATTGCCCGACTGTAAACAAGTAAAATCGACCTGTATTCTTGGAACAAAAGTCAGACGCAAAATAAATTCATATTTGCTTTTCAATAATTATGAAGTGGTAATTTTTTACGATTGTTGCAACATTCACGAACAAGTCTGACGACGTCTGACGTTGTGTTGCCGTGGCTTTCAAGTTTTTTTTTAACATATTACTAACGTTCAATGCACTTAATAACGTTGTACTTGATAATTATTTATAAGATTTTCGCCTGATACCGACGACTTTTTTTTTTTGCTGAAAACGGACGTTTTACGGAGTTCATTTTAGTATTATACCTAATACTTATACCTGACTAAATGTGGGTGCACTATAGGTACGCTTCTGCCCAAGCCCAACATCGAGGAAAACAGCCGGGAGTGTTGTTATGTGTAAAAACAATTAATAATATAGTAGCTAATGCAGTAGTTTTTACTGTGTGTACATAAATAATAAAATAAATATATAAATAATAAATAAAATAATACAACTTAAAATGATAATCATTTCTTAACTCCTCATGTAAAAAACCAGCAACTCTGCCAACTTATTTTGAAGCAGGTTCCGTTTTTTATCGTTCAAGGTCAGACATGTTCTGACTTGTGACATCAGCAAAACAAACACAGCCTTAGATAAACACAGACAGTATCACAGTCTTTTGATAAATTAGGTAGTTTTATTAAATTATCGCGTAAGTATTGTCGCAGTAACGCATTTCGGAGAAAAGTAATTTCGGGTACAGTGGTTTGGTGGTTGGTGTTTATTATGTGATGTTCTTCAGAAAATTTAGGCGCGCAGTACTCGTACCTACTTGCAACCGTATGTTAGCTGCGTAGCAAGTGGCGTTCCGTAGTTTCTGCCTACCTTCCTATGTGTATGGGTGGAGCAATTCAGGAATGGAACAGTTTCGGAGTAAAACAGTTTTGGAATATAATATAATAAGTAATGTTAGAGTTTTATAAGGTTGTAGTAGAGGGTTACCTGAAAGCAATTAGGTACTTGAAATTTAGTTTTTAAGTCAAACTGCTCAAATATTTTGTATACTACAACTTCTACGAAAGTAATCAATAATACCACAGAATATATCCTCGAAAAATTAATATCTGTCTGTATGGTGTACGTGTGTGTGTGTGTGTGCATGTGTGTATACGTATGTGAATATACGTCCTCGTAATTGATAAATCAAAGTAAACGTGCAACAACAGAAGTAAAATACTTACATTAAAAAAAATTAGGTAGTTAGATACCTACATATTTTGTGTTATTTTTGTCATCGACACGCTAAGAGCAAGAAGAACAATAGAAGCTAAATTAACTGAGTAACAGGTATGATTACAACGAAATACACTTAATGTGAGATAATTACACGCAAAATGTATTTAGATGATGCTTGTATTATTACACCTTTATGCTAATGATCACACAGAAAAAGTTAATTAATTCTTTCGTCAAAAAACAACATAATTTGTTGCCAACATAAAAAAAAACAATTAGCAAAATATTTTAATAGCGACTTAAAGTTTATTTCTGAACTTATATTTTTTACCTGAGTTGAAAAACGTGCCATTAATAATTTTAATAATAAATGGATTTTATGTCATAAGAGTGCTTCAAAATTAATAGTTTGCCTTGTATGTATGTACGTTAAGCCTTGAAGACTGGTTGGTATCGTTATGTCAAAATAATTACTTACTTATTAGTTTATTAGTAAGGAGGAGCCAACGATTTGCCACTGCTTGATGGTAAAAATGGTCGATTTAAAATTTTGATTACAAGAGCGTACTTTTGCGTCAGTTAACAGTGTTTTTGAAGTCATTTTGCCGCAAGATGATTCGATGAGGAGATAACAATAAAATATGCCTGAAAATGCGTTTATTTAGCTTATAATGAAAATAACGTAGGTATAGTATTTTCCAACAAATCAGTAGGTATGTTCTCCTGGCTTATGTATTTACCTACTCAAGACCGGAAAAATATCCAAAATTGTATCGCTACACAAATTTATTTTAGTCCGGTACCTAGTTAGATAGGTACAGACGCCAGCACATCAAGCTACGCGAAACTGCAAAATTTTCCCAAGTAACGTTGAACCTTATACTTTAGCGATAAAGTTGAAAATCTATTAAAAAAATTTGATAAATTGTAGTAGCTTGATGTACTGGCGTCTGTACCTCCACAGATATATAAATGTATTTTTTACACCTCAATGGGACAAAACATTTTACGTACGTATATTTCTGTGTACGTGGTACGTCCTATGGCCTCACAATAACCATAAAATACGCGTGAGTTCAAAACAGGTTGATTATTATAATATCTTCCAAGTTGAAGTTCAACTCTAAGCTAACCCGCATAAAAAATAACTACCGGTAGGTACCTAACTATAATAAGGAAAAAAAATGTAGAAAAGTTGAAATCAAACATTAATTCGCGTCACTCACTAACGTAACTTTTTTCAATTGAATTCTTTATTGCTTTTCATAATATCGGTAAAACAGTTGGTCGGCTTATAATTATTACAATAGAATAGAAAATATAGAAATAATATTTAATAATAATAGTATTTAGTTAGTAGTGTTTAGTGTAGTTAGTTTGGTTAGTAATAGTATTTAATAATAGTATAGATAGAATAGGTTCTTTATTTGCTCAGAAAGTAGGTACACGTTACAGATGTTAAGTTTAAAATGATCCTATACTCTATAATAATAAAGACTCAATAATATATGTATGTATGTATGTTATTAACACATTCACTCAATAAAAAAAAAACAACAAAAAATATAAATAAAACAAAAAAACAATCATAATACTATATTTTTATTGAAATAATTATGGATCCTGTCGGGCATAGCGTAGTAGAAGGGAGAAGGAAGAGCGCTTACATATTTGTGTTTATATTATTCATGTATTCTGGTAATTGTATTTTAATTTTCTTACTACTTTTTCTTACTCCTCTAATATTTAATTTATTGAAGTATTTTCATTATATAACTTAAATATCACCTTTTTAGAATCCCAATAATTTTGTTAATCACGTAATCGAAATTATAAACAAATATACACAAATGTATTCAAGTCCCACTTCTCTAACAAGATTACGTCAATTGACCACAGGCAGACCGGCGATCACGCATCTGTCAAAATGGCTTATTAGTAGATTCGCACGAATTTTCTCGCCTGGAACGGGCGAATCATCACTTTTAAATGATATTAATTTTTCAGGCAACTCGCACGAAGTTATGAAGTTAAGAAAAAGTACACGTTTTAAAATAGTTAACTCTTATCACTTCTGTGCGCAAGTGTCCTTTTTTATACTTTATTGCATAAAATTCAAAATATGTCAATCGCCTAATACCTGCATATTTCTGGAGTTGTTGACTCGGCCACAAATAAATTAGCTTCGTGCAAATCGCCTATAGAGAAAATTATTATTTGTAAGTGGCGATTCGCCCGTTTTGGGAGAGTAAATTCGTGCGAATCGACTAATAAGCCGTCAAAATCATAAGCAAAATGACCGAATGGAAATCAAATCAAGTCATTCATTAAAATTAAGCTGAGAATCAGCACTTTTCGAAAGTCAAAATCAGGGCTCGGAAACCGGTTGAAATTCTTAACCGGTTACGGTCATTGACCCCAAACCGAAATCGATTTAGGTTAAGGTTTGCACTTTACCGGTTTTTACCGGTTTTTCATGAATTTTGGTTTTGAAAGTGAAAATTAACCGGTTAAATACCCCCCGCCCCCTAACTAAGCAAGTCGCAACATGAATCTACCCGCACCATTTAAGTTCTCCGGTTGTATTTGACGTCCTCAGATCAAACATTTTTTTTCCTAATGTTTTCTGGGGTACTAAATGTACTAATGTCACTATAACTTGTTGGAAGTGTTAAAAAGTAGACGAAAAATATTTACGACTTACGGAATTAACCGGTTAATTTGGGTGTCAAAACCGTTTGTGCTTACGTAACCGGTAACCTTTGTCATTTGGGTTACATATGAACAGTTCACTTGTTTAACCGGTTAATGAGGGAACGATATATTTACCGGTATTTCATCGAAATTAACCGCTCTTTTTAAACCGGTTCAGAGCCCTGGTCAAAATTACAAAAGACAGTCCCCCAAAACGCCCGCCCTTCACCACTTCCTAGTTTTTTCGCTGGGAAGAAGAAATGGCGCAACAAACTCCCCAGCAGCACAGCTGTCTGTTCAGTTAGAAAATACTGGGTGTGTCCATTTGGTGACTAAACCGAATAGGAAGTGTTGCTTGTATTAAAATATGTAACAATGTGGAACGCTTGTGTGACTAGTGTCACATCTCGTAATAGTAGGCTTGTGGTCCATTGAGAGATGGATGCGATGCGGAAGCTACCGATTGAGATTATGATATAAAAGGTCGTTGATTTTTTATGAGTCATTCAGTATTTAAAGAATTGCAATGAGGCGAAGAGATACTGTTATTTCGTAAAAAAAACTAATTCTTAGTTTTGGATGATGACCAAAGGTTTGGTAACCTATGAGTCCCAGTATTGACCACATTTAGTAGTAATTTCTTTTGTATGATAATTACAACCATTTTTTTGCGTATTTAACAATGGTGTGATTGCAAATAATCCCTAAACTGAATACGTAAATTTTTCAAGAAGTAAGTAAGTAGTCAAAACTACCCCGTTATTTGTAGCTTCACTTTAGCTTCATTATAGCTTAACTTCCACTACACAACATTTACCGACAAGTGTAATGTTTGGGAAAGCGCATACGCTAGATTTTCGCTCATATAATTGTTGTGTGCAGTTCCCACGTCGCGTATAATCTAGGATTGCTAGACACTCGAGTTTCTAGCACACATTGTGTTATCTGTGGATCTCTTTTTATTTATTACGAAGATGTTTTCTGCTCTCATTATGTAGGTAGAGATGTGTGGATGATTGATTGTGATGTAATGTTGAATAGTTTCATTGCATTGTGGTTTACAGTGGTTTTAGCTTGTTTGTGTTACTTAGTCTGCGTTTGGTTACACGCCCCAGATCATAAAAGAAATTATGCCCCCATGACATGACATAACATAACGTCTGTAATCCCTGTACGGTTAGGCAGAGATGTGCCTGTAGTACACCCACATTATCATTATGTAAACATAAATTATGTCTTCCAATTAAGGGAAAGGGAACGAGATACACTAGCTGGAAATTTCCTCGTATACCTTTTAGTCACAATAATATTAAACTAATATCAGAAACAGTGAGGGTTCAGTGGCTAAATAATAACAGCCGCACAGGTCGATCGGTCAGGTTAAGCGACGCTTGCCGCGGTTGGTCTGTGGATACCCATCCACAGACCAACCGCGGCAAGCGTCGCTCGGTATGTAAAGATGGTCACCCGACCATCTTTACATACCGAGACCCCTCCGTGCCTCGGAGAGCACGTTAAGCCGTTAGTCCCGGCTGTCATTCGTAGATCTTTGACAGTCGTTACGGGTAGTCAGAAGCCCGAAAGTCTGACAACCAGTTTTACCTAGGGGTATCGTATCACCCAGTAACTGGGTTATGGAGTTCAGATAGGCAGTCGCTCCATGTAAAATACTGGTATTCAGCTGCATCCGGTTGGACTGGAAGCCGACCCCAACATAGTTGGGAAAAGGCTAAGCAGATGATGATAATGATGATGATCAGAAGCAGTGGTGGCCCAGTGGTAACAGCCGTGACTTACAAGTTGTAGGTTTAGGTTCTAACCCAGACAGGCGGTTCACTTTGTGTTAATTATTTCATCAGCGCTGCTCACGAAACGGTGAAGGAAAACATCGTGAGGAAGCCGGGATGTCGTATAACCAACAATTCGAAGACATGTGACATCTACCAACCCGCATTGAGCACGCGTGGTGGATAAAGACCCACTCCCTCTCACCGAGAGGCGGCCTGTGTCCGAGCAGTGAGAACATTATTAGCTGATTCATTGAAAATATTAAACTAATATCTATTACTAACAGCTATCCTAGTTTTGCTGGCTAGAGCAAGTGTGGTGATCAGTGCTCATGCCTTCTATGTATGAGAAGAGTTCTTTGCCCAGTAGTGGGACAATAATAAGCTGGTATCATTTATCCCCGTTATTCAACTACCTACTTAGACTTAACTGAAACAAAAGTATGCTAACTGTCCAAACAAGAATTCCGCTGATTTCCACAATGTGAACAAGTGAATCAACGACGCCTGAGTGACGATCCACATTCTTTAACACTTGAAAAGCTGTTGAATATGTTGTACACAGCTAGAAATTATTGCACATTACCACTTTTTATTTGCTCTATCACGATTCTGACAAACCTTTGATTATTATTTATTTTGGAATGAGATTTCCAGCGATTTCATTTTCTTCAGTGTTTTTTGTTGACAGGAAACTGTAGTAGGTTAGGTCCAGTCCTGTGCTGAAGGATGATTTTCGTAATTAAAAACCTTCAAAATCTTGTCACAATCTCATCAGTGACAATCAATGTCTAAAACTTGTCAAAACGTAGGGAAATTAATGGTATTTTTGACAGACTGAGACTACGATTTTAATGCGAACGTTCTTAAAAATACGGGAATTGCCCCTCTGTTCTCTGCTTCACATATGAGTACAGCCTAAGCTTGCCTACTAATTGAGCCCAAGCTAAGATTTAAAGGTTGGTACTTGAAGATCAGACAGTCGTTGGTATTCTGTAAATCCTCCTGAAATAAAACAGTTATATTGACCCAAATAATGACCACGCAAGAACGACATTAACGATTTGTGGTTACTCCATAATGTAGTACGATTAACACACGTTATTGTATACAGCCTTCCATAGCGGTCGGGCCAATAAATTTATATTGAAGCAACTATTAAATTGCTTAAGTGGTTATAAAGATAACCATTGAAGTAGTCTTCACAAGTGCTGTGAAAGACGAATTACCTAATATTTAACATAACATAACACTACGCCTGAATTTACGACGGGTTAAGCAGAGGTGTACAGACGCCAGCTACAACAAGCTACCCGAAACTGTCAAATTTTCCCAATCAACTTTGAACCTAATGCTTTAGCGATAAAGTTGAAAATTTGTTAAAGAAATTTGACAGATTGTAGTCGCTTGATGTGCTGGCGTATGTACCTATAATATAGCCGCATATTGCCAGTGCCAATTTCAATTTCAATTTTTAATTTCAATGTTTAAGTCCCATGTAATAGGGGGCGTGCCTGTTGCCGATTTTTTACTTATAATAACTGTACCTACGTAAGTTATGTGATTGTCTCCCCTTTTAAGGTTGTTCTTAGGCAATCAATAAATTAATAAGTCCTTGATTATGAAAGTGTTTCAAGTTTTGAGTGACCATAAAAAATATTGTAACCACATTTTGATTACATCTTGCAAACCTGTATTTTCAGCAAATAAATTATTCTTATTCTTACGTGATTGCGTAACACCGCCTTAAGGTGTGGTCTAACTATGAGTCTTAAGATTTTTTTCTAGAATCACGCGAAGGCAACTCACACGCATCACATTTACGTACGTAAGCCATCATTTATGTGCTCATGAGATCATAGTGATGTGTTTCGTGTCCGTGATCATTAATCGTTGATTGTGGATCAAAATTCTCATGTTAATCATTGGAAACCGACTTAGGTACCTACATACATAGGTAATTGATTCGTTTATTTTGTCATTTATTTAAATATTTTCCTATGCGAATGGTCAGAAAAAGGAAAGATTAGACGTAATCTTACTAGATTCGATGTAAGGTAGTGAAATTTCAGAAGCCATTTTGTAGTGTATAATGTCAATAAAAGCGAGTTCTTGGTCTTTAAGGCTGGCGGTGTTAAATGTCCTGAGTATGTGCCCCCGATTAAACTAAATGGGAATGACATATTGCGAGTATACCAGTGCAAATACTTGGGGCATTATGTAACCGACGACCTAGATGACCGAGTGGATATTGAGAGGGAACGCAGGGCGCTGGCCGTCCGATGTAACATGTTGGTTCGCAGGTTTGCTCGCTGTAGCAGAGAAGTCAAAATAACGCTTTTTAAAGCCTATTGCCAAGTGCTTTACACGTGCAGCCTGTGGACCAACTATACTCAGCGGGCCATCAGCGCCCTGCGGGTCCAATATAATAACGGGTTCAGGATGCTGATGGGGCTGTCCCGTTTCTGCAGTGCATCAGGTATGTTTGCACAAGCTCGATGTCGATGGCTTCCACGCCATCGTCAGACAGAAATCTGCCTCTTTGCTCTGCAGAGTGCGGGACAGCTCCAACTCCATCCTGAAGATCATAGCGGGGAGGTACGATTCTCCTTTGTTAGGTGATGTTGTTCAAAGATGCATTTTGAACAACAGCCTTGTTGTCCAATAGATAATAGGCACATAAGTATACTAACATAGGTATAAGTTTTTTCTTTTGTTTTTGTTACTAACCCATATGGATGTTGCTTATCCGAAATAAAGACTATTTTATTTTATTTTTTATTTATTTTGGGTTTCTTGTTACGTTTTTCGAGATTTACACTACCCCATCCAAATATCGTATCTCGCGAGATTGTAAACTGTCGATAAATTATGAACTGTTCCTTACTGCTTACAATATAACGTATTCATTTTCGATAGTTTATAATCTATCTTTGTCAAACCGTCAAATTGTGGACGAACCTTCACTTACCGACAGGGTTCACACTCTGTCCGATATTATCACCCGTAAAATTGTGAACCGTCCCTGGTCTTGGCGGTAGTTGAATTGGTCACCGTAACTAAACCAAGGTACCCCGACCAAATGAGTTAGGTTAAGTTAGAACTGTGAACAACCGCGCGAGAGCCGAGTGAGCGAAGCGAGCGATGCGAGCGAAGCGTGCGATGCGAGCGATGCCGCGGGAGCAGCTGGCGATCGCTTCTTCCAAGTTGGTCGCAGTTACTTTTCGATAGCTTATAATCTCACGAGATAGATTATAATCTAACGATGTTCATAATTATACGGTGACATAATTATACTTAATTTAATGTTGTTTGTATAAAATATACACATTTAAGATTTGTCAGATGGTTATATAAAACTTAGTAAATAAATTTAGATAAAACTGGCATAATATTTACCAAATTGAATTGTAACTTAGAAGACACCTGACCCAGTGAACAGCCATTACCCGTCGTTGCGTCACACCTGACACGAAAACGATTGCAGCTCGCAGTCACGCGATATGCTGATGCTGATACAGTTGTAACTCGTTTATAGCAGGCAATTAACTAAACATCCATCGTTTCGGATGACCAGCTGCATATTATCGCATTATCATACATGCTCACATGCTGACGTGATTGGATGTTGAGGAATGTGTGAGTCTTTGTAGAGTAAAGAGTGATGTGATTTTGAGCATTTGTAAGGGTTTGTGAAATAAGTGGGGCTTGTGGCTAAGTAAGAATAGTCGCACGGGACGATCGATCAGGTTAAGTTACACTTGCTGCGGTTGGTCCCTGGATGGCTGAACATTACATACCAAGACCCATCCGTGCCTCGGAAAGCACGTTAAGCTGTTGGGGTCCGGGCTGCCATTCGTGGATCTTTGACAGTCGTTACGGGTCGTCAGAAGCCCGTTAGTCTGACAAACACTTACCAAGGGGTATCGTAATACGCAGTAACTGGGTTGTAGAGATTAGATATGCAGTCGCTCCATGTAAAATAGGCAGATAAATGGTGAAAGAAGTGGCTGTCGCAGCATTAGAAATGGACAAATTTAATTAATGTATATGTATAAGCTTTGAGGCTTGGCGAGCATGCTCTCTATCTTAAATAACATTCTTTTCGTTACATCAGACTGTGTTCAAAAGCCAATACATTAGTCATTAATAATTCTCAAGAAACTGATAACATTTCCGTCATCGCAGTCAATAGACTGGGTAAGTTTTCTAGGATAAAAATATTTTATTAATATAACTAACAAAACATTACATAACATCACGCCTATAATATATATATAAATATATAGTACATACACATTTCACCAGCTATAATAAAGTCCCATGTAATAGAAAGAAAGAAAAAAGAAAGAAAAAACGTTTATTCTGTACAAACAAAACGCACGTTACAAATGAAAAACAAAATAACAATAAAAAATAAAAAAATGACATAAAATATACAACGTAGCCAAAAGCCTCGTACTCAAGCGCTTGATGTCAGGGCCAGGGACCAAAGACAACACATACATTAATCAAGATGCGCCCATGACACCGGCAGATGACAACTAAACAATAACAATCAAAACAAACCTATGAAACAAACTAATAATAATAGGGGGTAAGTCTATTGCCAACAACCAGGCACAAATCCAGACTGCTACTGAGAATTTAAAATAATTCGTGCTATATACTTACTACTTATATATATAATAATACCTATGTAGTAGGCAACTAAAACAAACCCCAGGCATTTATTTCATGATATTTTATTACGATGCAATACAAAAATTCCTAACATTAGGCAAGTGTACTCACTACTCAGTAACGCCAGGGTTACTTTAAATTTTAAAATGGCGGCGATATTAAGTATGGAGTAATTTTATATAGCGTGGGTTCAGAGGTGATTCTACACCGTTCAATTACTGTTCCGTGAGGCAATGCCTATCATCATAAGAAGCGCAAAGTTGTTGAGAAATCAATCACAATATCAACGAAGTAATCACACAGTAACGCCAATGACAGATGGTATGGTTGCTGACCATAGATAATAAGTGAATGCATGAATGGCAAACGTATTTATTTATTCAGCCTTTCGTAATCGCTAAAATACGAAAGATCAGTCGGACAGGACTATTTATTAATTCAATCGAAAATGTCTAGTCATTAGAAATAATCTTCTAAAAAATGGTAGCTATAAGACTGGCGAGGCAGTGTTTTGATCGAATAAATGACATATTATTATTATTAATATCATAAAGGCAAAAGTTTGTGAGTGTGTTTGTATGTTTGTTACTTCTTCACGCACAAACGGCTGAACGGATTTGGATAAAATTTCACACACAGATAGTTTATAACCAGGATTAATACATAGCATACTTTTTATTCCGATATTTCCACGGGATCAACAGTCATGGGGGTGAAACCGTGGGGCGCAGCTAGTTCATTATAATAATTATCATTCTGAAGGAACAAGCTGCCAGTTTGTGTATGATATTTAAGCAATACTGCCTTTATTGCTTCGATATCATAAAGAAACCAAAACGGCTAGGATATAAGATAGGAAATCAACCGCCAACATGCAATACAGTTTTCCGAAAACAATTAAAACAAATTAAACCAGGTAGGTAATAGAAAGACAAATTGCATTAAACTAATCATTCTTCATCCACATTTTCCACGGCTTTTTACAACATGTTTATAAGTAACATTACGACATAATTACAGTCCCTTCTAGATAAAATATAACATTAAAGTGTTTATGTATCTAATTCCTCCATGAAGTATTAAGAATTACAACATGAACAGGAATTTAGGTTGCATTATATGTGGGACATGTTTAGTATCAAAACATTGGGAAAACGTTCGTGAAATATTTACACGGAAATTGCATCCTACTTTAGTTGAACGTGTGCTGTATCTTTATATTTTACTGTTTGCGACGGTTGCGCATAAGCAGTCACGGGAAATTAGCATTTCTTACCTGAGGTTGTGTTGATACTTAGTTCAAAAGTTTTTAAGTTTTTATTTTTATTACTTACCGAACATGTTTTTTAAAATAAATGTTTAACCCTTAAATGCATGATTTATTTTATCGTATTGCAAAAAATGCTATTGTATAGGTATTTATCTATAGAATTTAGATAGTAAATATATAATAATTATACAATAATATTAATATTCATAGAGTATATATATTGTTTTGACAAAAAGAGGTGCGTTCAGAAACTCACAGCTATCACATTCTTAAAAAAAATAAATGACGTACTTTGTTGCCATATGGCAACATTATGCATTTAAGGGTTAAAATGGTAAACCCTCCATATTAATGCCCAAAACCCAGGCTTTGCCAAGTTTAGGGTCAGTGTATCTTTTGGCAATAAAGTTTTTTTTTTTTTTTTTAAGATGAACGGTGTTCGGGTTTTTGTTAGTCCCACTAGATAACTTAATATTGAGCCACAAAGGAACCTCCTTTAATAAGATTAGCATTCAATTAAAACGTTTAGTAATAAGTGTCTAAGCTTAAAACCTTTCCCTTAATTAACGGAATTAATAACATACGCAAATAATGTGCAAGCGCACGTTTCAGAGTCAAAGAACTCAATAAAACAGGATCACTAACCCAAGCTCAAATTCACTAGCCATTTAAGTCTATCTATTTAGAACTACGTTCGTTAAAGGCAAAGTCACAGTTCTGTAGAAAGTGAAAAGGTACGACCCTGCCCTGCTGGATGTGGTTGAGCGGAAATAGTTTTCCTTTTTAGCGTATTGACGGGCGCCCGCGACGATGTGGTGTGTGGCACAAGAGATAGGCGGTAGCGATCATGAAATAAATTCAATACTCAATACTTAGTCATTCATTGCATTCCACAATCTGTACTTACATAGGTGGTCACTTAAAATTTAGGAGCAAAAATAGTAGGAGCGAAGAAGCTTTGAAAACTTAACTTATGTATCAGTCTTCGAAAATTATGCAGCGATTGTTCTTTATTTCTTTTAGGTTTATCGTTTGCGTTTTGTCTTTTAAGTTTCATCAATACTCGTAGATGGTTAGTACTGCTCACTCATGATGTTGTAATCCTATTTGTAAAGCATTACCTATTTGTATTTTTTGTGTTTATTTGTATTTGGTTGTGTTGTGTCTTCTAAATTGTCGCTAGAGAAAGACTGTCAGACTGGCCTATTTACTTTCTGTGTCTCGAAATAAAGCTTTTAGTAATACAATAATTTCTAAATTTGAATTAGAAATAAGTTACGAACACTGGTATTATCGAAATATCTTTTAGATAAATCGCATTATTAATCGTACGATGCGTATTTTTCATCGATGAAATCGCTTAATTAATCATAATTTTAGCAATTAACAGCTACTGCTTGCAGTTTCATAATAAGATACTTCCATTATGATATTTTATCAGTCATTATCATAACTTCACGTAGAGATTGCGCCATTGATATAGACTTCTTATCTTGATCAGTGCTCCGACGTAACGTATGATTAGTCTTAGTAATTGCATGTCCGATGTTACATGCGCTTGAGTTGAAGCTGTTCAACGGCTTCATTTAAATTCAGTGAAGATCTTTATAAAACGGGGGTAAAAAATGTATATAGTATGATTTGTGAAATGACAATTTCATTACTTTTTTATGTTTAATAATAAAAACGAGCTTGAAAAACGACATGTGAGACTGGTATCTACAAAAAACCGATGGATATATTTATGTATTTTTTTAAACAGTTCATTGGTTTTTCCAATTATCTAATTATTATTTAAGCTATGATTTAGTACGTATTTTTATATTAAAAACATGTCAAAAAACAGAAAATTAAAGACAACTCTATGAGAAAGATTCGACTGCTTTTAAAGGCGACATAAATTCCAAATTCAATTAACTAATTCAATCATTACTTATTTATTTTATTCAACTTCTTAGTTTCACTAAAGAGTTTATGTTTTTATCCCTACTATTCATCATATTTGAGCACTCACTCTTCGCTAGCCGTTTCTACCTTGCACCATGACTAACACGGTTATACCTAACCAAGCACGTTCAACATACAAGGGAATATGAAGATATTATGCATGTGCTATGCCAGATGAAAGTAACGACCACGGACATAGGAAGAGGAACCGATGAGCCGAGAGTGATCACGACTCGTTTTGTTTGTTTGTGTTTATTGGTATGTCGTCATGTGCTTAGGTGTTCCGTGATGACGTGCTTATGAGGTTGTGAACTGTTGGTGTTGGATACTTGCCAGTTAGTCAAGATATCCTACCTAACTAAACGGAAGCTTTGAGTTGGTATGTTAAAAAATTTATATAAAAAAAAACAACCGACTTCCAAAAAACACTACAAAGTGAAAAATAATTTTAATTTCGGAAGTCGGTGTCAATGCGGAACCAACGACACCGACTTCCAAAATTAAAATTATTTTTCACTTTGTAGTGTTTTTTGGAAGTCGGTTGTTTTTTTTTATATAAATTTTTTTATTTTTCACTTTTTAGTTATATCTACCCCAATCAAATTCATATAAACACTACTTGCTATGTAAATATCAGTGACAGGAAGCTGCATCTGCGTTTATAGGGTACAGACGTGATGTTATGTTGTGCGATTGCGTAAACAGTGCATACATATGCGATAGCAGCAATCGCGGTTGTTTTACTGGTATTAATTACTATTATAATAAAAAAAAAATATAACCTTTGTAGTGAGTACAGGCGTGATATTATGTTGTGTGATGGTGTAAACAATGCTTAGATATGCTATAGCAACAATCGCGGTTAATCTGCTGTTATTTATTGAAGAGTTCCCTCGATTTCTACAAGATCCCATCATCAGATATTGAAATGGTGACAATGGGACCACACGGGAAGCACCAGCTTTCAAATGAAAAAAGAATCATGAAAATCGGTTCACCCAGTCGGTAATTATGAGGTAACAAACATAAAAAAAAAAAAAAAAAAAAAAAAAAAAAAAAAACAGTCGAATTGATAACCTCCTCCTTTTTTTGAAGTCGGTTAAAAAATAAGTTGGACAGATGGAATTAACATAAAATTAAGGATTATCTAATGCCGAAATTTGAGAAAAACTGTAGCGCTTTAATTTTAAAATCTCTTTTTTTCTCCAAAAGTTTTCCTGCTTCAAACAATATCTCAAATATGCGTCTGTAAACTGATGTATCAACACAAATATTATTTTCACGATAAGGTAACACGAACCTTTTATCATTGATTTGCATTTGCAAACGAAAACACCAAAGTACCTGCCATCTAATCTCTTCACCACCCTTGGTTGACCGGTAGAGAATGCCTAAGGCGTTAAGTCCGTCTTTGTACCTTTTTTGTGTTCGAAAAGTTTACATAAATAAATAAAACATTATCATTATCATTGACAACGTTTGTCCACTCTACTAAGTATAAAATTTCTCCTCCGTTTTGGTCAGGTTTCCAGGGCTTGCTCTCAATCGATCGTCTGCCTAATACTTCGCTTAGCGTACCTCACATACCACGATTATGGTTGCAGCTTAGGTCTAGATCTCTTGTCACTAAATCCTAATGCTAATTGCTAATAAAATTGTAGAGAGACCTGAATTAAATTTTAGCATACTTCCATTTAGGGATTACGCCGTATGCCGGCGGCGTCTGTCCCTTTTACCTATAATGACACTGACAGATTATTTCATCAGTAGAAGAAGTGTAAAATCTAATATACTTCATATGATTGATTGACCAAGTAGCAATCGTATAAATTGACATGAGGACTCCAGACTTAGCTCGAACTGAAAAAGCTTTCTGAATCTGAGGGGTAAGGCGCGGACTTCCAAGCGGAGGAGCGGACTTCCAAGTAGCCCGCTAGCTTGTATAAAACAATCGTAACCTTATGAATTCCAGTAACCGGAATAGATAATATATATTTTTTTTACAACTCAAGGCTAGTAGCTACGTGACAGTTTACCATAACGTTAACCGTTACCACATGAGTAGATAAACGGAACAGAGACAAAGCTTACAACAACCGCGCGAATCGGTTCCACTACTACAAGCACGCGAGGCATGTGTGCGTGACCACTGGCCGCTTGTCGAGTACGCGGCGATACTGGAAAAAGTCGGTTTACGCTGGCACAGCCAGTTGAAAATCTCAGGATCAGTGCGACGCACGTTGTTTGTTTTGTTAGTTGCAAGTTAGAATAATATGTTAATGTAAAAACTTGGTATTTTATTATTAATAATAGTTGTTTATTGTACTGTGTGTATGAATAATACTAGAATAAAAAAATGTAAATTTGATATGCCATGTGAGTGTTTCCCGTTAGATTACTTGAAATAAAGTTATATATTAGATTCAGAATTTACCACACCATTAAAAGAAACAATAAATTATCAAAAAACAGAAATTATAAAAAGAACATTATTAGAGTAAGTAATTTGTAAAGTATTCTATCATACTGAATAATAAAACTATTTAACAAATGTTTTGTTTAATCTGTCTTAACATATTGTGACAACCCTACCAAAATAGGTAACAGTTTTGCACGTTCTCAAGAAGCTTCGTCTCTGTTCCGTTTATCTACTCATGTACGTTACGTTATCAGTCACCTCTTGGCTTACTGCGGCGGCCTTCATGCAATGTCACAGATAACTACACTAGACATACTCGTAGGTATGTGGAACAACATCATTTACATACATACCTCTTTATATTATACGAGAGCGCTTTTCCCGCGATTTCGTCCGCGTTGATTTCTCATTTTTCCTCTTTGTTGTATGGGAATAAACTATCTGTGTGCCAAATTTCATCAAAATTGGTCCAGCCGTTTGAGCGTGACGAAGTAACAAACATACAAACACACACACTCACAAAGTTTCGCCTTTATAATATTAGTGTGATTTTTCGTTGCTGTAGCTTCTTTACCACCTATAGGTGTATCTCTTAGAATATTTATATATTAGGTCTCATTTTAGTAAAACACCAAAAAAGAAAGAAATAGAGTTGTGGTTCATATATTATATATTCGGTTTTTTATATGTCTGGATCCGTATTGATTTTGTAAATATGTAAACAAGATTAGGTGCTCACATTTAGGTGAAGGTCGTTGTAAATTATCATATTATGTTTTGTGTTGTTTTGTTATTTCTGGTCAAGTGGGTTCGTCTCACAGAAAGTATTAAGTGTATTATTATTACTGTATTAATCTAACACCTACGATCTACGATGGGATCTTATTACGTATAGAGTTGCATTTACATATTTGGGTTTGGGCACAGAACAGATAAAAGAGGTTTTATCTGTTCTGTGGGTTTGTGTATTAGTAGGTTCATAAGATTAAAAATAATAAAAGGGTATCATCGAAACGATGAAGAAGAAGGACATAATCGTGAAAACCGTTGAGCGCTTACACGCAAACGGCTTTTTGACGGTTTAAATCACTTGGGAAAGCCCTATTTCTAGCAGCAGACATATTTCCGCTGAATGATAACAATGATGATGGTAAAAAAAACGTTATTTCATGTCTGAAAATGACGTAAATTAAAAACATCTTATTTTATCAATTTTTATCTCTGAAACATTGTCAAGGCAGACATAACCTTGAGGACGGAATCAAAATCAAATGTTACTACGGGAAAAACCGCTTCAAAAGAAACAATGTCTTCCGAAGACCTTATTATCCATACTAATACATAATAATTAAATGCAAAAGTAACTCTATCTATCTGTCTGTCTATCTGTTAGTTACTTTTTCATGCCTAAACCACTGAACCGATTGTTATGAAATTATACAGATAGATAGCCTGAAAAAAGGACATAGGCTACTTTGCATCCTGTACCCCAATAGCCTAACACACTCTTTTTCATAGTCCAAAGGAATTTGAAAGAAATTTCTGATCTATTGCTTCATATGTTTGAACAATTCTTCAGCTCTACAAAATAAATAACGCAGTGAATGTTGTTGAATTTTACTGTCAAAATGAAAGGCATCGCAAGTGTGTTACGCAATTATCCTGCTGGATTAAAAAAAATACAAAATACACTCAGACGAAGTCGCGGAAAACTGCCTACAGCTACATATGTACTCTATAAACTTACATACATGTACTTTAATAGAAGTCATTGAACGTGTGTTGTTTTCCTAAAACTAGTAACAAGGTCGGACGTTATTCCTCATGAATGGAAATTGTCTTATTTCCAAAGTCATAAATTCGGTAACTGTTAATACAAGTAGGTAGAGGGTGAAGACTAGTATATTAATATGGGTAGAGGCACATGTAGTTTTTTTTGTTTTAATGACTATAATGCTAGCAATTGACACATTGACACAGTAGGTACGAACGTAAAAGGGGCACGGAACACACTACATAGGTAGTGTGTTCCGTGCCCCTTTTTTTTTTATTTAACTGTCCGGTGCGTGTGGTGTAAATAGAGCTGTGATGGAAAACTTTGAAAACCAGCCGGTCGATTCTGTAAAAATCTCACCGTGAAATCATAAGTGAAGTTAGCACTTAATAGTGTTAATCCCTAGCGAATGACAGCTCACTCCACGCTGCCTTCACCCAAGCTTTCACGGTGAGATGGTTACAGAATCGCACGGCAGGAAGGGCAAGTGTGTTGTTTAAAAGTTTAGAGCTGTAGAAAAATGTTTTATAAAACTGTAAAATAATGCGTTATTCTCTCACTTCATATACTTACCAGGTCTTATTAGTCATTATAAGCGGTACCTACTTACTGAAATAAAAAGCCTTGAAAGTACTTTTAATTTATGCACACATTTATTATTTGTCAAAAAACAGTTTTGCCTACTTAGCCAAGCGAAATGTAATATAAAAAAAAATGTGAGTGGTTTATTATAACCCGATTTCAACTGCATAGAACCACAATAACCAGTATCAAGGAGACACTGATTCTTCAATAAAGCTCGGAGTAAAATCTAGTTTTTATAAACTGATTCGTAATATTTCCACACCTTTTTCCTTTAAGTACCAAGTTTCCCAGCCTATTAGAACTCTTATAGGTAGGTAATCAGACTTTTACTGCTAAAATCAGGCTATATTTGATCGGTTTAGCAAATTCATGTTCTATGGATTACAATATTATTACATCCTGGAACTAGGTACATAGCAGCACTTTTAAAAGTCCTTTTCTAGCAGATTCAGATACTTATCTTCATTCGTAATTTCAAGTTGGTTGAGTAGGTTACAGTTCTGGAATTTTGAGTTATGGAGCGGTATTTCGTTTTTATCGTACCTACTGTCTTATCTTGGTTGCCCATTACAGAATTAGTACCTTCCTACAGCATGTACAAGTGCAACTTGACACCGACTGAGACAGAAGCTCTTTAATGAACAGTCTGTAGCGTAGTTCTCGTATTAACTGTACCGTAACCACTATCGTATCAATTTATTTTGAATCTTTGTCAATTGGATGTTTTGAGGGCTCCAGTATCAGATATCCGATCTACTGAGTTTTCTAGTCGTATTTTATAGTAGATTCGGGTATTTTTGAATTGCTTTTAAAGTCATTGAAATATCAGACAATCTCAGATTTCGACTCTAAGATCGGATGCTGGGTAGTTTGTTGCGCCACTACTTCTTCCCAGCTAAAGCCCTATACTGGTGATTTTTTTTCAGGCTCCAAATTTTTACAGGGTGTTCTACTCATGAATATGAACAACTTTCACTATGGGATCAACTATGAAATCACGAAAACAAAATCAGCTGTTCAATACAAAAGTTCAATACCTACTTGACCAAAATGTATGAAACAGCTGATTTTTCGTGATCTCAGAGTTGGTTCCATAGTGAAAGTCATTCATATTCATGGGTGGAACACCCTGTAAAAATTTGGAGCCCGTAAAAAAAAGCATGCTGTATAGGAAGTGATGAAGGGCGGGGCGTTTCGGGAGACTGTCTTATGTAAGTTTAACGTTGAAAAAGTGTCGATTCTTAACCTACTTAGTTTGAATAAATGACTTTAGTTTTTTTTTTTCTTTTTTGGCAACGAAACAGTAATCTCTAAGTATTAGGTGCTGCAAGTGCCTTATCAAGCTTAACATAAAAACGATTTGAAGTATATTTATCAGTGAAAACCCGTGATTATTGAAATACATAACCATTGCGGTGCCTCTAGTGTAATCAGTTCATGTTTGCTAGGTGCAAACATTGAATTCTTCAGTGATTTCGCCAAACATCATTTTGCTTACTAAAAACTTGGACACGAACAATCAATTATGTCATTGCATCCATTGCCGAAAAGTGGAAAAGTAATGACAAACGCAAAATACTATGCGTCATTGTTTTCATTCTTCATTCAATTGCATCGAAAATGCAATTCATCGAATATTTTAATTGTTTATCAACAATTCAATGTCGGTGCATTAAACAATTGGACCGCGCTTTTGTTTATCTTCAAAACAATAGGTGACACACGGAAATATAATATACCTACGTAAGTGAGAAATTTGGAGAAATTCAATGGTGTGATGAAGATGACATCATTTATAATTATTTTATTACAATAATAATTAAAAAGAATGAAAACGCCGTGTCTTCTTTAATTAAAATCGACCACTGTGTAAAAGGACCCGATGACTGTTAAAATATTCAAAAAAATAACAACAGAGAAGGTAATCGTCGTAATGCTCAGTTATTGTCTTTGCGTAATAAGCTTTTAATTTTCACGACTACTTTGATTGAACAATCACATTGTTTGTTATGTTTATTATTAATCATTATTTTAAATATCAAGGATAATAGTAAAACACGTTAAACATGTGTTCATATTAATATACAATTTTAAGTAATTGTAAAGGTTATTTTTTCGAAAGTTTAATTATTTGACATTTAAACTTTTTTTACGTCAGTTGCAATGATATCATTCCATCAAGACAAATTGACAACAACTTTAAAATGTTTGTGTTCTTTTTTAATAAAAAATATAGCAACTATTTTATTTTATAAAGCCAATTGAGTGCTCGAAAATAATAATGGTGAAATTAGAAAGCGCTATGTTATAATCAAATATAAATAAAAATCAAATATAATAAAAACATCAACTTTAATTTTGCCAATAATAGGTACTTACCTAGGTAAGATTGATGTTAGATGAAAGTGTAGAAAAAAGTAATTGATTTCTTTTATTAATTTTTGTACAAGTTTTCCAAAAACAATCTTGGCTTTCGTATTCGCGTTTTGATAAGCAATTAACTGTATTATCTATTAATAAAATGGATATATACAGACTAATGAGAACCTCCTCCTCTTTTAAAGTCGGTTAAAAAGTGGGTAGATAGGTACATACCTAGACGATAAGTTATTTAAAGCCCATCATTTTTTTCTCTACACAAGGCAAAAAACAACAAGCAACAACTTTTATACGTGTACTTATTAACATTATTTTATTATGTGTTACATTTATTATGCTCACGGCAAGTGTAGAACTCTCTGCCAGCATCTGTGTTCCCTTGCACATATAACCCGTCTGCCTTCAAAGTAAAATTGAACAGGCATTTTCTGGACACGCTAGTTTTATCGTAGACCTCATACATCGCTTTCCATGAGGGCAGATCGAAGTCAAGACCAGGCCATTTAGCAATGAAAAAAGTTGAAATAACTACTTACGTACTTTTATAGAAATAAATAAAATTATCATCATCTGTCTTTATACTCGTACTTTCGGCTCAAATACGCAAACTCATAGGAAACGTCCCTCACAGGAAATTTAAAATAAATGTCATAACAAAAATAAAAACAAGTGAATCCTTTAGCGATGTGCCACATGACTGAGTGTTAACAAACGAGTGCTTGTGATGCGACATAAACCATGTGGGAGTACCTTGCAGTGTTGCTAATCGGCTTCTGGCTTGGAGTTGCCATATTCTTGTACATTTCCTGCTACTGGCTCGAAGAGATCTTAGGTAAGTTCTACAATGACTTGTGTGATTTTTTTTTCACATTAATATTAAATAGTGACTCAACATTATTTACATATGTAGGGACAATAACCTCCAGATTGATATCGAGTTGTACTTTAAAATATCAATTTTAAGTTGGGCAATAAATGCATTTGCTTTATAAATAAGTAAGTAGTATGATTTCGATATTATCATATGGTTTATCTTTCAATCAATATATATGTTACTAGTTTTTATACTGAAATACCTTTATTTTTAAAATACTACCTACTCTCTTTCCTTTCATCAATATAATGATCATTTACCTACCCCACCACCACCACAGGTCTGATCTTGGAATCTGTGCTCATGAACGGTAAGATGATTGCTTCTTTAAAGGTACTTCTTTTTTCCAATACATCTGTATACGAAGAGCTCTTCAAAATTGTGCTATTACCTACCGCCAATCTTTATGCCATTATAATAGTAGGTTATACAAGTCATTTTGATGAAGTCTGCGTGCAGCGGTCATCTCAGTGTTATTTTACGTGTTATTTATAAATATACAGGTGCGTCTATATATGTGTATGTACTGACAAGCCTTGAGGTCAGAGAGCTGTTTGATTGAATCCACATCTCGTTTTAGTAGCTCAGTTTTTTTCATCAAATAGTTTAACTTCTAGAATAATGAAGCTACAGGGCTAAGGTGATGCGATAATTCACATCAGGACAGCTTTTAAGTCTGTACAAAGCACAGATCCGTTCCTGTATGGAGTATTGCAGCCATTTATGGAATGGCTCAGCAAAATATCAGCACTTGACTCAGTGGAACGCAGAGCTAAAAGGCGAGAAATGACACGTTGGTAGCCACGCTTCACAGCCTAGCCCATCGGCGTAATGCTGCTCGCCTGTCGGTCTTCTACAGACTGTACTTCGCAGAATGTGCGCAGGAGCTCCACGACCTGATCCCACAATCGCTCTTTTACCACCGGACAACCAGACGTACTGCAGCGTACCATCCACACTAGGTTGATATCCCGACGAGTCGTACTGTACGCTCCTCCTCCACGTTTATTATGCGCACAGCCAGTGTGGACCTCTCTGTCGGCCATCTATGTTCCCTCCTACATTTAACTCGTCTGCCTTCAAAGCAAGAGTAAACAGGGATATTCTGGACACGCTCGTTCCATCATACTTTTCTATAAGGCGTGATCGATTTAGGTCAAGAGCAGGCCCAATTAGCAATAAAAAAAAATACTAGTCTTTTATTTATTTCGTACTTATTTAAGATGTAAATGCCCCTCTATTTCCTCTTCTCCCTCAAACTTTTCCATCACTGCAAACCTACGTACATACCTACTTCGGTTTAAAGATACTTTATTCCCAATAAAGACATAAGTCACTTACTTGAGAACAATACTAAAAATATAGATTACAATATGTTCGTCATCAGTATTACAATTTAATAGTTACCCATCCAATGCATTCATTTCTCCAGAAGTGATCGATCCGCAATTATGTGCTGGCTAAGGTGAGTTTTGAATGCATTGTAAGAGTGTACATTTCTTATACAGGACGGTAATTTGTTATACAGCGTGTAACGGAAGGGGGGTATCAACCCTGAAGGAGGTGAATGTGCTCATGAAACTCAACAACTTTCCCCAAAGAAATATGAAAAAAAAATTTGGCCCTCCCTTACAAAACTGACTACCAGCTGATTCATTTACTATGGGAGGGCCAATTTTTTTTTTCATATTTCGACCTATGTTCTTTGGGGAAAGTTGTTGAGTTTCATGAGCACATTCACCTCCGGGTTGATACCCCCCTTCCGTTACACGCTGTATACTTAAGTACCGACGCCAGCACATCAAGCTAGATATAGATTTTCAACTTTATCGCTATAGCATAAGGTTCAAAGTTGATTGGGAAAATCTGACAGTTTCGGGTAGCTTGGTGTGCTGGCTGGCGTCTGTACATAACAAATATTTTGATTAAGGCAAAGTAAACTTTTGATTAGTACAGTCTGATTTGTATTTAATTTAATTAAATCAACATATGCTCGAGTAATAATCACCTCGAAACCTACAAAAATGGTCACAATTGGTTAGTGGTTGTCCTTTAGGCCAACCAGCTGCGAGGCATTGGCAATAACCGCTTCATTATTATCAAGTGCAATACACGTTAATGTCGATAAATAATACATAAATATAATGAGTGATCGGTAGTCTCAACAGGAATTTTAAAAACTCGCCTACGGAAATATTTTTAATTTATTTTTAGCACTGGATAGTTTACTTTCAAAGTGATTTAAGACGAAAAAATAAATGTGGTTTTGAGTTAAAGGAATAATGTCACATGGTTATGTGGACCCTTTTACTTAGTTTAGTTATAAGCAGACTAAGGAGAGCAGGGCCCGTGGCTAAATAATAACAGCCGCACAGGTCGATCGATCAGGTTAAGCTACGCTTGCCGCGGTTGGTCTGTGGATGGGTGACCATTTTCACATACCGAGACCCCTCCGTGCCTCGGAAAGCACGTTAAGCCGTTGGTCCCGGCTGTCATTCATAGATCTTTGACAGTCGTTACGGGTAGTCAGAAGCCCGAAAGTCTGACAACCAGTCTTACCTAGGGGTATCGTATTACCCAGTAACTGGATTGTGGAGGTCAGATAGGCAGTCGCTTCATGTTAAATACTGGTATTCAGCTACATCCGGTTAGACTGGAAGCCGACCCCAACATAGTTGGGAAAAGTCAGGCAGATGATGATGAGACTAAGGAGAGCAGTGGTGTCCCAGTGGTATCGGCCGACTTACGTGTAGGTCGTTTGTTTGAACCCAGACAGGCACTTTACATTGTGTATTTAATTTAATCACTCCGGTTCTCGATACGGTGACGGAAAACATCGTGAGGAAACCGGCATTTCTTAGAACCAAAAATTCGAAGACGTGACATCCACCAACCCGCACTGGGCCCGCGTGGTGGATTATAACCCACTCCTTCTCCCAGAGAGGAGGCTTGTGTCCCAGCAGTGGGAAAATTATATCCTAAGTATAGAACTTCCTGTCACTAACAGCATACTATTCATAAAACGCTTTAAGTTTTCTTGGTTTTCCTAAACGCCAGGTTACAAAGGAAAATTGAAAATAATTATCATCAATCAGTTCCATCACACAAAAAGAAAGAAAAGGTATTATTACCATCGATGCTCGTAAAAAAAGACCTTAAGTACCTAATCGAAAATCCTCAACACAAGCTCGGCAGGCGACAGTTCAAGAACCAGTTCTTTTTATCCTTAAACAGTGAGGTGTCGACATTTAATGGCGGCCCTTACCTCACTACATAAAACCTTCAACAGTGGCAATACTGACAACAGCTGCCTGACATTATAGCCTACTGGACAGGGACGCTATTAATTTGGCGAGCCTCTCATCGAAGAAAAGATAGATGTAAGGGCTTGTTGTCACTGTTGCGTTATTTTCTGATCGCGAATGATCTTAGACCGATCACCGTTATATCAAATACTTGCTGGTCGAAAGGAACCCTTTTAAACCTACTCAATGCTCAGCTAAATAGAACGAACGAGGGGTTTTTACTTTTATACTGCCCAAATTCACCCAGTATTCGTAGTCCCGGCTGTCATTTGTAGATCTTTGACAGTCGTTACGGTAGTTAGAAGCCCAAAAGTGACAACAAGTCTTACCAAGGGTTTTTGTGTTACCCAGTAACTGGTTTGTTGAGGTCAGATAGACAATCACCCCATGTAAAATACTGATATTCAGCTGCATCCGGTTAGACTGGAAGCCGACCCCAAAATAGATAAGAGAAGGCTAGACAGATTTCCCGCACATTCGTTGTTGCTATGCTAGTCAAATGAAAGAAAATTTAATTTAAACTACCTCGTAACTCGTGCAAAGTGCGTTCTTGTGTTTAAACACGGTCTTTAAAGACGGAATGCGAAAATGATAATACTTCGCTTTACCATCAACTTTGGCTTAATGGAAGATAGAAAATTCGTTTATTATTGTCAGTGTGCTTGCTCGAACAAGAAATTTAACACCGTGGAGAACTACCGAATCAATCCTCAGTTGAAGATGCTATCAAAATCAAAAGTCATTTATTCAAACTAGGCTGAGAATCAGCACTTTTTGTACCTTAAAATTCCATGAGACAGTCCAGTCTTTAGCTGGGAAGAAGAAGTGACGCACCATACTGCTCAGCATCGCCAGGGACGCTTAATTGGATGGCCCAAAAGCTACGTTGTACGGACTAAAGCTTGAAATTGAGAAGGAAACTTGATGCAAGTGGATGTTCTGTGCTTCTCCTTAAACCCTGTTAACGTCTTATCATACGAGTATTGCCATTTTTTTTAATAAGATAAGTGAACAAGAAGCTTCAAGTGTCTCCTTACGAGAGAAAAGTTACCTATCTTCTGTATGATCTCAACATTGTTGCCGAAGATATAAGACTAATTGATAATCAAAATTGCCATTTGAGGCAGGTGCAGTAGAGAACATATGCATAACAATATGGAATCTTGGTTAACAGCAATTAACACAGATGCATAAAAAAAAGTGGGGAAATAATAAAAATATAATTAACCAACTAGAACAGGATCAGTAGCGCAACCTACATCAGCCGTGCGATTCTGTAACCATCTCACCGTGAAAACTTTTGTGAAGTGAGCGTGGAGTGAGTCGTCAATAGTGTCAATCCCTAGCATCAGCATGACTCACAGCTCACTCTAAGCTCACTTCACCTTAGTTATCACGGTGAGATTTTTCCAGAATCGACCGGCCATATTGTATTATTCCATGATCTAGTAGAAAACCATTTAAAATAGGCAATTCGAAAACATGTGACATCTACCTACCCGCACTTGGACCCGCATGGTGAATTACGGCCCACTCCCTCTCGAAGAGAGGAGGTCTGTGTCGTCATATGCCGATTATTTATGTTACTCGAACAAATTAGCTACACCTTCCAAATCATTTGTATTAAAAAAAAAATTGTAGTGTCAAAATAAAATATGTACTTAAATGGTTGCCCAATACTGCTTTATCTGAAACCCAAGTTTCTAGAATTAATAATAATTTCAGCACTTTAAGTCATTGCTAACACGTTGGACCATAACCAGCGAGATTAATGTGCATCATTATACGTATAATTATATTGTTACATGTTCCTTACCACTCCTGCCACCTCTCGGCCGCACATTATCTCAACACCTGTCTGACCCCAACAACAATTGCGTCGTTTTATCATTAATTCCGCCATTTTGCTACTATTGTCTGCCATTTTTATTTCGCTCATGTCGAGGTCAGCTGGTAACCTCTCCTTATATGAACGAAAGACTTTGCACTTTAATGATAATGAGTAACACGTGTTATGCGAATGACATATTGATGTACAATATCAGTTGGTTCTATCAATCTATTAACTACTAATTATAGTGCGTTTCTCAGGAGTTTCTTATAAAAGGAGATAATACTACAAATAGACGTTGGTGACTGTGCGAATGACCATTTTCAAATAGACATCAATCACAAAATAGAATATGGTTAAGGTTAGGTTAGGTTAGGCTAGCCCAGAAGGGTATTCGAGTTAGGGCCAACTGAACACACCATAAAAACACAAGAGCTCACTGAACCAAAAGATGGCTTAACTCTAGAGCTCTTAGTTTTGTATTAATATTCTGTTATCACCTATTTCTGCACCCTAATTGCGTAACCCACTAGTACTCTCAATTTGAATCATTTTGAAGCATATTGCTAATCTATTGCTCCATATGTTCGAAAAATGTGTCTGCTCAACAACGTAAATAACGCAATGAATAAATGAAACCAATTGCTACTGTTAGTGTTTTACGCAATTACCCCGCTGGTTAGCCTGTAACTGGCGACTGTGTAAGTCCGATGCTATCATTACCTATAGTACGTAAGATATAGTATACAAGCCTACGCACCCGAAGGAGGCTCGTAGCTAAGTAATAACAGCCGCAAGGGTCGATCGATCAGGTTAAGCTACGCTTGCTGCGGTTGGTCCGTGGATGGGTCTCGGAAAACACGCCGTTGGTCCCGGCTGTCTTTCTGTCATCTTTGACAGTCATTACGGGTCAGAAGCCCGAAAGTCTGACAATCAGTCTTACCAAGGATATCGTCTTACACAGTCTCTGGGTTGTGGAGGTCAGATAGGCAGTCGCTCCATGTAAAATACTGGTAATCAGCTGCATCCGGTTAGACTGGAAGCCGACACCAACATAGTTCGGAAACGGCTAGGCAGATGATGAGTACGTAAAATATAATACATATGTAGAAGCTGTTGGTGTACCTTCAAAATAAATAAAAGTGAAAATACTATGCTAAAATTGTCTATGCATAAATTGTATACCTCGATTAGTATAATATACTTTATATGTATGTATTCATTTTATCGTGTAAGTGGTACACCACAGACTACCTACAGTATTTGTCTCTCCTTCCCTTTTCAATATATCAAAGGTTGTCTTTAAAAGATCGCTCGTAGCGATAAGACCGCACATTGTGTCACCCTTTTGTAATATTTCTATATTTATGTCTGTAATTTATATGGTGTCCATAATAAAGAGTATTCTATTCTATTCTATACCACATACTCCTTTTATATTACTTTTATTTCTATTTACACTTGGTAGCACGCGCCTTCAATGGCGTGTACGATTCGCGCTAAAGATAACCAGCTAACATGAAAGCCTATGTAGTTAATTTAATCTTTACATCGTATTTGAATGGCAGATTACGATCAAAAGGCGGCGCTAACACACGCCCCGACACCTTCCTGCCGTTAACCGCTGCGGTATGGAAAACGATCCTTTCTTTAAACAAAGCAGGAAATCCGTTAACTGGAAGTCAGTCGAAGAATTTGGCTGTGGGAATATCGACATCCCAAAAGTTACGGAGACGTAGTCAGAATTTAGGTTTCACAACAACCCGCGCACACTGCGCCCGTTTGGTGTATTACGGCCCACTCACTCTCACAGAGAGGAGGCCTGTATCCCTGCAGTGGGAACGTTATAGACTTTAATGCTTATACTTACACGTAAAGACAAGAAAGATAAGAAAGTTTTAAGATAGTTCACTATCATAGACTGTCGAGGTATAACAAGCAGGACCACAGCGTATTGTTGGTCTGAATGACAGACAGCTACTAATGTCTTAATATCCTAAGAACAGTCACCGATCTACAAACTACCTAAGCAAAAGCTAATCTCGCAAATAAATCTATCAGTAAAATGGCACCGAAACCACATTAGGTATGAGAGAACTGTGAAGATTGCGAGTAACCCAAACAGTCGTTACATACATATAGCTCGGTAATGTTTAGTGAGGACCTAACATGACATTTTGCCACCTCAAGTGACAATTGACGCACTTAGCAATGTTGCACCTGTGAGGCTTGGACACAGGGCCGCATTCGAGCAGGGGGCAAACTCCCCAGGGAATCTTTAAGCTTTACAGTTTTCAGGACTAGAGATTTCACTCTATTGGCTATGCTAGAGACGGTTTGCAATGCAAGTCAAATAGGTAGGTATAGCTCTCGATCTACATATATTTAGAGTTATATTTTTAACAAAAGTTACTGCGATCAGTATTGCTGTTTAAGAAAATAAAAATATATAAACATATGGAAATTGGAATTTAGAAAATTGATTAAAGTACTTATAGAAATGGTTACACGATATCTACGATTCTGTGAAATTCATAATATCGCAACATTTTAAATTCCCAACTACAGTGTCTAGCTTTTTTGTCAAACAATCCAAATATTGACCAAATAACCATCGTACATATTTTTTACCGTAAACACTTAAATTTCATTCGGATTCCTTGCGTCATGCCATGGATAATTTTGAATAACTTGGCTGAACCAAGTTTGAATCTGAGTAAACAACGTTAATTAGTAATAATACATATATTATACTAAAGTGGAATATTTTTGTAGCCGCTTGTTATTAAGGTTTGGCATTTGTATTTATTTATGTGAATCATGGAGTACGCACCTGTGCGAACTGTGTGTCTTGTGTGTAATCACAACTGCTACGAAAATTAAAAATATAAGTAGGTAGGTACAGACGCCAGGACATCAAGCTACTAAAATCTGTCTTTCTTTTTATTTTCAACTTTATCGCAAAAGCATAAGGTTCAGGGTTGACTGGGAAAATTTTACAGTTTCGGGTAGCTTGATGTGCTGGGGACTGTACTTACAATTAGATACTTAGGTACCTATAGGTAGGAAAAACAATTTCGGGAAAAACTTGCAATGAAGTGTAAAAAATCATGAAACTAGCTTCATCTTACTGACTGACCGACGCCTTGACAATTCAAAAGTGCCTGTAATTGGTTTATTTGAAATAAATGCTTTACGTTTAAAACGGGTTCAGGGCTAGCTACGGTAATTTTAGTAGTAAGTTTCACGGTGGATCCTTAGGATGAATTATGAATTATTCTTCATCAGTTCACCTGCAGATTTATCATCAGTTTAATCAAACTTTTATACCAACTACCTATAAGTCTTATCCTGGGATTAAAAGAAAATCTTTTACAGTTTTATCCATAAAAACACCTGTCAGATGTAATTTAATCAACTGCCTGTCATGATGCTAAATATCATCCGAATCGTACTCTCGCGATTCTCATTTGCATATGGTTATATTGAACTTTTGAAACTTGCCTACTGGTAAGTAGGTGCCTATGTCATTTTAGCGTATATTTGAATTAAAAACTTGAGATAATTTTTAAGTTAGGGAACAAACAACTGAAGTTCGAATTCCATTGCAACCAAAAACTTATTAGGACCTTTTTGTTAGAAATGGTCACTCAAAAATCAACTTAGAATACGTGTCACTAAAGTATATATACATATAACTGATTAAGTGGTGATGGAATGTAAATTGTCTGAGATCATGAACACTGCTATACATATAATAGATACCTGAAGGAAATTTACAGAATTTTTATTTTTAATATTTTGACATTTTTAAAATGTTTTACAATTTGATAATTTTATATTTATTTATTTTTTTACACAATTCTGACATTTTTAACCGACTTCAAAAAAAGGAGGAGGTTATCAATTCGACTGTATTTTTTTTTTTTTTTTTTTTTAATGTTTGTTACCTCATAATAACCGACTGGGTGAACCGATTTTCATGATTCTTTTTTTATTTGAAAGCTGGTGCTTCCCGTGTGGTCCCATTGTCACCATTTCAATATCTGATGATGGGATCTTGTAGAAATCGGGGGAACTCTTCAATAAATAACAGCAGATTAACCGCGATTGTTGCTATAGCATATCTAAGCATTGTTTACACCATCACACAACATAATATCACGCCTGTACTCACTACAAAGGTTATAATTTTTTTTATTATAATAATAATTAATACCAGTAAAACAACCGCGATTGCTGCTATCGCATATGTATGCATTGTTTACGCAATCGCACAACATAACATCACGTCTGTACCCTATAAACGCAGATGCAGCTTCCTGTCACTGATATTTACATAGCAAGTAGTGTTTATATGAAGTTGATTGGGGTAGATATAACTAAAAAGTGAAAAATAAAAAATTTTATATAAAAAAAACAACCGACTTCCAAAAAAACACTACAAAGTGAAAAATAATTTTAATTTCGGAAGTCGGTGTCAAAAAACCAAAATGCGGAACCAACGACACCGACTTCCAAAATATTAAAATTATTTTTCACTTTGTAGTGTTTTTTTGGAAGTCGGTTGTTTTTTTTATATAAAATTTTTTATAATTTTGTGACAATTTTAATGATTATTTTTTAATGAGTTAGCTGAATATTTAAATTTAATTAATCACAATTTATTTTGGGCTTTTATCTGATTAGAATTTCAAATAGTTTATAATTTTAAATGTACCTATGAGTGTAAAACCATGGACTATATTTATGTCTGAAATAAATAAATAATAATTATTATTATTAAACTAAGGTTAAAAAAACTGCCAGATTTCCGGTAAGCTGTTTATTGATTTAAAGGATACTGTTCGCTAGACGCCATATCACACTACTCAACTCTTGTTATTTTTTTTTCCTTAATTTAAAGTTTTATAAACGTTAGGTTAGGTACTCCAACTAAAATATTTCAGTCAAGACAGGAAGCTGCTTATGCTTGCGAATAGCGGAAAACATACCAAAGTAAACCTATTGTTTTTGTGCTCTCAGAAGTCAGACTAGAATGATCTCAGTTCTCATGAATTATAAATAAAAAAACTAATAAATCCAGAGATTACACGATCGTGAAACCTGTTGGTACATTAGCGGAGTAATTATAATAATTATTTTCGTGAGTATTTATTTTATGTGTTGAGTTCCGCGTTAATTGACTTATTTATCCTGATAGCAACGAAACATAAAAACACCCATTTTCTAAAACAGCCGGTCGATTCTGTAAAAATCTCACCGTGAAATCATAAGTGAAGTGAGCACTTAATAGTGTTAATCCCTAGCGAATGACACCTCACTCCACGCTCACTTCACCCAAGCTTTCAGGGTGAGATGGTTACAGAATCGCACGGCTGGTGTATTTACCTCGATGACGATGAAACGATTCGAAGAGCTGAGACATGACATAAGTACCTAAGTCAGCAAAACAAGATGGATGATAGTTCTGAAAAATAGATAGATAGATAGAAAGAAAGTTCTCAACATGGGCGAATGGGCGATAACGCCCCCTCGTGAGCGTTTGAGACTTTCAGTGGGGGCAGTATAAGACCCAGAGAAAATTATATATCCTATCTTACGACTGTATAATATAACACGTTTAAATATAATCGTGACAATAGCTGTTTTAGATTCGCGACAGATGGTAAGTAAAAAAAAAATAAAAAAATATTCTCAAATGTGGGCAAAATAAGGTCGAGAAAACCTATGATGTACACCATACAAATTGAAGATATAAATGTAGAAACATTACATAGGGTGACCCAATGGTCTGTGTTATCGCTAAAATCGACCTTTGGATGGATTAAGGGAGAAGCAGAGACATTACTGCAGATATTTTGCAAATAACGTAAATATCATCAACATAATTCTCTTGCCATCCCAATTTATTTGGGGTCATTGCAACATGTTTTGTACTCAGTTCTTCAAAAGATTTAATATTGTAAGTTTAAAAAAAATGGCAACCTACCAACAATTTAATGAAAAGCAAAAAAAAAAGGATAGAAGTTCAACGGACGTTGAACCTTCGGTTAGTGTTTAACAAACATTACCTACTTTGGAAAATCACCAAACGTTTTTGTTGTGTCTTGATTTTAGTATTTTTCCATCTCCCATACTAATGGACACTGACATCCTGACATCAGCCGTGCGATTCTGTAACCATCTCACCATGAAAGCTTGGGCGAAGTGAGCGTGGAGTGAGCCGTCATTAGCTAGGGATTAACACTATGAAGTGATCACTTCACTTACGATTTCACGGTGAGATTTTTGCAGAATCGACCGGCTGGTACTAGCAGCCTGTTCAATACGATTTATTTGAACATTAATTAAATTGTAATTGACTTATTGAGAAAAGACAATTTATTTAAAGTTTAACCACCTACCTGAGACCGCTGAGACCGCAATGCAAAACTAGCAAATAAAAGGATCAGCCGTGCGATTCTGTAACCATCTCACCATGAAAGCTTGGGCGAAGTGAGCGTGGAGTGAGCCGTCATTAGCTAGGAATTAACACTATTAAGTGCTCACTTCACTTATGATTTCACGGTGAGATTTTTACAGAATCTACCGGCAGTTTATTTTCATTACACACACTAATGCATTTTGTGATTATTGTTTTTTTTTTCCTAAATACAGGATATATAGAAAAGACATATAGACGCGCACTCTCCTACGACACTTACACATCGAAATATTTGAATGCGAAAATACGTTGTGGTCTCAGGGACCGCGGTGGTAGGTGGTTAAGGGCTAAAAAGGTGCAGGAATTTATCAAATGTAATATCAAATAAAATATTCTGTTTGTGTTGGACTCGTTATTCATCATCTGCCTAGCCTTTTCCCAAATATGTTGGGGTCGGCTTCCAGTCTAAGCGGATGCAGCCGAATACCAGTATTTTAAATACCTAGAGAGACTGCCTGTCTGGCCTCCACAACCCAGTCTCTGGGTAGTACGATACCACTTGGTAAGACTGGTTGTCAGACTTTCGGGCTTCTGGCTAGCCTATCAAAGATCTACGAATGACAGCCGGGATCAACGTTTTCGTGCTTTCCGAGGCACGAAGGAGTCTCAATCCACGAATCGACCGCGAGCCCCGGGCCTCGCGCTCTTGTTGGACTTGTTATTATTTTAGTAAAAAAACTAATGAGCTAACTGCTATATTTCACTTATACCTTATCGCTCCAACTTCCAAAGAGGTCCACTTTATAGCGGACCTCTTTCCCTCTATTTTTTTCTCTTTGGTCACTTACGTGAGGTCTATAACCTTAATACACGTCCTCATATATATACGAGTAGCTATCTAAGGAAGTAGGTACCTACTTAATAAACTTAATTCACCTTGAAAAAGCGCACCAACCTGAAGTGCTGTTCTATAAAAAATTCACCGTGAGAACTTGGGTGAAGTGAGCGGGAAGTGAGCTCTGTCATTTACTAATGTTAGGTATTAATACTACTTATTAACTGCTCAATTCACTTATGATTACACGGTGAGATTTTTACAGAATCGACCGGCTGTTTTGATTTTAATTAAACCTTGATTTTCTAACTGCTGATTTTTCAATTATCTGATAACTTTAGTCGAGAAATAATTTTGACAGTTATTTCATACAAACTTTCAAATGCCAATTTTATTCCTTGAATAATAATAATAATAATATTCCACACCTTTCACACAACGCCATCTAGTCCCAAACTAAGCAGAGCTTGTGCTATGGGTACTAGACAACTGATAAACATACATATATATTTCTAAATACATACATATTATAGATAAATTTACACCCAGACATAGAACAAATGATCGTGCTCATCACACAAACATTTGTCCTGGGTGGGAATCGAACCCACGACCTTGTGTATAGCAGTCAGGGCCACTGACCACTAGACTAACAAGCCTGTCAAAAAAAAAGTTAAATAAAATAAAAGTTATCTAGCGATAGAAAAATCAGCCCTAAATCAAGTTAATTAATAATTAAAATTAATTATCCCCCACATGTGGAGGATAATTATTTTGATGGTAAAAATGTCCAACGCACTTCAACTATACCTACACCTGAATTTACATAATATTTATCATTTAAATGAACATAAACATTGCACCCGTTTATATCAGAGATTATTAATAGTACCTAATCTATGTATAAAATGACAATCTACTATCAAATCCGGGTCAAGTAATTTTGATATTAGGATAATGTAAATACAATACATTAAATACATATACCTACAAGTATATGTTACCTTCTACTGATAACTGTAAAGTGGATAGGTTAAGTGGATAGGTACCTACAGTAAATTAAAGTGAATGGGAAAGCGATACGGCATTATTGTCAGGTGTAAATGTAGGGCTTCTTAACATCCGAATTTAAAACCCCATTCACGTGTTCCGTGTTAATCCTGAATTAATTGAAACCTCCACTTTTCTCACGCTACTTCTCTACACTGATGATGCTGCCTCCTGCCTGCACTGCACGTAGACTTTGTGTGAAAGAGTGGCGGAATTCAGTGCCTTTTATTTGATGTTTCGTTTGCATATCTAAGGCACCGAACTCTGAAGCTGTTCTTTTTGGCACCTTTCTATTATTATAAGCCTTTACCATCCTTCTTGTGGTCCCTTTTAAAAATAATATTTTTCCCTTTTTTAATGCATCGTTGCAAATGAATCCCGCCCCATTTTCTGACATCTAATAAGGAGCTTGATCCAAAGATAATGATGAAGAACCTATGCATTTAATTAACCAAGCAGATTAGTGCTAGATACAACATTTTCTCCTTTTCAAGAAACCATATTCTAATCTATTCTTCTTTACCTTCCACAGACCTCCCCGCGCCCCGTAGCGTCTCACCGTCGCCAGCTCCATCAGGCCACAGCGCTAGTGGAGCCCATGTCCAGCTCAAACGCCTGGTCGCCAGGGTTGTGGAGGAAGCGGCCGCATTGCCAGCCCTCGCAAGATATGCTGCCGAGCCTCACACGCCGACCATCGAGTCTTCGACTTATGAAGACTTGCTGGCTACGGCTATATTGAATAAGGTTTGTTTTTGTTTATTTTGTTGGAATTTCCAAGTGACGGCAAACACAAGGTGTCCATAGATACATGGGAAGAAGTTTGAAGGCTATAATAATATTCTGCTTTTGTAAGTCGATCAAGGCAAAAGCTTTTATGACTATAATTGGAACCCAGCAGAATCGATAATTTGGACGCGTCTCAGATTAACTTATTAAATAACTTAGGTAGGAGCTCGTACCTACAGATCATTTCCCTAAAAATCTATATTCGTACGGATTGATAGCTATTGTCTGGTCTGTGTTTTTAAACCCTTGAGAAAGATAAAAAAATCCCAAGATGGCGTTCTCTACAATTTGTAATTATCGAACACGTCTGTCGTTTATTGTTTATTTAATTTTCGACCTTTTGGTGCCTTGGGTTTCATGTTTCAAAAGTTAATTCGATACTTACTTATCTTCAACATGTTTTGTCCTCAGTACGACATAGATTTTCTTGGGAATAAAAAATCCTCCTAAAACGGTCTTCCTCTAGTTTCGAACAATTGAGTACCCTAATTAGTATTCCAGTCATATTAATAGCGCACAAATCCTGAGAAATCCAATTCTGTATCGTGCCTTGATGTAAACATAGCCTTATGCTCGCGAATCCTTACAAACGCTTCATTAGTTCTGCACTAATTTAGGGCTGACACTGTAATCTTATCGAATAACCTTTCGAACATTTTTTACCTTAACAAATCAGCGGGGTAATTGCGTAAAACGCTATCAGTAGGAATGGCTTTCCTTTTGACAGTTCAACAACATTCATTGTGTTATTTACGTTGTTGAGCGGACAAATTTTTCGAACATATTAAGCAATGGATTAGCAATATCCTTCACCATGATTCAGATTGAGATAATATATTGATAATTTATTTATCTCACAAAACTTTACATTCTGGTTACGATTGGATTTGTTGCCAGAATGAAAGTTAGTAGATATAACAATCTAATCGGTATCTTTACTTATAAATATAAAAAACCACCGAAAATTATCCGTTACCTAATAAAGTAGATTATATCATGACTCATTCCCACTAAGACTAACGAACTTTGCACTTACAGTTTCAATAAGATTACTTTCCACTATCATTTACCCGGACCTAATGAAAAAAATAATCATGATTATCGTTATTTTATCAGCTCTGTGACTTTAACGTTCTGATCATGGGACTTCCCAATAGTCGAACTTATTCTGGCCTGCGCTCACCTGTCCGCTGTATGGTTGACTTTTTTAATACCTAGTATTTTTGAAAATATTGACATCTTCAATTGTCCAATGATTCAAACTCAAACTCAAAGCATTTATTTCAATGAAACCATTTACAGGCACTTTTGAATTGTCTAATAGTCGGTCAGTTAGAAAATTGAAGCTAGTTGCCAATTCCAAAACCTCTATGGAGAAGAACGGGCAAGAAATTCCAAGGACATTCTTTTAAATCAAGATATTACAACATCCTGGGTACATTGTTCTTGTTGCTTCTTTATGTAAGAAAAATGTAAAAAAATCAAATGAAGAAACAATTCAAAGTAAGCCCTGGCAGTTAGGATATCACCAGTCTCAACCGACGGCGACCGTTCACGAACATGACGCGTGGATCAGTACCATCCAGCTCAACTATTTTGTAGGGAACCGAACGCGCTACCATCAGTGAGATATTTAAGTGAGCATGACATATTCTCAACCTATATGTTTACCTGTGGGCAGCGTTGTTGGTTATACAGGGTTTATTTTCAAAGACCAGCCAAATTTAAGGGTGTGGTGCAGACCATCAAACTGAACAATCGCGAAAAATTTACCAACCGTCGCGTTGAAAACTTCAATAAGTACGTACTCGACCTAAACGTATGGGACGGCTGAATTTTTATTCGCGTTTACTATGTTGGTTCCACGGACAAAATGTTTCAGTTTGGTGGTCTGAATTAGGCTGGCTTTTGAAAACTAACCCTGTATTTTATAACCAAAACTTGATTTTGTTAAAAAAATAAAATGGACGGTCAATAAAAAACGTTGTTGGAAACAAACAGAACAGAACTGCAATTGTTGCTCCTGCCCATCCTCTTGATGACAATAACTGTCGCCTTTCCCAATGGATGGTGAAATACGGTCTTTCTTTTGCTGGGAGCCACTAGTCTAGGATAATAAAAAACACTTTCATACTAACCAGAGATACCTACTATCTTATTTTCTTTTCTAGACAGTGCAGTGTAAGGGACATCAACGCGCAAACTGTTACAACGAATATGCGACGTAGAAATACTTTGTCTGTAACCGGCGAAAAATTTCAACTTTGGTAGGTCTTGAATTAGCACCCTAATCGTAACACACTTGTAAACACAATCTGAATCTTTTTGAAGGATATTGCTAATCCATTGTTCCATAATGTACGAAAAATCTGTCTGCTGAACAACGTAAATAATGCAATTAATGTTGTTGAACTGTCAAAATGAAAGCCGTTACTGTCAGTGTGTTACACAATTACCCCGCTGGTACCTACTGAATTCATGGTAACAATTCGCACGTCAATGTCCCTTACGCCCTGTATGCCCTGTGCAATAATCAAGATAGCAAATATAATGTGGACATTGGAAATCCCACTAAGTGACAAAAAAGGTAAAACTTGTGTAATACAGTAAGCTCACATTTTTAATAGGTTACAAATGGATTTTCCTATCTAATTGGCAAGTGTAACAATGTGTAGATATAAAAATAAACAAATATTTATAAATTCTCAGTCAATTTGATAAGATACATTTCTCTAGAACCGAATATTTCCCACGGGTGTAGTAAAAACTAATTATGCTAGCAATTGACAGATGATACAAGACAATAAGCTGCTAAAAAAATGGAAGTGTGAAAGTTTTGTTTAAGAAATATGGTAATTAGTTCAGTTCATAACTAAATCTAACAGGGGGCAACGCCAGGAAGATAATGATGAAGTACACGTAAAGAAAATGGTGGAACAGGTGTGTAACTGAACGGAAAACCGTTTTCCGTTCCACCATTCCACCAAATGGTTCCACCATTTTGTTGTCATCATTGTCTTGTTCATTATAGGCCGATGCCTATAATGTTCCCACTGATGGGACACAGGCCTTCTCTCGGTGACATGGAGGCCCACTCCATGTGACCGAGAGAAGGCCTGTGGAGTGGGCTCACGGAAAACAGTACGATGAGTAAAACAAAGATCTAACATATGAATACGATCCATGACATGCCCGGCTTGGCTCGATACCTTATCTTACTTATCAGCCGATAACTGTCCGTATCTCGCATGGGCCAGTACAAAGATAGTTCGCCACCCAATCCAATGTTTTCCAAAGAAATGGTAAGTCATTATTAATAAATAATGAGATTAATGAGTGTAATTCTCGCACACTTAGTGCTAATCACTTGTCCGAAATGGTACTGTCCAGAAGTGTTGTGAAGTGAAATGTAAATATAATATTAAAATGTCCTACATCATTACTTTGGTTGGATTCGTAGTGTTTCTATATATTCTTGCGATTATTTGTCTGGTGAGTTACGTAAAGCTGCGTTTGCGTTCGGCTATTTTGGTTCAAAATGTTAAAAGTGTGATAATAACTTTTTTGATAGGTGATTACAATAAAAGTTGTGATTATGTCATTGATAGAAAGGAAAGATTTAAGTGGCCGGTTGCGTGGTTGTTCCTACTATCTCTTATGATTGTTATGTAAACAAATTGTGAACTTCGGGGAACTTTTTCTAATAAACTTATACTTTTTCTACATCAATTACATTGTGAAATCCATAATATTACTGCAACGGTGCAAATCACCAACCCTACGCCATTCGATTGACCCCACACGCTCCTCCACAGCGCAGTGCGAACCAGCGCCCGTGTGAACCATACCTTTTTATAGAAAACGCTTCATCTCTCCCCAATCTCATATCACGCCGGAATAAAGTTCAATGTTGTGTGGCAACTCGTGAAAATGTACAATTTCTTCAGTTCTATTGTGAGCTACTTTCCCGAAGCAAACGGCGAGGTTTGAGGTTTTTTCATACGATTGTCAGTTATGAATTCATGCGTTTAGCCGTATTGTTGCTCCACTGCCTCAGATACGGCTGAGCGAGCGATGTTCAAATTTTCCGAGCTAGATTATCGGTATGTATCATCTAGGTGATTTAGTGCCAGTCGTTTCCTGTGTAAATCTTGAAAGTGAAGAGAAATGTCTGGTGCACAGTTTAGATTTCGGTTTCTCTTGCATACCACTGACGAAAGCCTAAATATAACTCCTCGTTGTCACGATTTAGTTAAATATAGCTTTTGTAGCTATACTTTCAGATATGACTATACTGATCCCCTGATTGAGAATCATGATGTGGTGTGTGGAAGAACTGAAAGTCCTTGGAAACTTTCTGTACAAGGTGGATGAGAAAACTCCCACTAATATTCCCACTGCCATCTATTCCCAGTCCTGCACAACAAATAACATCTTGCTCTCTTTCTCCAGGTGATAGAGCGTTACCAGAACGAGAATGGTTCTGGTGGCCGCAGCAGCGGTATCCACTCAGCGAGCGCGAGCCCCACACCTTCGGAGCGGTCCTCGCCGCGCTCGCTGCACACACCACCACGGTCGCTTCAATCCCGACACAACAGGAACATCACTCCTCCTGTAAGTATTTTAAGTTCATTCTACTTACTAGTACTACTAAAAAGGTGGACTTGACCTGATAAAACGGTGGACATGGACTGACAACCTGGTGAAGATCGCGGGAATCTGCTGGCAGTAAGGGACACAAGATCAGTCGACGTGGCGATGCTTAGGGAAGGCCAGTTTCCAGCAGTGGACGTCTTTCAGATGAATGGATGACTATTACTAAAAATACGACATATCATTACATCTTTGGTTTCCAAATAAACCAAGCAGGACATTCTACCATTAATCGACGAGTGTTAGGGTTTAAGAATTAACTAAGTTACCAGACATTGTACAAGACTAAAACAAGGACTCTACTTTCTATGTTCTAACTATTTTTTTTTAGATCTAGCCATTGTGTGGATGATATCAAAAGCAGATCATGATCAATAACAAGATTTTCTTAAACGTCCTATAACTTTCCAGCTCCATGAAGAAGACGATGTGTCTGACTGGGAGGAGGGGGATGCGACGGACGAAGCCCTAGAGATGCCGCGCCGCGTGCCCTTCCCGGAGTTCGGAGGAGACATAGTGCATAACACAGGTAAACAATCGATACCATCTATTATTTGTATAAGAAAACGCAAAAATAGCGTATACCAAAAAGTACCGAAGTTTAAAGTTTTTCATATTTGCAATGCAAATTCTTCAGCTTGGATAGTCTGGCAAAAAATAAATAAATCAACAATCAGACTTAACAGCTTAGATAACAATCATAAGCAGCTGATAGAAAAACAACGGGACAATGTTATCAACCTGATTTTAGATAACCTTCCTTATCAGCTTACACACTTTTATGCAAAAATTAATTTAAAGGACATGCACCAACAACTTTTCCACCTACGTTTCAGATAATGAGGATCGAGAGTTCGACGAAGTTTCCAGTAGCGACTTGCAGGCAGTCGACGGTACTTGGGAAGAGAACTGGCTGTTCCAGAAAAAGAAAATCAAGACTATACAGTCTGTGCCAGTTCCCATGCTAGTTCCTAACTCCAACACTGAGTACAGAGCTTTAATCGGCGACAGAGACGCTGACGATACCACAGACCTATCAGATAACGCAAGCGACTCGGAAGAACAAGCTGAATACAAAAGTGACATGAAGAAAGTTCTAGACTCCAAACACGTTATTGGCGGCATACCCAAAGTAGAAGAAAATGACTTCGAACCAGACAGCCTCACCATTGTAGACGGAGGTGACGAATTTGAAAAGCTTGTTGAGAAAATAGATGATGACAAAACAGTAGACGCAATCATTAACGAAATTAATGACAACAACGTTACTATTGTTCAAACTATCAATGTGAACGCGACAGACCAAGTCGATGGAGGCAAGCTATTGGTCGGTATTGAAAGTGGACCGTTAACAAAAGCAGAATTTGCGGTGAAAGAGGAAATACACAGGACACTATTAAACGGAAAAACAGAAGAATTTATGGATGAATTGTGTGCAAAAACTAATGGGGACATATTATACAATGGACATGCAAATGATTCCCACAGTATTGATAGCTTCACAAGTAACAAAGGTCAGTAAAACATTACATAATATTGTTCAGTATCAAATGATTAACGATTCTTAAAATAAATGATAACAATAGGAAGTAAGTAATATACCACTAGTGTAAAGTTTATTTATGCATATATATAAATATGGATTATTGACAAGTAATAGCTAAACTTTGATTATAATTGATTACATCAAAGATACTCAATATGCAGATAAAGATAAATGTGCGATAAACAATAATTCGTATAATTTAAGAAATGGTAATGTTTTCAGAATCGACGAACACATTGAGTCATCATGAACGCATGGGTGAATATGAAGAGACGGTAACATTGCCCGTGCAGAGGTACGCAGACAGTCTGCGTAGGAAACACTTCGATGACGGCCCTCATGAGTAAGTGCCTTACGGTAGAATTTCATTCATACATATCATAAATTTCAACCTTAGGTCTGGATCAGCGGGGTAATTGCGTAACACACTAACAGTAGGAATGGTTTCATTTTGATAGTTCAACAACATTCATTGAGTCATTTACGTTGTTGAGCAGACAAATTTTTCGAACATATGAAGCAATGGATTTACAATATCCTATAAAATTATTCAGATTGTAATATTTGTAATTGATAGTGTTTTACGCAATTAGGGTGTTGATGAGGAAGAAATAAACTAAACTCAAATATTAGTCTAATATAATGAATGTCTTAACATAACTCACGCCATCATCTCACTTGTCTTACATTTAGGACGAAAATAATTCGGTTACAGGATCATATTTTTGTTTTTGTGTATAATAAACAATATCTTTATTGCTGCTCATCCTCCTGATTAAAATTTCTAAAGTTGTTTCTCATAACGATTTATAATCAACTAGCGACCCGCCCCGGCTTCGCACGGGAGCAATGCTGATCACTATCACTACATAGTATAAAACAAAGTCGTTTTCCGCTGTCTGTCTGTCTCTATGTATGCTTAGAACTTTAAAAATAAGCAACGGATTCTGATGCGGTTTTTTTTAATAGATAGAGTGATTCAAGAGGAAGGTTTATATGCATATAATACATGCATAATATAGTAGAGAAACACTGATAATTTTAGAGCCACTATTTCTCTTAAAAAGTATAGGATAAAAAATGGTTATTGTGGTTATCCCTAAGAGATAGACATATGCCATCGCGGACTTTTTTGTAGACGTTTTTAAGGTGTACAATACTGTAGTACATTATTTTGATCTATCTCGTAGGGTTAAGACAGCGTTTGCAATGTAAGCGCAATAATATGTGTTTATTTACGACATTACATTAGAAACCCCTAAAATGATCAGTGTTTCTCTACTATATTATGCATGTATTATACATATAAACCTTCCTCTTGAATTACTCTATCTATTAAAAAAAACCGCATCAAAATCCGTTGCGTAGTTTTAAAGATTTAAGCATACATAGGGACAGACAGCGGGAAGCGACTTTGTTTTATACTATGTAGTGATTATTTTTTATTTCCGCTGGCAATAATGTGTACAAATAATAAGAATAATAGCAGTGATCACGCCTATCCTCTGGGCAAGTGACAAAAGACACTAATAAATCAGAAATACAAAAAAAAAATCTTCTGCTTCTTCTTAGCATGTCGATGCCAAAAATAACACGAAAAAACATATCTTAAATTTGTTTAAACAATTTGTTTTAACATATTTTAAATTTGTTTGGCGCAAAATTCAGCAACGCGAATACTGTTCGATGACGCAGCCGTTAGGTCCACACGTGTGCAGGTGACAGGACAAGACACTAATTATCTTCACCTTTTTTCAGGATCCCAACTCGTGATACTGATCAAGATGGTGAATTGATACCAGGTAAGTGATACGTTACAGTTACAGCCAGTAGCAGAAAGCATAATTTTGTTAAACATAATACAAGTCTTACATATCGTTGTTGATTATTTTTTTGAGGAAACTGAATGCGGAACAATAACAACTATTGACGATAGTGAGATTGGATGCATATTGCAAACCGAAAGAGCTATTCAAATAAATAAATAATTTATCCATTCCATACCATCCAGTTTCTTGAATTCAGGTTATAACCGCACATAAAAAAACGCAACAAAGAGCCTTTAATACATTTTTTTTAACCACTGTTAAATCTTACAGGTTCGATAGCCTACAGAGAACGTAAGAAATGGCTGAACTACGTAGAAATGCCGAACAACCCATACTCTCCAGAGGCCATTCAAAAACGGCTATCATCCAAAAGTACTTCATCTCTCTTCGACATGTTCACAGCTAAGAAGGACTCAGAAGATGACAAAATTGAAATAAACGAAGCAGATGATGATGAAACCGAAACAAATGATCTTCCAGTTAAAGATATTCAACACAATAAATTAAGTTTAACTATGAGTAATGATAGTATTAATAGTATCGATAGAACAACTAAAAGTCCATCGCCTAGAATACTGAAAGATGTGATGGCTGAGGAAATTCCACAGTATAAGCGGTGAGTACTTGAGCACACATCCAAGAGCTCTTAACCAATAAAATTGGACCGTTATGGACCTTAAAGATATTTAAAATGATTATTCACTGCTTTAGAATATTAATATTGAAGAAGAACTGTGTGATTATATTTTCAGTTACGGACGTGACTATTACATAAGAGAGGCGAAGGCGTCGTGCGGCGGTCGTAAAAAGATGAGCGTGGACGAGGCAAGCTCGGTGTCATCCGTGTCAATGACGATGAACAAATCCACCAGTTTAGACAATTTCGACGCAGAGTTCGCGTCGCCTGTAAGTGCCAGCAGTTCGTTGAGCGATCTCGAGGCATCCGCCCTACATCACAACATCGTCCGCAACGTACTCAGCCCTAGGAACGCCAGCCCCAACTTCGCCATAAACCCTATTTTCGAAAACCCCGATAGACAAAATGATAACGCTGACGAAAATCATGCGACAGACAAACGTTATGTCGGTCAAAATGCCAACGTAAGACAACAATGTAGACCTGTGTGCGACGGTGACGGTTATGTGGAAAACGAGGATATAGTTAGACTTAAAATACCGAAAATACCCGAGATTACCGAAGACCTTTTCGAGACGTACACCCATGTTAGGCGAAGCAACACGCTGCGCAGCGAGGACTTGTGCGTCCGCGCTAAGCGACGGCCGACCCTCAATTTTACGTTCGGTGGCAGTCTCAGGTTAAGCAAAGGCTTTCGTACCGATATCTGGTGACAGCACCTTCTAGTTCCGACATCTCTCATAGTCTAATACACTCCTCCGCTCTCAATGGCACTCCCACTGACCATCATCTCCCAACATATGAAACTCTTACTGTGTACGATACATACATACATAGTTTCTGGACGATCCCGACTTAGAATACGATAGCATATAGGTTACTGACATCACGGTCACTTTCCTTAAAATATGATGAAAGAACTCTTTCTCATTACTAAATCGAAAATAGATCTAAAATATCTTCGTTTGACACACAGTAATTGCCTGTTGTGTGTAAAGTTGGCATGTTTTTGTTGGATTTGAAGAGGCTGACTAACAGCACTGTGCACTATTAATACAAAAGTTACCTACTTAGTACTGCACTCATAGATTTTTGTTCTTCTTATTAAAATTTTCAGTACTACAGTAATCCTCAAAGACGTTAGTGGTGAGTGTGAGATTTTGGCAAACGAAATTTTGACTAACCGCATCCAAATGCTTGCCACTTGAACTAACGAATATATACAATACTTCTACTTCTTCGACTACTAACTCATTCGCAAACACTTCACACATGTTCATTTCATCTATTGCATTTTTATTGTGTTAATATCTTCAGTTTTATTACCAACACTCAAAATTTAAATCAAACTCAAACTCAAACTTATTACATTGCACGATTTAATGCTTACAAGGGCACCTATGGTATGTGAAATACTAACCCCAATGACTAAGATAATTTACTAACATTAACATCTATTGCACCTGTAGCAACTATTATTTATCTCATAGTAATTGTACAAAATCAAGCAATGGGGTATTTTAGCTGTAAATATATAATTAAACTAATTACATAATGATAATGTTATCAAAATTTTCAGGGATTACTTATAAACACATTCAACCAGATAGCGACTAACCAACACTATACTAAATTCGCAAATAAAGAGGACATGGCATCGCTAACCACGACTATATACAATAAAGACGAAATTATGATTGAGTATGATGAGGATGAAGACGTTAGCGAACAAACCTTATTCGTCGCAAAGCCAGCATACGTCGATGACGAAACAGATAAACAGTTCGAAGAAATCCTAGAAACAGCTTACAAAAACGTACCAACAGTACCACCACCACCAATCCCAATAATAGAAGAAGACAACGATGAAAGAACTGATGAGCCTCTCAAATCGCCCCTCAGTGTGGACACATCTTACATAAGCTCGAGCAGTTTAGAAGACTCCATCAAAATCTACAACGTTCAAACAGGAGAGATTATTAAATGTAAGCCCGATAACATATCACCAAGTTACGAGACTGACACGAACGACAACATCGATATTGTTGATAAGAGCATCTCGGAACCTGATAGTGTTAGTTACACCGATGACGTGCATGAAGACACTACTGTACAAGAAGGTAGAAACGTTCCCAAATTGGAGTTGATTGAATCTGATGATATTCTGCAGAACCTGCCCAAAGTGAAAGAGCTGGCGAAGATATTTGTTAGTATGGAGAATATAGAAGAGCCAATTAAGGTAAGTGGACTGATAACATGGTTTTTTGTGTATATGAGTCATTGTTTGCCGAAACTAGGCGAGGTATAGATAGCATTTGGTTATATTTCCGATGGCAAGTATGTAATTAGTACGTCCAGTGAAAATGGTTTAAAGATATATGCTCCATTTCAAGAGGGTAGGCAGAGTAATAGGTATAGTAAACTGACATTTGGCCAGTTATGATTAAATCCTATGTAATTTAGAGCGAGTCCATTGCCATCCACCAAGCTAAACATCAACCGCAAATCCAGACTCCGAATTTCTACTGTGTCGTAAAATATATTTATCTCGGGTTTAATTATTTTTACGAAAACATTGAGATATAAACAATCTGATTCATCTAATATCTAATACCCACACATGAATCAGAAAGCTTACTGACAGGCCAGCAACAAAATTTTTGCCTGCGGGGTAATTGCGTAACACATATAGGTACCTAAAATGGCAATCAATCGCAAAGCAGTGCAATTCATTTTGACGGTTCACATTCATTGCGTTATTTACGTTGTTGAGTAGAGTTGTGATTTTTTCAAACATATGAAGCATGGATGTCAAAATGAAAGGCATTTCGATCGCTTACCATGTTAGGTGTGTTACGAAAGTAACCCAGGCCACAATTTTAGTATTTAAATCAAGACGAAACGAAACCCAATTCGAAGAACTTCTCTCACGTTATTATTATTTCGTTTCCAGCCAGTCCAACCTTACGTAGGTCGGCGGAAGAGCAAAGAGAACATACTCTCAGAACCCAAAACAGAGAAGAACAAACACATCTACATGCACAGTCTCACAGCCAGAAGTATTTCCAAAGAGTTCAGGGAAGAGCTCAAACTCTCCATGTCCACGCCATTAACTGTCCCGGGAGGTTCCAAGGAAATCCCCGAGGGTATTGAGGAGGTGTCCAAAGAATCTAGCAGACCGGGAAGCCCTGTACCAGAACCTGGCACTATCAAAACGAAGCTAGCCTTCTTCGAAAGTCTCAAGTCCAAATTCAGTCATACTCATAAGTGAAGTGTTAAGTTGAAAAGCGATGCCATAGACACAAATTAATTTAAGTTGATGTATATTTTCGTTCTGAACAAATGTATGTTAATTATGGAGTTAATTATATAGAGTAAACCAAATTGTAACTAATTAATGTTCAAATACGATCAAGATTCACTCTGCTATCGCTTTTCAGTGTAACTAAACTTCACTCATCATAGAAGTGGCTCATCAGCCGAAATTACGCGACGGAAATTCAGCGTGTTTACTATGCAAATTACGCGACGTAATATCGGCCTAATGTAATAATAGGTTATTCAAAAAACATTTGTAGGCTTAAAAACGCCGAACTTTCCGTGGCGTATTTACCGTAGATGTATCATCAGAGTAACTTAGTCATCAAAGTCTCTTAGATACCCGTATTCTCACGTAGCAAGAGATGTTAGCATGATTTTCAGTTCATTGCGTGCTGTCTATCGCAGTACTTTAACTACAACTTGTTTGTGTCATACTAAACAAGTGATGTAGTTAAAACACTAATCGAGGGCAGGCTAAATTCCTTTTAGTTTATACTGTAGTGCATAATAACCAGTAACGGTCACATTATTTAAATAATTTAAGTAAATGGTAGGTTACGGTGTAAATATTAAGTGCCATTTTGTAATCATTATTTCCCATTTATTTAAGTTGATCGAAATCGATGTTTTGTTGTGGAAGAAATGTGCTCATGTTTTAGGCTTTTATGTATCTCAGATTTTAGTATTTTTGTGGACAGCAACCGTGGGAATTATAATCATAATAAATTATTTATTTGTATGTAATAATTTATTTATTTGGAAGACTTATAAATTTGGAATAAGAGCAATAGAATGATGATGATTATGAATAATTTATTTATTTGACCTATATTAGAGTTGAATAATAACAGTTAATTATATTTTAACACCTAAAACATGAGAGCATTTTTTTGGAAAATCTAAATTCAACTGTGCCTCTACTTAATTAAGTAAATAAACTTAAAATATAATCACATTTCTTCACCAAAATAACATGGAAAAAATTAGCTAATGCCAAAGTTGTAAATAAATAATATAACTGGGTATATGTATAATGTATAGCGGTTGTGTATTATTGTATAATGTATAAATGTAGTCATGTCTTAAGATATGCAATAAGTTATCGTAGGGGAACACTATACTATTGTGATAGGCGTTTTGTGAAACTTATTCAAACGCCGAGATATTTAATATGATTGGATATTGGATAAGGGTGGCATAGAATAAAAACTTTTCATAATATACAAGGCTTTTTATTTATTTTTCGTAAAATTTATAGGTAAAAAATACAAATACCAGTTTATACAGAGTTTACACAAGTAGATTGATTAGTATTTTAGTAATAATATAAGTAGTTAATTAATTTTATTATTCTATTAGTAAGGGGTCCAAACAATCAGCCTAGACTTTTCCCCAACTATGTCGGGGTTGGCCTCCAGTCTAACTGGATGCAGCTGAAGGTTATTCTTTTTTAAATCCCATTTTCAACAAGAAGGAAGGGTTTGTTTCTTTATTTTTGGGGAATTTGGGTATTTTTTTTTATGTTTACTGGGCTGTTTATTTGCACGTGCATCCATCGTAATACGAAGTATCAAACAAACCAACAAAATTGCCGGCAAATAGCATTGGATGATAAAATCTTAATTTCTATTAAAAGCAACTGTAAAATAAACCTAGCATAGTAGCACCATCCGTTCATTAGGAAGGTATTTCACTGATATATAAGGTGTTAAAAAATTAACCTTACTTTAAGAGGTGCTTTAGACCATCAAACTGAAAAACTTTCACTATGGGACCAAACCTGAAATCGCGAAAAAAAATCAGCTGTTCCCTACATTTATGTTCGTACGAGTCGTCAAAATTTAGGGAACAGCTGATTTTTTTTTTGTGATCATGGTTGGTCCCATTGTGAAAGTTGTTCAGTTCGATGGTCTAAAGCACCTCTTAAAGTTTGTGAGGTTAATTTTTTAACACCTTATAGAATCACTTACAAAATTGTGCGCGGTAATTGCGTAACACACTAAAAGTAGCAATGGCTTTCATTTTGACAGTTCAACAACATTCATTGCGGCAGTGGTCTCGAACCTACCGATTTTTCGGTATTTCTACCGATATGGGCTCACATAATTTATAACAATCATACTTAAGTATGATGGTTATAAATTAGTCTGCAAGTTTTTTTTTTAAATAAATAAACGAATTTGATTGAATATTGTATTTTTTTGTCAAATACCTACCGATTTTGCTACGACGTTCGAGACCACTGCATTGCGGTATTGACGTTGTTGAGTAGACAAATTAATGTTTAGAGCTTGTGAAGCAATGGATTAATATCCCTCAAAATGATTCAGATTTTGGTTGAAAATGTGTTACTTAGTTAAGGCGCTAACCTATACTTATTCTTAAATCGTAAAAATACAAAACTCAATAATAAATACCCAGTGTCTTATGAAAGGGAATCTTTTCCATTTTTTCAGCATACTTCCTCCTGTAGCACCATAGATAATAATCTATCAAACTAGAGTTGGGTACTTCTACCTTCTGTCCCCTCAGTTTATCTTCTATTCTCTTCTTGAGAAGCTCTACGGCGTGGATGGAACAACCTCGGATCTCTACTTCTTCTTCTGAACCACTTGGTAGAAGAACATCTGAAATGGTAATAATAGGAACTTTTTTCTTTAATAGATTTTCAACTATAATGATAAAGCATTAAATTCAAAGTTGATTGAAAAAATTTTACAGTTTCGGGTAGCTTGATGTGCTGGCATATCTACCTACAATACTATTTTTGGTGTAGAAAATAATGAATGCCCTATGATTGAAGAAGGTGGAAATTATATGAAATGTAACTATTTATTCTATAAATAAGATATCAGAATCACTTTTACATATCATTTTATAAAAAAGTAATAAGCCAGATGGATTCAACATTTCCTATCTGACTACCCCTGAGAAGAAACGGCGAAACAAACTTCAGGGTCAAATTGTCTTTTAAAGTCCAGACATAATCTTGGTGAGATCATGTGAAGACAGTGTAGATTAGAGCCTGCAATGGTCTTTTGAGGGTAGAACCACACATATTTGAGTGGACTAGTCCAGTCAGTGCATACTTGCACTTCTTCTCTCTGAATACTTCAGAGAGAAGGAGTGAAGGAGGGCTAGGATTAGTCTTATACTTGGCTAATTTGCTGCTGCACTGATTATTTGACAAAGGTACTCAAAGCTATTATGGAAAGTAATGCTTACATACAAAAAAATGAGAATTAAATAAAGTCATAAAAATGAAAGATAATCTGACCTTTCCTCAATGTATCCATCAGTTCATCAGTGTAACTCAAAGCTCCAAAATATACAAGCACTTGTGGTACTCTGTAATCTGCAAACATTGTAATTCTATCAATGTCAGTAAACTCTCCCCAACCGGTCCCTATGAAGAAGTTCCACAAATCTCCTACAAGGATCTGTGCTCTTTTGTATAGGGCTACCTTCTGCCCTTTAAACAAAGCTTCATCACGGAAACATGGAAAATTATCAACAATGATCTCAAGTAACTTTACAGCAGACTTATTTGCATGTTTCACACATGTCACAAAGGTTCCGTTGTACTTTTCCAGTAAGATAGTGCCAACTTCGTGCAGCACTGATATGCGTTGCTCAAACAGCGGTATAGTCGCTTCATTGTCACCTTTCATAATTGTGCGGAGTTGGTCTTCTGTTATCTTTGAGTAGTATTCTGGATTTGTTATGTCAATTCCATTCTGCAATAGAAAGATGACAACATAGTAAGTTTTTCAAAGTCAAAGTCAATGTTTTTTTATTTGTTAAACATAGGTGTTTGAAATAGAATAGGTACAGAGATCTATATGTTTTGCCGTTAACAGCGTACAAATGTCAAGTAGGTGCCTAACATAACATATTATTTATTTAGAAGAAGAATTTCTATGGCATTAAGTCTGCCTATGTTCTTGTATGTTCTCCTGTGTCCATAGCCATAGAGTTTAAATTAATTTAAAAAGGTATTAACAAAGGAATCAATAGAATTGTGTTATGATTTTAATTTTTACCCTGATAGCTCTAGCGAGCGCCGCCTCCAATGCATAATACCCAGAATGACCATCTACTGTCCACTTCTGGACATTAGAGTATGACCAGAAGCAGAAGTTCAGAGCGTCGGCCACAAACACCCAGTCTACTGCCCTCTCATGGTCTTTGTTAGGATGTATGATGTCTGAACCAGTGTCAGGGATATGTAGCTTGTCAGTTATCGACGGTAGCATCTAGAAATATACATTTTTGTTATCATAGAGTGAAATATTTGTCATAGTGATGGTAGACTGAAAAACAATACATAGGTAATAAGAATAGTCATTAATTTGTTTTAGACAGTCTGAAACTCCATCTTTATCTATGGTGCAATTTTTGGAAACACTATGAAATTTATCAGTTAGCCAATAACCGTTATATCCCATCTCAATGCAATAACCTTTTATTTATTTTTTTGTAAGACAAATAAAAAAAATTAAAGATTATTGGTTTGGTTGATGGTTGGTGGTTTGTTGTGGTTGGTCGGTTGGTTGGTTTGGAGGTTGGTTATTTAAAATCAAAATCAAAAGTCATTTATTCAAACTAGGCTGAGAATCAGCACTTTTCGAACGTCAAAATTACAAAAGACAGTGCCCCAAAGCGCCCGCCCTTCACCACTTCCTAGTGCTTTCGCTTGGAAGAAGTGGCGCAACAAACTCCCCAGCAGAAATTGGAATTGGTTTTTTTATTACATTTCTATATTTATGTCTGTAATTTATATGGTGTACATAATAAAGAGTGTTATATTCTATACACTATTTAAACGTAGCATAGTAACACTTGAGATATTAGTTATCTTACCTCTTTGAGAAGATTGTCTAGGCCCTGTTCGTGAATCTTAACATGTTGCGCATTCTTAGCAATAAATTCACCAGATTCCGCTGGTGGAAGTACTCCTTCAGAAACCATATTGGTAAAGAAATAGAAATATTTTCACTAACGGGGGCTTTTTATCCTAAATTTAATCAAACAAATGCAACGTATCAAATAAACAAAAAGCCAAATAACCGATAAGCCGGCACTGCCTGACTTTGTTTGACCCGTTCGGTAACACTCCTCTTGTCAAATGTAATCGAGTTACGAGGGCGGGTCAATAAGTCCGTGACTTTTTGAATTTCTGACCTCTTTACTGAAAAAGCAACACTACTCCTGTCAACAGGCATCTGTCAGTTGACTCCTATCAAAATTTGAACTTACTGCGTCAGTTAGTTTGTGTTTGACAGCTATCTTTATCAGACTACCCAGTAATTTGAGGAAAAAATGGAAAAAAGTGAATTTCGTGTGCTTATTAAGCATTATTTTTTGCGAAAAAAAACCATTACCGAGACCAAGGCTAAGCTTGATAAATATTATGGGGACTCTGCACCATCGATTTCAATGGTAAAAAAGTGGTTTACTGAATTTCGTTGTGGCCGTACAAGCACTGAAGATGCCGAACGTCCTGGACGCCCAGTTGAGGTCTCTATACCCGAAACAATCGAAAAAATTCACGATATGGTGTTGGCCGACCGAAGATTGAAAGTGCAAGAGATTGTGGAAGCCGTAGGGATCTCGCATGGCTCAGTCGTTTCAATTTTGAATGATCACTTGGGCATGAGAAAGCTTTCCGCAAGATGGGTGCCGCGTTTGCTCACAGTCGACCACAAACGCAATCGTGTAACAACTTCACAGGAAGGTTTGGCGTTGTTTAATCGCAATATGGAGGAGTTTTTGCGCCGTTTTGTAACCGTGGACGAAACATGGATCCATCACAACACACCAGAGACCAAACAACAGTCAAAACAGTGGGTTTCTAAGGGTGAATCGGCGCCAAAGAAGGCCAAGGTGGGTTTGTCAGCCAATAAAGTTATGGCGACTGTTTTTTGGGATGCACGTGGGATAATCCACATTGACTACCTTCAAAAGGGAAGAACAATCAATGGGGAATATTATGCCAACTTATTGGACCGCTTCAATGACGATTTGAAAAAAAACCGACCTCATTTGGCCAAGAAAAAAGTTCTTTTCCACCAAGACAATGCAAGGGTGCACACATGTGCAGTTGCCATGGCAAAAATCCATGAATTGGGCTATGAATTGCTCCCTCATCCACCCTATTCTCCAGATTTGGCTCCGAGTGACTACTTCTTGTTCCCAAACCTGAAGAAATGGCTTGGTGGAAAAAGATTTGACTCCAATGATGAAGTCATCTCGCAAACAAAGGCCTATTTTGAGGACCTCGACAAATCATATTTTTTGGAAGGGATAAAAAAATTGGAGAAGCGTTGGACAAAGTGTATAGAGCTCAAGGGAGACTACGTTGAAAAATAAAATTATTTATTTATCAAAAAATCTGTGTTTTATTCCAAAAGTCACGGACTTATTGACCCGCCCTCGTATCACTAGATAACATTGATCACTCAATAGATTAAATGCAAATATATGCGAAATTGCGCCATGAAAGGTAATAATAATGTATTTTTGTAAAGCGATGTGATAGGTCGGACAGAACTCAGATAGGAGTAGGACAGATTAAATTAATGACATGTAACATGCTGCGCACTATATTTCTGAACGTTTTTCAAAATTACCAATATTATCGTTCCATTATACTCATATTCTTATGTCATGCTATTGAGTTGAGGAGTAACTTTTAGATAATAATTTCTTTGTAATATCGATTGTATTCAAGTGATTTGTTGACCACTTAAAAACTAGTAGACTACAAAATAATGAGAAGAAAATCAAATTTTTTTTTATCAATTTAAACCTGTATCATTCTTAAGATGAATAAAATACTTGTAAAGAAGCGAAAGTTTATAACCTCGCATTTGTATTTCATCACAAAACAAGCGCCGACGAAATTTTTAATAAATTCTAATTAAACCGTTTTTAAAATGCCTCTTAAAGTCCAAGGAACATTCGTATCGCAGAAAATCAGCAAAATAAGATGGATAGCGGAGGATTACGTAGAAACGAAGTGCTTTTTTACCGGCAGTTGGGATGATGATGTAAATTCTGTTAAAGTTTGGACTTTCGAAAGTCCTCATCAAGAAGAAGACATAGATTACCCTCGCCAGTTGTCTGAGTATCCTGTGGACGGTGACGTCACGGAGATAAAGTTTACAGAGAAGAATAAGATCGCTGTTTCATTGTCTAATGGAGATGTGAAGGTTCTTGAAGTGAGTGTGTATGAGAAAGAATCTCCTCTTAGAGAAGTATACCACTGGAAGAAGTTACATAATTACGGGTAAGTTCTCCCTGCTCAAGTTATTATTGTGTGACGATCAATAATTATTAAGTTCTTGTAAAATGTTGAAGAAATAATTTTTTTTTTTTTTTGATCATTATTTTTTTATCAAATTATCATTTGACTTGTAATATGCATAGTAGGTTTAATTACCTACATAGCTATTATTTTCATGCACCGTGGGGTGCATTTTAGGCTTATGAAACTTTGCCCCTAACTGACCAATTCTTCAATTCCTACCCTTTTCTATTCAAAACTTTGCATGGTCTTATGAGATGTTTTAAGGTATAAATACCAACTTTCTTAAACATTCCTAATTTCCAGAGAGGAGCAATGTTCTTGTACATCTCTAGACACGTTAGAAGGAGACATTGCCACCATCGGAGAGGACGGCAATGTGAACATCCTGAGTGGAAGACAAGGAGAAGTGATGCATACCATTACTGGAGCTGACAGTTGTTCCCTACATTCCATCTGTTTTATAAAGCATAATGAGGTAAGATTTAATTTTGTAATATATTTTTATCTCGCTTTTTCTAAAATGTTTTTACAATTAATTTTGCTAAACTATAACGTTAATATTCCACTGCCGGGAAAATATGTAACAGGCATAGAGACTAAAACAAATTAAAATATTTGTGGGTCCAATACCTCCATATATTTACTTTAACCTAACCACAGCTATCCCTTTTCAATCACTCACTTATTCTGTTTACCATAAGCCAGAAACATAAAGAATATTAATTACAATCATAGCAATAACTTATTAACACCTCTATAATGAACCCATGCTACCACAAATATATTAACCGCATTGAAAGCATCCAAAAAAGGTTCATAAGGTATCTCTGTTACCATCAAAAAGTACCGTATCATTCGGAAAACTACAACAACCTATGTAAAAAATTTCACATACTACCTTTACTCAACCGCCGTGAGATTTCTGACTGTGCGTGTTTGTTGAAAATCCTTAACAATACTATAAACTGATCCGATATTTTGGCAAAATTTCATTTTAACATTCCCACGAAGTCTAAGCGATACAATCCACCTTTGCGCGTGTCATTTGCTTCAACTAATTATAGGCAGAATTCGTACATTGTGCGTGCAAGCAGAAATTAAAACAAGTTTTGTAAACAGTACGATATTGATCCGTTCCTAACCAGTGTGTCGTCAGCTAGGAAGTGCTTAAGCCGTAACTTTTTCATTTACTTCACTTTGCTACGATGGTTGTTATGCAGTGCGAGCAACATAGTAATTATACTATAGTAGGTAATAGGTAATAGGTAACACGGGCTGGTGTCCGCAACTCCACGTCAATGCGCGTATTTTGCGTACGGGTGGGAAAATCGATCATTCGATCCACCCCAGCTCCTCAAGGAAGGCCAGCAACGCCTTGATGTTATTGACCGTCTCACGTAGGGTACCTGGGTTACCGAAGTATTTTGCCCTGTAAGTGGCGACCACCGGGCAGCTTAGAAGCACATGTGCCGCTGTCTCGTCATCCTCCATGCAGGCCCTGCACAGCGGACTGTCTGTTACTCCTATGACAAAGAGGTGTTTATTAAATGACCCGTGGCCAGTTAAAGCTGCAGTCACCGTACGCAGCTTTTGTCTAGTTAGACGGAGAACCTGTTTCGTGAGGCGGCCATCCATTGCGGGAAGTGCTTCCTTAGCCTGCCTGCACTCGCCTTGTTCCGTCCAAAGTTTGTCATGTTGATCTCTGGTGCGTTTCCTTACCAGAGTGCGTAGATACCTGAAGGGGAGTGGCACGATGGGCTCAGGTCCCACTGGTGCCATGCTCGACCCCCTTCTGGCAAGCTTGTCGGCTGCATCGTTGCCTAGCGAACCGCTGTGTCCTTTTATCCATTGAATGGTTATTTTATTGAAGTTACCCACCTGGTTGAGGCGCTGGTGGCACTCGTATATTAGCCCAGAGTCGACTGTATTACTATTCAGCGCTTGCAGTACAGCCATGCTGTCTGAGAGTATGCGAATTGAGTGATCCTTCACTTCCCTGGCCAATCAGTGTGGATGTCCTTAGAATTAACTTTTTTTTTTTGTTCTGTATTTTATAATTGGAGACCTGTAATTGGCTTTCAGACTAATGTACTGTTCTTGATCTGTTTGTTTTAGCTGTAAGTCTCCCATGTTATTTAAATAAATAAATAAATAATTTTCAGGTTATAACTGGCAACATTAGAGGCCATATGAAAATATGGGACTTAAGATCAACAAACAACAAACCAGCCGCATCATTCCTTCTAGCAGGTGATGAGCTTGCAGCTACCTGCATCATCAGCCACCCGACACAGCCCCACATTATACTCGCAGGCAGTGAATCAGGCTCCCTTGCAGTCTGGGACTTACGTATGAATCAATTCCCCACATCCTTAGTTAACGCTCACTCTGCTGGTGTATCGGAAATGCAATTCCATCCTGAAAACCCACATAAGCTACTCACATGTTCAGTATCCGGGGAACTATGGGATTGGAACATGGAGGCTATGACAAAGAGTTCAAAAGGACAAGACAACCAAGTGACATGGATGCCATTAGAGGATAAAAAGGCTATGATGGTGAACTCCTTGATACCAACCTTACATAAGCCAATAAACAGTCTCCATTGTGACAAAGGCAGGATACTTTGTGGTGCTGATAATGAAGCTGTGTATTTCATTCAGAATTTTAAATATTAATGTGGTGTTTGAATAATTGGCATTTGTTTTAATCCCATTCCTTTTGGGGAAAGAATGTGATATGAAGGATTATGTGTCCAAACAATGAAAAATGTGCGGTGTTAAGAAACTTAAGTGTGTTAACTATTTAATGCTCCAGAGGAATTGTCAGCCAAGTGATTATCAGGCAACCCAATCACTATTCATGTAATACACATGAGTTTTTGACATTCCAGTGAAGTTTTGTTTCTGTTATAAGTAAGTTTGTTTATTAAAATAATAAAACATTTGGCTAAGTAATATGCATTTTTATTAAATTCTGAAAAGTAGATACACTTACAAAATAATATTACATAATAATAATACACCAAGTCAGTCTTTGCATGCTTAGTATCGGTAAAATATATTACAAAAACCGAAGTATATAGTATTTACATGTTTTATAATTAATTGTGCAACTTAATATCAATGCAAGGCACCATTATTACAACCGTTAGATTATTTTATTGCCAAAAAGGTAACATAATAAAATTAATAACGCCTTTTATTTACTCCGGCAACCCTTAGTTAGTATTTTGATTTTCGAAGATGCCCAAAAGTATTACCACTTACAAGTAAAATTAAAAGGAATACCTATAGTTGGAGTCAATTTCTTTCCATGATACAATATTTGCGTAAATCAAGAATTTTATTTAAAATCGTCCTCAAATCCAAATCACTGATGGCACCAAGCTGTTACAAGCTTTTCTTACGACTCGGATCAAATTGCTTGATCTCAATACAATCTAAATCAATAGAATTTTAACCATTATTTGTAGGTAACTACTACCTTTATTTCGGACTTTATTGAGAGCAATCACAATTTCTCCGTTTCCCTAGATTTTATTCTCATTGTTTAAAAACAGGACTGATTCAGACAGATTATATTTTGGAAGATACAGCAGGTAGGCTCAGCCTCTAAACTGGAATAACATTTGATAATATCACTATAAATTAAGAAAAATGGTTGAATATTTGGCATCTTATTCACATTATTATACAAAATAACATAATGGAGTATAATAATTATTTTAGGTAAGCATATAATAATTATCACTCGTCTATAATATTGTTCAAGAATAAAATATAATAAACACAGCACAATTTGACTGAAAATAATATTGGATATATTTTTAATTGTTCTTATTCGATATAATACTTATTGTGAGCACCATTCAATGGATATCCTATAGTCCATTGAATCGGAAGCGACGCACTCTTGAATCCAATCGACCTTGACCATCAGTCCTCAAGGGCACTCATTTAATTTAAATGTCCACTCATTCACTCTACTAGAACCGGCGGTCAAATCAACTTTGACCTTGACCGTTTCAATGTCAAGGTCAAAATTAATGTTCACTTTACGTGAAAGCCAGTTCGAGCCCTTCCCAGGAGCTTCTCTTCACTATGTACAATCACTGAGGGCGCGTGAGTCAGGTGTGGTGGTTCCTCCTGTGAGGCGGCGGTTTCCTCTGCGCGGCGGCGAGTAGCGAGGCAGGTAATAGCCACAGCTGGTCGCACCAGCGCATCAACGCTTCTGTGACGTGGCAGCTGTTTGCGGCTGTTGCCAGCTGAGTTTCGAGACTGTCCGACTGCTTGATCAGAAGACTGAAAATAGAAACAGTTAGTTAGGATTACATTAATAGTAAACAAAAGTGGTTGTTGTAGTTCTGATATAACATTGACTTGGAAATATATAGGGCATAGTATTGAGCCTTGGGGTACGCCTGATTTTGCAAACTGTCTACTGAAATTTCGAAGCAAATTACTTTCTCAATATGTTGCAAACACGCTTCTTGGACAAAAAGAATAATAATAAAAGTTTCTCCATCAAATAGATCCAATTTTGCAAAGGTCAAAATAATAATATACTTAATCAAATGCCTTGGGAAAATTCGGAGACTCGGTAAACCTACATTAAGAACACTTATGTTGTTGAATTTAATGAAAATTGAATTCTAGTTACTTGTATTTCTTTTTACCTGGGTGGGAAGAGCGTAGGCGCAATGATCATGGCCACATTGTGTTCCGTCATCTTGTTGGTGTCTTGTCTGGCGACGATCTCACGCACCAGTCTCATCAGTTCACGTAACGTGGCCCGCTGTTCTGCTGGTAGCAGTAGTACGAGCAGGTTCAGTGCGCGGCCTTGTGTTGTGCCGCTTAGAGCTGGAATAAATAAAAAAGTTGATAAGCACAAAGGAACTTAAGAATGATGGTGAACGGAGCTTTCGACTTAGGTAATTCGATCGTTTTGAGGTAAAAAAGTCTTAAATGTTATAAGACGAAAAATCTGAATTTTAGAATAGAATCGTCGGCGATCCATTCAACAGAAAAAATAATGTCTAAGGCAAGTTCAGAATCGTTTCTTGCGAAGATTTTTCCAATTGGTAGATGGTTTTGCTTAATTTGTAGGTTGTTAGGTAATTTGTGAGTTATTAGGGAATATAATTCAATAAGGATAAGGGTGGCTAGATAACGTAGGACAAGTCTTAAAACTGGAAGGCCTATTTTATTTCATCAAGTTTTCCAAACTCACCGTATGTATGATAGAAGAGTCTCATAAGCTCCTGAGTGAGCGGCGGCTGCGGCAGTGCTCGCAGCAGACGCTTGAACACTGCGCCGAGGTCGTGACTACTAGCGCGGGACAGTGCAGCCTCTACGGCAGAGCGGTCCGAGTACCACTGGCGCTCGATCAGCTGGCAGAGGGCTTCGATCTAGAAGGGATAAAGAAGATGGTTTAAAAGTGCGCAGTAACGTTTGTTACATGTGTCCCGCCCCGACTCTTGCTCGGGCCAGCCCGCACCGCTGAGGCTGTAGGTTTAAATTCATCGTAAAATAATCTACATCTTGTCAGGCTGGACAAGATGTAGATTATTTTACGGTCTTGCTGCCCTGAGCTAAGTTTATAAGGTTTATGCCCTGGCTGAAGGCCTTAATTTGTTACAAAACCACAGGCTAACAGTATAGCTGCAGCTGACAACCTCCAAGGTTGACCTTCGAGATGCCCTACATAAATAATTGTTACGTGTGTTGAGGTTTTTTGGGTTGTGGAGGTATTTGGACAAGTATTATCAGCGGTCCATACGTAACATCATTTACGAAGGCCTCGTAAAAGCTCAAAGACCGCCAGGTTATACTTAGTATTGGTTATAAAGACTGTACAACACTGGCACCTTTCACATAAATAGCTTATAGATACGGCATCATTTAAAGACCATAAATCGAAGCAGCTTTTTGGGCTCTCTACAAGACATAAAAGACCCAAACAAAAAAAATGGTTTGAAAAGTTCTGTAAGATTTTGTTACCTTCTGCTTATTCCCGGGCACTCTCAACAGTCCCTCGTCGGCAGTGCGCTGTGCAAGTGCTGTGGCCAGAGCTCGCACTATGCTGGGTGCACAGCTCCAGGTTTCCTCCCACAGTATCATGTCCTTGCGCACCAATGTCTCTAGAGATACGCCGAATACTGAGCCTTCTGAAAGGTGGACAATTATAAGGTCAGTTTGAGAAGTACCTAGTTACACTAGCAGAGGTGAAGATATTTTTAGGAGTCTTTGTCAATGTAGTGTTCCGAGTTAGATGCAGTCGAGGAATTTTGCTAGTTTTTTTTTGGGCCTGAATTTGACGCCTGATGGAAAGCGATGGATTTTTATGATTCTCATATTTCATCTTTATTATTCAGCATTCTATATTTAAGACTTAGATAGGAGAACATACCTCCCAACTCTTAATCTACCAGCTCGTTTTCAACACTCTCTAAAATTCGCTCCCCACTAAAGATAAAAGTCACTCCTTACCTTCTTTCCTCTTCTTCTTGGGAGATTTCCTCTTCTGGAACGGCAGTGAGTAGCGGTCGAAGAGCGCGGTGAGCTCCAGCCACAGGAGAGGTGGGAGGCGCTTCAGCTGCGGCTCGCCGATGCTCTCAATGTCGACTGTGCTGTCCTCTTCGGGCCAGTCCTGAGGAAATGTGGAGAGAGTTTGGTTATATT